>CM021101.1:278799862-278930775 GCA_007115665.2 Sequoiadendron giganteum
TTCTCTCTATCACCTCTCTCTCACTTCTCTCTTCCTCCCTCTCTCTCCTTCCCTCTCTACTCTCTCTATCTCACCTCTCTCTCTCCCTCTTTCTCTCTCACTCTTTCCCTCTCTCCCCCTCTTTCTCTCTCATTCTCTCGTTCCATATCTACTTCTCTCTATCACCTTAGATACTAATCCCTCAACCCTCAATTCTAAAAACTTAAACCCTATATCGTAGACACTAATCCCTCAACCCTTTAACCTCAAACCCTAATCCATCAATCCTATAACCCTCAAACTTCAACCACCAACCCTAAACCCTAATCCCTCAATATTCAACCCTTAAACCATCAGCCTTCAACCCTCAACCCTTAAACCCTAATCCCTCAAACCTCAACTCTTAAACCATCATCCTTCAACCCTCAACCCTTAAACCCTAATCACTCAACCTGTAACCCTTAAACCCTAATACCTCAATCCTATATCCCTCAACTTTTAACCCTCAAAATTCAACCCTCAACCATTAAATCCTAATACCTCAATCATATAACCCTAAAACTTCAAACCTTAACCCTGAACCCTAATCCCTCAATCCTCAACCCTAAAACCCTCATCCCTCAACCCTCAACCCTTAAAACATTAATCCCTAACCCCTTAAACCCTAATCTATCAATCCTATAACCCTCAACCCTTTAACCCTCAACCCTTTAACTCTCAACCCTTTAACCCCATCCCTTTAACCCCAAACCTCAACCCTCAACCCTCAACCCTTAAACCTAAATCCTTAAATCCTCAACCCTTAAACTCTCATCCTTCAATCCTCAATGCTTAATCCCTCAACCCTCAACCCTTAAACCCTAATCCTTATACCTATACCCTCAACCCTCTATCCCTAAACTCTTAAACCATTAAACCCTGAACCCTCAATCCTCAACCCTCAACCATAATCCCTTAACTCTATACCTTAAACCATAATCCCTCAACCTTCGACCCTTAAACCCTAATCCCTCAACCCTTCAACCCTAAATCCCTAAATCCTTAAATCCATCAATCCTATAACCCTCAACCCTCCACCCTCAAACTTCAACCCTCAACCCTCAACACTTAGACCCTAATCCCTTAATCTTATAACCCTCATCCCTCAACCCTCAACCCTCAACCCTCAACCCTCAACCCTCAACCCTTAAACCATATACCCTTAATTCCTCAACCCTCAACCCCAATCCTTCAACCCTCAACCCTCTACCCCTAAACTCTAAAACCCTTAAAGCCTCAAGCCTCAAGCCTCAAGCCTCAAACCTAATCCCTCAACTATATACCTTAGACCCTAATCCATCAACCTTCAATCCTTAACCCTTAAAACCTTATCCCTCAATGCTCAACCCTTCAACCCTTTATCCCTAAATCCTTAAACCATAATCCCTCAATCTTATAACCCTCAACCTTCAACCCTCAAAATTAAATATTCAACCGTTAAACCCTCATCCTTCAACCTTTGAACCTTAAACCCTAATCCCTCAACCCTAAACCCTTAAACCCTTAATGCATAAATCCTTAAACCCCAATCCCTTAATCCTATAACCCCTAGCCTTCATCTCTCAAACTTTAACCCTCAAAAATTTAATCCTCAAACCTTAAACCTTAATCTATCAATCTATAACCCTCAAAATTCAACCCTCAACCCTTAAACCCTAATCCCTTAATCCTCAACGCTTAAATCCTCATCCTTCAACCTTGAACCCTTAAACCCTAATCCCTCAATCCTTAACCCTTAACCCCTCATCCCTCAACTCTCAACCCTTAAACCCTCAACCCTCATACCTCAACCCTCATACCTTAACCCTCAACCCTTAAACCCTTAAACCCTTAAACCCTCAACCATTAAACCCTAAACCCTCAAGCCTCATCCCTTAAACCATAAAACCTTAAACCCTTAAACTCTCAACCCTTAAATGTGTCAACTATCAACCCTTAAACCCTCAACTATTAAACCCTAATCCCTCAACCATTTACCTTAGCTCCTAATTCTTCAACCCTCAACCCTTAACCCTTAAACCATATACCGTTAGTTCCTCAACCCTCAACTTTTAAAACCTTGATCCTCAACCCTCAACCCTTAAAATCTAATACCCAAACCCTCAAAATTTATACCCTCAACTCTTAAAACCTAATCCCTCAACCCTCAACCCTTCAACCCTCATTTCTCAACCCTCAACCATAATCCCTGAAACCTCAACCCTAATCCCTCAACCCTTAAACCCTAATCCCTCAAACCATCAAGTCTCAACCCTCAAAACCTCATCCATGAATACTCAACCATAATCCCTCAAACCTCAACCCCTAAACCCTCAACCCTTAACTCTCAACTCTCTACCCTATATATTAAATTCTTAGTCCTAATCCCTCACACCTCAACCTTATACCTTAAACCATCAAGCCTCAACCCTTAAACCCTAATACCTCAGGACTCAACCCTTAAAACCTAAACCCTTAAACCCTCAACCTTGACCCCCAACCCTAATCCCTCAAGCCTATACCTTAAACCCTAATCCCTCAACCCTCTACCCTTAAACCCTAATCCCTCAACCCTCAAACCTTAAAACCTAATCCCTTAGCCCTCAACCCTCAAACACCAAATCCTCAAACCTTAAACCCTAAACCCTCAACCCTTAAACCTTGAACCCTCAACCCTTAAACCCTCAACACTCAAGCCTCAAACCTTAAACCCTCAATCCTCAAATTAAATCCCTCAACCCTATACCTTAAACCAAAATCCCTCAATCCTCAAGCCTTAAACCCTAATCCCTCAACCCTCAACCCTTATACCCTTAACCCATAAACCCATAACCCTTAAACCCTAATCCCTCAACCCTCAACCCTTAAACCCTCAATCCTAATCCCTCAACCCTCAACCCTTAAACCCTCAACCCTAATCCCTCAACACTATACCTTTAACCCTAATCCCTAAACTCTCAACCCTTAAACCCTCAATACTTAAAACCTAATCCCTCAACCCTTAAACCATTAACTGTTAAACCCTAATCCCTCAACCCTCAACCCTCAACCCTCAACATTCAACCCTTATTTTTCTACCCTATAAATTAAACCCTCAACCCTAATCCCTCAAAATTATACCTTAAACCCTATTCCCTCAACACTTTACCCTTAAACCCTAAGGAGGGAAGGCAAGGTAGAGAGGGTGGGAGAGGGGTGGGTAACGAGACACGAAGGGTGAGCTAGAGAGGTAAAGTGGGAAGGAGGGAGAGTAATGGAGATAGGGAGAGAGAGGGTGGGAGGAAGAGGTAGTGATCGAGAGAAAGGAGATAGATGGGGAAAAAATTAATAGAGGGATAGAGAAGAAGAGATAGGTAGGGAGGCAAGGATATATATGGGAGTAAAGATGGAAGGAAACATAGAGAGGGAAATAGGGAGAGAGATTGGGAGAGACCTAAAGAGAGGAGAGAGAGAATAGAGGGAGAGTGAAAGGGAAGTACTCGTAGATAAGTAACATGATATGGAGGGAGTGATAGACATAGGGAGGAGGAGATAAAGAGGTGATGACCTAGAAAGGGGAGGAAGAGGGAAGATGAGAGAAAGAATAACAAGATGAGAGATAGATGGGGAGAGAGGTGGCTAATGAGACAAGGTTGGAGAGACTTGGAGATTGGGAGAGAGAGAAAGGGAAGAAAGAGGTGAGAGATAAAGGGGGAGAGATGTGGGTTATGAGACAAGGATGGAGAGACTTGTATGTGGGGAGGGAGATATATTGATCAAGAGAGAAAAGAGAAATGGGTGAGAAACAGTAACAAAGGGAGATAAAATAAGAGAGAGGTAGGAAGGAAAGGATGGATATGTGGTTAATGAGGGAATGAAATGTATAGAGGATGTGAGAGACCTAGAGAGGGTTGAGAGAGAATAGGCTAAGTATTGGTTAAAAGGGAAAGAGACAAAGAGGGTTTGAAAGGTAAAACCTTGACTATCCATTATCTATCATAAATCATTAAATTTAAGCCTTATCAAAGTGGGGTAGTGAGAGACAAATAGAAAGCAATGAAGTTGGTGTTTTTTTCATACATCACCATTTGGTGAGCACCAAATTTGGAGAGCACCAATTTTTTTGCTCGCCAAATGTTGTATTGCATTTGGCGAGTTCCAAATTTGGTGCTTTGCAAATTAGCTACATTAGGAAATACCAATCCTAAGGTTTGGATTTTTCCATGGGAACTCAATAATTTCATGCCAAGGATGTGATATTATGAAAGGTAACAAAATTTCACATATTTTTGGTCATGCTAACCGTCAAGTTTACACATATTTCAATGAAATTTTATGAAACAATTGTGATGATATTAGGTTGTCTCTTAGTTATCTAAATATATAAAAAAAATTACATTTTGATTATGTTAAGGTTTTCATCCATAACTTCTCTTGTTAATGCCTTCATTTAAAAAAGAAAAACCCAACATGTGCTAGTTTTGGAATAGATTTTACTTATTCATAAAATCTTTAAAAAAATTACATTTTTATAAACTAGACTCCATTCCACATGTAATCAAAAAAATATTTGATTTCTTATTGGTTTTTAAAAAATTTAGGGGGGAGCACACTCAAATTTTATCTTTTCAATATGTGTCTACTTTGAAAATTCACAAAATGTTATAATTCATTAAAAAAATATTTGAAAGAATAGGGAGAAAATACATGTTGTTAGTTAATTTCTCACTATTTATATATTTGAAATTCTAAAAGAAAAGTTAATGAAAAAGGGAGGGTCTGGAGTCACTATGTTGTTTATTTTGATAAAAACAAGACCTATTTTTCCCTCCCTTTTTGAAACACTTAATCTTCATTATTTTTTAAAAAATAGTAGCTTATAAAGTAGACTCGGAGCACTTCAACTCTTGTTGTTGCATCTTCAAATTTTGAGCGTAACTATCTTCATTTTCTCATGAACATCAGAATTTTTTTTTTTAAAGAAAAGCAGCATCTTAAGAGCCATTTTTGTGGTCAGATTGGTGCACACACCCATACACACACAACACACACATATCATAAATATATATATGATCTATTTTTCTTTGTTTAAAAAATTAAAATAAATAATATGCCAAAGGGGTTGAATTATGTTTTACATAAAGGAATATTAATAAATAGTAATTGTTTGTTATATGGGGGTGGAAAACATGTTTGAACCTATTGCCCACACCCCTTTGGGAGTAGGGCTCCCAATCAGACATAACCCCTTCTAGGTCAAGGCCCATATAGGGATTCACAAACCCTTGTGAGAGCTCTCATCTCCCCTTAGTGGTGTTGAGGCCTCATTATGGGCTACCACAAACTCCTAGCAAGGGCAATAGATGGCCCAAGAGGGTTTGTAATTTCTTAAAAAATATATAATATAAATGTTAAATTTTTTTTAAAAAACCATTTAGATCAACACAAAAACAAAGAAAAATGGAATAGGGGAATTTCCATAATAGGAGGCATTGAATAATTAAAAGACACATTTACATATATAAAATATATATAATACAAATATATATACAAAATTCCAATAAATTGTCAATAAAAGAAAAGTAATAAGCTTAAGGAGGAATACTTACACAAATATTTTGGGTATATGTATATATACATGTATATACTACATGATTAAAGTGGAAGAACCAAGGAAAAATTATTATGAGAAGAGAACTGGTATCTCAAAAAAATAAGTCTCTAATATTTCTTGGATCCTTCCTCCATTCTAATATTTCATGGGTGAAGAACATGATACCTCACCTTGAAATTTGTGTCATCTTTCTATAATTAAATAATGCTATATAAATCAAATATGGGAAAGATTAATTTCATGGATTTTCTCCATAACTTCAAGTATATTCCAACTCTTTAATAAATTCAACCTAACCTAATCTGTCTTAAAGATTTATTACCAAATATTAACCAAGTGGAATTGGTTGACCCTTGAAGCAAATAATGTTTATTTAGATTCCTTATTATTAATAGGTTAAGAATAAAACTAAATTGGTTAGATCGCAAAAGAGGTTAATATCATCTAATTTCAATAGATGGGTTTAGTAATAGGTAATGATTAATGATTAATTAACATGGGTCAATTTAAACTTCAAGTGTTTCAATTTCCTTAGGCTCAACATGAATTTAACTTACGCTCTACCTAATTTAATCTAAGATGTTCTTAAAGAAAAATAATATGTGGGTGACCCTTGGTACTTGGCATTAGTCTTACAAGTGTACCTTGATATAATCAAGACTTAAGCAATCAAAATGAACCTAGGATAATGTAACATCCTAGAATTTTTGCAAGCATGACTAGATAAACAAAGTTAAATCTTAATCTAAAATCTAACAACAAAGAACGAGGAAATAAACTAAACTAATAAAACCAAAATGATCTCACCAAATATGCGTTCATCCCTTCGAATTATCTTGATTGTTCTTCTCCATTTTGCCTTTTCAGTATTCTTGCCCTCAGATTTATGTGTTTTAATGCAAGTATAGTATTGTCGAGTGTCTAAGAAAAATATCGAAGTTGAATCTCTTCTCAAAAGTATGTGATTTCGGGAGAAGGGATAATGATTATGACAGGCCATTTTATAGATTTTTTGTTTTTAAACGATCAGCTCAGATTGAAAGAGAGATCGATAGATGAGATTGATGAATGCCATGCGATGTGAGTTCTATCTCAGATAGAATGTAAGTTAGAACGTGAGTTACAACATGAGTTTAGGAAAGACTTAAGATAGAGACTAATTTAGAACGTGAGTTAGAACACGAGTTTAGATCTTAATCTCCAAAAATAGAAGAAATAGACTTTGTATGCAGAAGCCAAAGTTGGAACTCGAATACTTAATGCATTCAAATTCAAATAGGATTTAGAACTAGTTAATCAACCAGTTGTAACAGAGAGTCTTCTCGTAGAGATAAACTGGTGTTGAATTCGGAGATAACTGAAGAACTAAAAATAGATCTCGAGTCAGAAGGTGAGTGAATGAATTAGATAACTGAATAATAGAGGAATGTGAGATAAATATCAAATATGAATTAAATATTAATTTAATTCAACATTCGAAAATAAGAGACTTTAATTAAATAAATAAAGATAATTTATTTAATCTGACTGTTTGAAAAGGATAATATAAATAATTAAATAGTAAATATTTAATTATAGATAAAGGGGGTTAAATGAATAATTAAATAAAGATATTTAATTATAGTTGGAAAAGTATGATAAAGGGGTAATTAAATAATAAATTATTTAATTGATAGATAAAGGGGTTAAAATTAATTAGTTCGCAACATAATTAAATAAATATGATTTATTTAATTAATTAAGTTGAATAAAGATTAATAATGAACTAATGAATTAATTAAAAAGGGGTATTTAATTAATAGAGGAAATATGTGTTAGAAAGGTTAATTAAGTAATTAACATTATTTAATCAAGATGAAGGACTATAGAAAATTATGTCGAAATGTGTACTCGCAGGCCTAGACCAATTTTTATTATCTACAGTTTGCCCCTCTTTGATACCATGTTGGTACGACGTTGTGTCAAAGAAAATATGCCCCAATCATGCCCCAACGTGAAACAGGTTAAGGTATGCCCCCTCGGGAAAATTGATAATTTTTTGAAAAGTTTCAAAAAAATCAGGAAATATTCCCGATAAGTCAATTTGACAGTTAGAAATGCTATGGAGTTGACAGAATTGAATTTGGAGTTGAGACAGATGCGTATGGGTCGTTTGAAGTTGAAAGGCTACACGACCAATAGAGAAGGGCTGAAGAAATGCCATTTGTAACCCAACTATAAATAGGAATTAGGGCTAAATCCAATTCATTTGCACCCGGAGGAGATAGAAAAAGAGGAGTTTTTGCTCTGACCAGCGGACGAAATGACACCCATTCCATATGCTTTGCATCACATTTATCGGATCCGGATGTTCAGGAGACTAGCCGACACAGGACCACCGGTATGTACCCTAAAATGAACCATTGAAAGTTAATTTTGCATGCTTTTCTAGGCATTAGAAAATCAAGCATGCAAATGCGGTGCATTGTAAATGATGCATATGCCGTCGTATTCGCCGCATCTGATTGTGAAACGATGCATTTGCAAAAATGCGTTAGGGATAGATTTGGTAGTTAGGGAATGACCGCATGTGAATTAGAATGCACCGCATGTGTTGTTATGCAACACATGTGCAAAAGGGATAAACGCATGTGACATTTTGAACCTCATATGCATTTTGAAACGCATATGTTGTAGATAGGAGGGTAATGAAAAATGCACCGCATTTGTTAAACAATGAATCGCATGTGGTTTAGTGAACTGCATGTGCAGTAGTCGAGAAGGGTTTGTAAAGAATATGTGACACATATGAAATATGCACCGCATGTGAGGCCCTATGCAATGCATTTGCAAAAATGCATCGCATCTATAATGTGAGCCGCATTTGACTAGTAAAATTTTTGAAAAAAAAATTCTAAGTAAAATCTTGAAAATTCCTGACATCATGGTTTAAATGCAAGTTATACTAGATCCGCTATATACGCGGGAGTCTCGACTAGACACATTCGACTTGAGAGACAAGTTGACCTCTGCAGAGTTTCAACTTCTATGGAAGCTAGGCCTTCGTCATTGTTTGTCGATGCCTGCCATTCGAGCGAAAAGGGGGATGTTGATGGCACTGTGCGAGCGATGGCATTCAGAGACATCGTCATTTCATTTACTAATTGGGGAGGCCATTGTCACATTGGAGGATGTGTACAGGATTTTGAGATTACCTATTATAGGTGAGCGGGTTATGTATGATACCCAGTGAGGATTGACGGAGTTAGCATGGTTCTATCGGGTGGATGACATCAGTAGGCTCAGGATCAAGCATTACGAGATTAGATGGCCAGTGCTAGCAGATAGATATGATCAGATCGACTGTATCCTATGTACCTTGATTGGGGGTATAGTGCTTCCAGACAGATGGGGTCATGGATTTCCAGTGGGATGGGGAGCTATGCTGGTCGGCATGTTGGAGAGTGAGACAAGATATGCATGGGGTCCATGTCTACTTGGGATGTTGTACTTCCATTTACATGACATTGCCTATAGAGATGCATAGTCGTTGAGTTGTGGGACGACACTGTTGATGGTATGGGCTTGGGAGAGGATAGCTTTTTTCTGTCCTCTAGTTACAATAGAGAGAGAGGAGAGATGCCCGTATGTGCTTCGATATATAGGACAAATTACGCAGACCCATGTGGGAGACATAGGGTACTGGTGACACGCCTTGGATATTCTTGATTAGTTCACATGGAGACCTTACATGGATTGTGAGAAGTGGGTGGATGAGGATATACATTTTCCATTCTATAGACAGACATAGTATCTCATTGGGAGGACTGTTTTGAGTGTTCACATTATTGAGAGACATTTGCCAGACAGAGTTCTGAGACAGTTCGGAGAGGCTCAAGATGAGCCTCGGGGTAGAGCAGAGTTTGCTCGGTCGTCAAGAGAGGTTCCATGGTGGGGACCCATGACTCTAGTGGCTATTGTAGAGGCAGACATACAGGAATTACAGCCAGTACAGTGGGGATGGAGAGATGGATTAGCAGATCTAGGGACTATAGCTGCATATGATGCATGGTGGGCGGTTCATTGTTCGATTCCTTATATAGATCCTGACCAACCAGCACCAGTCAAGAGATGAGGTATAGGGCCAAGAGGAAAATGGAGAGGTGGAGGTGCCAGAGTGGGTAGAGTTGGTGGTAGAGGTGATGGAGATGATGGCAGAGGCAGAGGTAGAGGGGGGAGACGAGGATGGAGAAGATGAAGAGGGGGTCAGTCAGGTTGAAATGCACCTATTCAGGAGGTAGTAGCAGTGGATGTACCGATGGCAGACATCAGAGGGAGAGTGGTTATACAGGCTGGGGGTGAGCATGCTGTAGTGGAGGGAGTAGTTGAGGAGTGTGTAGTAGTAGATGTTGCACTAGAGGATGTGGCAGAGGATTTGGATGCGGAGATAGCTTTAGACCCTCTAGGTGTGTTGGCAGGATATGGAGAGGATGATGTGGAGGATGACGATGAGGAGGATGCATAGATGGAGGAGCAGAAGAGGGATCTCCAAGATCAGATTGTAGAGGGGAGATGGGATGAGGATGCTCCTAGAGATGGTGACAAGGAGGCCTTGGAGGAGAGACTCAGACTTATGACTATAGAGTTTGAGGTGATGAGACTAGAGAGGGATAGTGCCTACATAGAGAGGGATAGTGCATATGCAGAGAGGGACAACACTCATATAGAGAGGGATAGTGCTCTTATGGAGAGACCACGCTATAGCACGAAGACATGAGATAGAGCGGCAGTTCATAGAGGTTAGACGCCTTTGCAATGGGTCCTCATCTGATGGCATGGTACGAGAGTTGATCAAATCAGTGAAGAGAGCTACGTACTACAAAGATCTTTATGTTGCAGCGGTGCCAGCAGAGAGACGAGCTCCTACATTTTTAGAGGTGCGGAGTCAGAGATCACAGGGTAGGAGTCAGAGGACATAGAGCACTAAGGGGGTGGTAGGACCATCAAGGCTAGGTTCATATGAGAGGCCTTCCACCTCGCAAAGAGCACCTCCGAGTCTTTTCCCACCACCGTCACCACGTGACAACAGGGGTAGCGGGACACAATTACAGGGACTTATTTATGTAGACATTTTTTTTTTTGATCAAAGAGCCTATGAGCTCATGTTTTATTTATGGATACTTTTGGACATTGTACTGTGACACACTATTTTTGAGTGATATATATATATATATGATTTTGGTAGCTTCTACATGATATGCAGTTCTATTTTATGGATGATGCTTTATTTTGATATGATTATGTTCACTAGATGATATATGCACATGTGTTATGAATGAATGTTTCTATATGTTATGAGTTATGCATTTAATAATGATGTTATGATGATTCTATTTACTTATGATAATGAATGCAATGTCTATATGATGCTTATTTATATGTGATGGTAATATGTACATGCCTATTATGTCATGATTTCGAAGGCAATGCAACTATGTGGAATGCTTATTAAATGTATGCTAATGCAAATGATCTAATGTTTTTATGGTGTCATGGGACTTTATCTTTATGTTTGAAGAAGATAAATGTTAGGATGAAATGAACTCATAATGTTAATAAGAAATAATAAAGGTTGATTGATGGAGAAAAAGACATTGAAAGTTGATTGATTGATAAAAAGATATAATCTTCGATATATTTCCAAATACGCTATACTTGCTTGTTATCATCATTGGGCAAGACATGACATAGATGGATAGTACACACTATGATATGAGATAGACCATAGCATACAAATTCATCCATCTATGAAAAATAGGCAGTCACAGACAAGGAGTGTCTTAACTCAAACTAAGGACAGTATTGCCCTAGTCATTTTTTCAAAACAAACCACAGACAGTAGACACATAAAAGACAAGTCATGAGACGTCATTGCTCCTCTAAATCCTTGATTGGACATCCTTGAGGAAACTAGTAACATGACTCAAAAACCAATGTTTAAAAAGACAGTTGATAGACAACAGCCAAAGAAAAAGAGTCCTGAGACATCGTTGCTTCTCTAAATCCTTCAAGGGACATCCTTGAGAAAGCTAGTAACAGGATTTGGCACAAATCGATAAAAAGATAAGACAAAATAAGATATAAAGTCATAAAGCCAAATAAATGTATTCTCCAAAACTTGATCTTGTGAGATTGTTTGATGTTGATGTTTGACATAGCGTAATGTGACAGAATGACACATACCGCATAAGACGTTGAGTCTGGTTTCAACTTGGTGACTTTTGTATAAGGCATGATAAAGCCTGGTTTTAGAAAGACATATGTTGTATAAGACCTTGGAGCCTGATGATGTTGAAGTGACAAGCCACATGAGACTATGACAATTTGATGACGTATGTTGACAAGAAAGACATATCTTGCGTAAGACATAGGTTGATCGCTTTGACAATGTGTTTGATATTGACTTGATGACAATTTGAGATGTTTTGCCTTGTTGATGCATGACTTGTTTTAATTCCTTGACTGATTAAAGTGTGTGTGTGTAGACAGTGTATGACATGAGATGATACCCTAAAATATGATATGAAACTTGTGTGATAGTGATTGTGAATGAACCCTATTGGACTGACCTAGTGTGGTCTCAGGAGCTCATCAATTGATTAGCCTTGCCTATGTTGTACATGCAGAGACCTCATAGTTCAACACGACCAATGACTTTGAATATACAAAGTGTCATGATTTTTAAAAGTGTGTGATACATGACAAACCTAGACTGACAAACCTAATGCCTCGGGGGCACATCGATTGATGGCCTTGCCTACGTCCCAATCACAGAGGCAACGTAGTTCGACTATGTCTATGACTGACTTCACTTGACCGAATTGACATGATTGACTTGACATGATGACCTGACATGATGACTTGACATGATGACTTGACACGATTACTTGACTGTACTTTTGGGATTTTCTGACATTTTTTTATTTTTTTGGATTTTTGAAGTTTTCTACTGTTTTTGGGATTTTCTAGGACATTTTCGATGATGCGACGTTATGTACATGATGTTAGGGCATAGAACAAGGATTTTCCCCTAGTCGGGAATATGATTTGGAAGATGGAGTGGGTAATGTGACAAAATGGACATTAGATGTCAATTGTTCCAAGGAATGGATAAGAGAACTATTTATTATGAGAGATGGTGAAAAAGTCTGATTAGAATACTGGTAGACGGAAGAGCGAGCTTGACTACACATGGCACCTGTTTTCTAGGTTTTCACCATGGTACTTATCCATAGCGCCACCAAAGTGGTTTTCACTATTGGATGAATTTATTTCTCTTCACTTTTTTTATTTTCTCAATTTTTTTGGTGTTACAAAGATGCCTGTTTGCCAGGTTTTCATCTAGGTAACTATTTTTTTGTTTTCTCATTTTATTTTTTTTGTATTTTTCTATATTAAGACATGGATTCTCAGAGACTAAGCATAGAACCTTTTTAGATGCAGACTGTTGATAGGGCACAAAAGCGGCTCACCTTCAGGAATAGAGAGCTGGTATGCTCTTGATCCAAAGGCTTCTGTGACTATATAGGGCCCAACCAGTTAGGCTCGAACTTACCTGGTTTCTCTCTTTCAGCTTAGTTCTTAGGATTCTCCATTAATACCAAGACACCAATGTCAAAATGTCTATTGAGAACCTTTCTATTGTAGCTATGACGAAGATGATTCTGATATGCTTGCAAATGATCTAATGCCTCCTATCTTTGTTCATCCAGCAGTTTTGGCTCTTGTAACCTTGAGACACAGTACTCTTCATCGTCAATATGACCCTTCAAGGATACCCGTAGAGAAGGTATTTCAACCTCTATAGGTAAGATAGCTTCAGACCCAAATACGAGGGAAAATGGAGTGGCGTCGGTGGGAGTACGGATGCTTGTGCGATAAGTCCATAAGGCAGGTTTAAGCTATAGGTTCCAGTCATGACCAGTGTCATTGATAGTCTTCTTAAGGATTCTAACAATAGTCTTATTAGATGCCTCAACTTGGCCATTACCTTGTGGGTAATACGAGGTGGATAAATGGTATTTGATGTGGAATTCTTCACAGAAATGGCATACTTCTTGGTTCTTGAATGGGTGGCCACTGTCTGTGATTATGGATTGTGGTACACCATACCAACAAATGATATAGTTTAGGATAAACTTAGATATTTGTGTGCCGGTTATGTATGTCATGGGAATAGCTTCAATCCATTTGCTGAAGTATTCGGTGGCAGTGATGATGAATTTGTGGCCATTTGATGATGGAGGGTATATCTTACCTATGAGATCAAGTCCCCATTGGGCGAAGGGCCATGGTAAAGTAATTAGATGAAGCTCCTACGCTGTCACTCTTATCAAGTCTCCATCTATTTGACATTGTCTACACTTCTTTACAAAGACGTATGAGTCTTTCTCCATTGTAGGCCAATAGTAACCTAGTCTCATAATCTTGTGGGCCAAAGTGGGACCACTTGAATGAGATCCGCATATACCCTCGTGTACCACTCGCAAATTTGTGTGTGCTTCTTCAGCATCGAGACATCTCATAAGGGTGTTATCTAAGGTATGTCTATATAGGGTTTCTCTGATGATGGTATACTTGGCTGACTTTTGGATGAAGGTTCGCCGTTGGTTATTGGACAAGTCTTGAGGTAGGGTTTGGTCAGTGAGGTAATCGAATATTTCTTTATACCAAGGAGACGTAGGACCAAAAATGCTACACACTATCACAGTATCGAGGACATCGTAAGCAGGGATCAAAAGCTGTTCAACCAAGAACTCAAACTTAGGCACATTATTCGGAATATCCAACAAGGAACCCACGGTTGCCATTACATCTGCAGCTCTATTCTGGATACGTGGTCTTTGTTGAAAAGTTATGTCAATGAAATACTATTTGAAACTATCAGCCATTCACTTGTACGGTGCAAGCTTCTCATCCTTAGTCTCATAGTCATCATTTACCTATCGAATTACAAGTTGCGAGTCGCCAAAAACATGTAGGCTCTTAATTTTCCATTGAACTGCCATTTTCAACCCTGTCACTAAGGCTTCATATTCTGCTATATTGTTGGTACAAGGGAAAGCAATCCTGAATGATTTGGGAATGGTATCACCTTGAGGTGTGACAAATAAGATACTAGCTCCTGAACCATGATTTGTGTTTGACCCATCAAAGTACAGTTTCCATTTTGTTTTAATGTCAATGTTGAAGAGGAATTCATCTGGAAAATCTACCACTAATGGATGGTCTACCTTTATAGCTGCATCAACTAGTTGATCTGCAATCACCTATCCTTTTATAGCCTTCCTTTTGACATACTGAATGTCATACTCGCTAAGTATCATAACCCATTTAGCCAATCGGGGAGTTAAAGCTGCCTTACTTAGGAGGTATTTAAGGGGATCAATCTTTGTAATTAACATTGTTTGTCGATTGAGCATATAGTGCTGAAGTTTTTGGGTAGCAAAAACTACCACAAGATAGGCATGTTCTATGTTGCTATAATTCAATTCATAGCCCACTAAGGTACGACTGATATAATAGACTCCTCTCTCATGACCTTGATCATTGTGTTGTGCGAGAAGAGCCCCTAATGCCGATTGAGTTGCTGAGATGTAAAGTATCAATGGTTTTCCCTCTATAGGTGGAATTAAGACTGGTGGAGTAAACAAATAGTCCTTGATTTGCTGGAAGGCCTCTTGACATTTAAGGTTTCATACAAATGGTACTCCTTTCTTGAGTAGATGCTGAAATGGATATATTTTATCTGCCAGTTGTACTATGAAACACCTAATTGCCTGTAATCTCCCTTGTAGGGTTCTGAGTTGACCAATACTAACTGGAGGAGGCATTTCTATGATGGCTCTTACCTTTTCTAGATCTACTTCAATGCCTCTATGAGTGATGATATACCCTAGCAGTTCCCTGATTTGACTCCAAAGACACACTTCTTCGGATTTAGCCTAACATTGTAATTCTCTAGCCTTTGGAATATCTTGTCTAAGACTTTCAAATGATCTTCCCTTGTTTCTGATTTTGCTATGATGTCATCTACATAATCTTCCATGAAAGTATGTACAAAGTCATGGAAAATCATAGTCATGGCCCATTGATAGGTAGCTCCTGCATTATTAAGGTAAAACGAAATAACATTCCAATAGTATGTGCCCCATGGACACGCGAAAGTTGTTTTGTGTTGGTCTTCAGGTGCTATTTTAATCTGGTTATATCCAGAGAAACCATCCATGAGGGATAGCATCTCGTAGCCTCTTGTAAGGTCTACTATCATGTCAGTATTCGATGAAGGAAAGTCATCCTTAGGACATGCCTTGTTGATGTCTCTAAAGTCAGTGCAAATGTGAATGCCCCTTGTTGGCTTAGTCACTAGTTAACAATTCACTGCGGGGGCAACTTCCTCCAACCCCTTTCGCACCAACACGACTGGTAAGAGAACCAAATTTGGCGGAAATATACCTATATTGAACCAAATCATTCAAATAGGAAGCATTCCTATTCCAAATCAGACATTTCAGATAGGGAGCATTCCTATACCAATTCAAACCATTCAAACAGTGAATATCCCTATACTGAATCAGAATATCTTGATAGGATATATTCCCTCACCCAATCACAACCCGTCACAGAACATGGCGTATCAAAATACCTACATTGATCCAAATATCACAAACACCATGTCCTTGATGCAAGTCGATGTCCTTCAAAACAAGATGCAAAATCTTCAATAGCAGATGGACAACATGTCTATGTCTGGAAAATGAGCTATCTCAGTGCAAGACCTATGTCCATGTCCCTTTGACAGAGCGCTTTACATGACACCTTTCCCCCATGGATACATTATACCAATTTTGCCTAAGTATAATGGGAGAAAGAATCCTTTAGAACACATTAGAGAGTTCTCAACAGCATGCATGGACATAGCGTATGACCCCACATACTTGATGAGACTATTTCCACGAACCCTTGTCGGGATAGGACTAGAATGGTTCTCTAAATTACCATATGGTATATGATCTTGGGGAAAATTAGCTGAGAAGTTTATGGAACATTTCACCTTTAACATAGACAATGAGGTAACAATTGCAACCTTGTGCCACATGACACAAGAATATGGAAAAAATTTCACCACTTTCTTCTAGAGATGGCGAAGTCTAGCTAGTAGATGTCCAGTTGAAATACTGGAAAAACAAAAGGTCACAATATTCCTAGAGAACATCAACCTCAAATTGTGAAGTGATCTAAGGGTACATTGTTGTACTTCATTCTTAGACTTGGTAAAAAATGGAATCATCCTTGAAAAAGGCCTTGTGGACAAAGGAGAATTAATGGTACCAGGTAGAAATTCGGTTGTCCAACATCAAAACACGCCAAATGATAGAAACAAATTCTGGTCTAGGAACAAGAATGTTACAAATGACAGCATTGTTGATGCTAAACACATACATACAAGACTAGTAATCACACTTAGAGGTTATAATCCCAGTCAAGACATGAGGAATAGTCCAAATCAACAAGCTAACTATGTCCAAAATTCACAACAACAAAGACCACAACAAAGGAGATTTCTTACACATGAATTTACACCTTTAGGACAACCAATCAAGACTATCTTCAAAGAATTGATTAAGCATAATCTCATCAAACCTTTGGAACCAAGAGAGTATGATCCTGGATAGTTGAAACCTTCATGGTGGGACGATAACTCTTTTTGTGACTATCATCGAACCAAAGGGAACAACCTCCAACAATGTCATCAACTCAAGAACATAATACAAGACTTTGTTGAAAATGGAACCATAAAGGTTGGTGGGTAGAAAAACACTAAGAATAGTGATCATAAGGTCTTCACGGACTTGTTACATGACCACACAAAAGGAAAAGCCTCTAGTTCGGGACCCCAGAATAATTCATCGGCCAACTATAACAATACCAAGTATGACTAAGGTAAAGGAATGATCATAAACCACCTCCGAGCCGCAAATGAGAATGTCAATACCTTCACCATTAAGAAGCATCCAGAATGTAATGTGAACACACAAAGAACTAATCTTACTATTCTTGGTTTTTTTTCTGAGCCATCAACACAAACTTCCAAGTTCAAGTACAACCTTCTTGTTTAATTGAGTAAAATCCCCGCACAAATATCTATCTTGGAATTGTTGACCTTATCACCTAGGCATCGAGCCATCCTTGACAAAGCTCTATAGAATACAATTGTTCCTACAAACTTGGATGTCAATCATTTCAAAGAAATGGTGGGATATTTGACCAAGTTGCATCATGCCACATTTTCCCAACATGATTACTCAACTGAGAAGTCAGATCATAATGACCCCTTACATCTTGAAGTCCTAGTCCATTAAAACAAAGTCCAACGAGTCTTGGTAGACAGAGGAGTAGGTTTGAACCTGTGTACCCTTAAATTGGTTAAGTTATTAGGATTCTTAGAAGATTGTGTACATACCTCTAAGAGTATAGTCATCAAGGCTTACGATGATGAGGAAAGATTTTCGAAAGGAGTTGTCAGACTCCCTATCTGAATTGGCCCAGCAATCATGAACACGAGCTTCCAAATCTTGGATCTCACCCTTCCGTACAACTTGTTGTTAGGTAGACCTTGGATACACACAATGAAAGTTGTACCTACAACATACCACCAATGTCTCAAGCTCCCCTATAATGGGACAAAGATCACCATTGATTGTGATCCGGATCCTTTTTAGTATTGTACAAGCCTAAGGGAAATTCCACAGTGACAAGTGCCAGTTAACCAAGAAGCTTCATCATCCACTTTATCCCAATACGTTGACCCCTCACGTCTCACTAAGTCCATTTCATTCAAACCACTATCATCCACTCCTAAACTCGAGATCCAAGACAAGGGTTGTGACGAGTATAATATAAAGGCATCATACTGTGTTAGTGAACTGATTCCACCTAAGGCATATGGCCTACCCATGGCAGATAGAACACAATCAGCGGTCACATTTCATGTTCCCCCTACAATTAAATTAACCAAATGGGGAGAGTTAAGTGAAGAAATTGTGGATCAAGGTGATTCTTAGTTGTATCAAGAAGAACATGAATACTGCTCCCCGTCTATTCAAATAGCCAAGGACCAGTACGGAAAAGGATTTAAGATAATGCAAAATGAAGGCTATGATGGGCATAGTGGGTTAGGACTATATCAAAATGGAAGGATGGAACCAATCACTATCTACCCATGATCAAAATACATAGGGCTAGGGTGTCAACCGCTTAGAATCGAGTTTCCTGGTAGTTCGTCATCGTTTCAAGAGGAACTGAATGATTATGCAGACATCGAGACATCTCATGAACCACTTCCCCTAGTTTATGATAAACCTCGAGTCTATGATGAATCCCCTAGCTCAAGTTATGGTGAATGGGAGTCCCTTTAATCTACCAGTACCATGAACATAGATGCCTTATTTAGAGAATTGGACCTAAACGTGAAACCTGTACCAAAACTATCTAGTCGTCATCCTAAGAAGCACTTATCCAAAAAAGAATGGCAAGAGAACTATTATTGGGAAACCCTTGATCATGCATCTTGGGCACTTGACAAGCCATCTTCTGATGAATTTTCCCTTACTATAGTCCCACATCAGAGTATACCTATGCCTAGGAAGAAGAATAAGAAGGAGTTAGTCCAAAACTTCTGCGACCATGTCAACCACTCTGTATTCACCTTGTTAGCAGACACCTTTGAAAACTCTGATGATGACATGCCCCTTATATATCCTGAACTTATCGACTGGGATCAACAAGGTACACCTATCATAGATACATTCGAGAATGACAAAGCGATTGTTGAGTTCATGGGACTTAGAGAAGGCATACCAAGAGGGGATCACAAAGCAGGTTTTACCATAGACTTGGATGATAAAGCATACTTTGGGGAGTTTATTTACACCTCTAGTCACAAAAGTGAAAATGAAAAGAAGAAAGATAATAAAAAGAAAAATGATGAGTCCCTAGGTGAAATCGAAAGGCACCTTTGGATGAAGAAAAAGTCAAAATAAAGGATGTATCCGAAGGTGAAAACCTATCAGAGGCACCCAAGGATAGAGGTTTAAATATTCTCCCCCTTGAACAGAAAAAGTCACCGATGCTAGTAGAAGAATCTATTGAAGTCAACATAGGTACAGAAGAGAATCCTCAGAAGGTATATTTTGCAGCTTCTTTAACAAAGACAGAAAAACATGAGTTTAAGGACTTTTTTACAAAGAGACAGATAAACTTTGCATGGTCATATGCTTACATGCCTGGGCTGGTTCCAGACCTAATATTGCATCATTTACCACTACAACCAGGTATTAAGCTAGCCAACCAGAAGTTGAGGAAAATGCATCCGCAAATTGCTCTATTGGTCAAAGTAGAACTTAAGAAACTTTTGGATGTAGGATTCATAAGGAAAATAGACTATGTGGATTGGATATCAAATCTTGTACCAGTGACTAACCCAACTGGGGCCATTTGCATTTGCACTGAATTTAGAGATATCAACATGGCATGTCCTAAGGATGACTTTCCTTTGCCGAATATCGACATGATAGTAGACCTTACAGTAGGCTACGAGGTGATATCCCTCATGGATGGTTTCTCTGGATATAACCAAATTAAAATAGCACTTGAAGACCAACACAAAATAGATTTTACGTGTCCATGGGGCACATACTATTGGAATGTTATGCAATTTGGCCTTAAGAATGCAAGAGCTAACTATCAACGGGCCATGACTACGATTTTCCATGACTTTGTACATACTTTCATGGAAGATTATGTAGATGAAATCATAGAAAAATTAGAGACAAGGGAAGATCATTTGAAAGTCTTAGACAAGATATTCCAAAGGCTAGAGAATTACAATGTCAGGCTAAATCTGAAGAAGTGTGTCTTTGGATTCAAATCAGGGAAACTGTTAGGGTATATCATCTCTCACAGAGGCATTGAAGTAGATCCAGAGAAGGTAAGAGCTATCATAGAAATGCCTCCTCTAGTCAGTATTGGTCAACTCAGAACCCTACAAGGGAGATTACAGGCAATTAGGCGTTTAATAGTACAACTGGTGGATAAAATACATCCATTTCAACATCTACTCAAGAAAGGAGTACCATTTGTATGGACCCTTAAATGTCAAGAGGCCTTCTAGCAAATCAAGGACTATTTTCTTACTCCACCAGTCTTAATGCCACCTATAGAGGGAAAACCATTGATACTTTACATATCAGCAACTTAGTTGACATTAGGGGCTCTTCTCACACAACACGATGATCAAGGTCATGAGAGAGTAGTTTATTATATCTATCGTACCTTAGTGGGCTATGAATTGAATTATAACAACATAGAATGTGCCTATCTTGTGGTAGTTTTTGCTACCCAAAAACTTTGGCACTATATGCTCAATTGACAAACAATGCTAATTGTAAAGATTGATCCACTTAAATACCTCCTAAGTAAGGAAGCTTTAACAGGCCGATTGGCTAAATGGGTTATGATACTTAGCAAGTATGACATTCAGTATGTCGAAAGGAAGGCTATAAAAGGATAGGTGATTGCAGATCAATTAGCTGATGCACCTATAAAGGCAGACCATCCATTAGTGGCATATTTTCTAGATGAATTTCTCTTCAACATTGACATTAAAAGAGAATGGAAACTATACTTTGATGGGTCACATACAAATCGTGGTTCAGGAGCTGGTATCTTATTTGTCACACCTCAAGGTGATACCATTCCCAAATCATTTAGGATTGCTTTCCCTTGTACCAACAATATAGCAAAATACAAAGCCTTAGTGACAGGGTTGAAAATGGCAGTTCAATGGACAATTAAGAGCCTACATGTTTTTGGCGACTTGCAACTTGTGATCCGATAGGTAAATGATTACTATGAGACTATGGATGAGAATCTTGCACCTTACAAGTGAATGGCTGATAGTTTCAAATAGTATTTCAATGACATAGCTTTTCAACAAAGACCAAGTATCCAGAATAGAGCTACAGATGCAATGGCTACCGTGGGTTCCTTGTTGGATATTCTGAGTAATGTGTCTAAGTTTGAGTTCTTGGTTGAATAGCTTTTGGTCCCCTCTTATGATGTCCCCAATACTGTGATAGTGTGTACCATTATTGGTCCTATGTCTCCTTGGTATAAAGACATATTCGATTACCTCACTGATCAAAACCTACCTCAAGACTTGTCCAATAACCAACGTCGAACCTTCATCTGAAAGTCAGCCAAGTACACAATCATCAGAGAAACCCTATATAGACACACCTTAGATAACGCCCTTATGAGATGTCTCGATGTTGAAGAAGCACAAACAACTTTGTGAGCAGTACACAAGGGTATATGCAAATCTCATTCGAGAGCTCCTACTCTAGCCCACAAGATTATGAGACTAGGTTACTATTGGCGTACAATGGAAAAGGACTCATACGTCTTTGTAAAGAAGTGTAGACAATGTCAAATACATGGAGACTTGATAAGAGTGCCAACGCAGGAGCTTCATCCAATTACTTCACCATGGCCCTTCACCCAATGGGGACTCGACCTCATAGGTAAGATACACCCTCCATCATCAAATGGCCATAAATTCATCATCACCGCCACCGAATACTTCACCAATTGGATTCAAGCCATTCCCATGACATACATAACAGACACACAAATATCTAAGTTTATCCCAAACTATATCATTTGTCGATATGGTGTACCACAATCCATAATCATAGACAATGTCCGCCCATTCAAAAACCAAGAAGTATGCCATTTATGTGAAGAATTCCACATCAAACAGCATTTCTCCACCCTCTATTACTCACAAGGTAATGGCCAAGCTGAGGCATCTAATAAGACTATTGTTAGAATCCTTAAGAAGACTATCAATGACGCTAGTCATGACTGGCACCTATACCTTAATCGTGCCTTATGGGCTTATCACACAAGCATCCGTACTCCCACCGGCGCCACTCCATTTTCCCTCATATTCGGGTCCGAAGCTATCTTACCTATCGAGGTTGAAATACCTTCTCTATGAGTATCCTTGAAGGGTCATATTGATGATGAAGAGTACCATGTCTCTAGGTTACAAGAGCTAGAATTGTTGGATGAGCGAAGACAGAAAGCATTAGATAATTTGCAAGCATATCAAAATTATCTTCATCGTAGCTATAATAGGAAGGTTCTCAATAGACATTTTTATATTGGTGACCTCATATTAATGGAGAATCCTAAGAACCAAGCTAAAAGAGAGAAACCAGGTAAGTTTGAGCCTAATTGGTTGGGGCCCTATATAGTCATAGAAGCCTTTGGATCAGGAGTGTACCAACTCTCTACTCCTGAAGGCAAGCCACTTTTATCCCCTATCAATAGTCTGCATCTGAAAAGGTTCTATGCTTAGTCTCTGAGAATCCGTGTCTTAATCTAGAAAAATAAAAAATAAAAACAAAAAAACAAAAAAATGGTTACCTAGATGAAAACCTGGCGAACAAGCATCTTTGTAACACCAAATAAATTGAGAAAATCAAAAAAGTAAAGAGAAATAAATCCATCCAATAGTGAAAACCGCTTCGATGGCGCTATGGATAAGTACCATGGTGAAAACCTGGAAAATAGGCGCCATGTGTAGTTAAGCTCGCTCTTCCATCTACCATCATTCTAATCAGACTTTTTCACCATCATTCATAATAAATGGTTGTCTTATCCATTCCTTGGAACAACTGACATCTAGCATCCATTCCCTCACATTACCGACTCCATCTTCCAAATATTATTCCCAATTGGGGGAAAATCCTTGTTCTATGCCCTAACACTTTGTACATAATGTTGCATCATCGAAAATGTCCTAAAAAATCCCAAAAATAGTGTCAAGTCATCGTGTCAGGTCATCATGTCAAGTCATCATGTCAAGTCAATCATGACAAGTCGGTCATGTTAAGTCAGTCATAGATATAGTCGAAGTACGGTGCATCTGCGACTGGGACGTAGGCAAGGCCATGAATCGATGTGCCCCCGAGGCATTAGGTCTATCAGTCTAGGTTTTTCATGTATCACACACTTTTAAAAATCATGACACTTTGTATATTCAAAGTCATTGGTCATGTCGAACTATGAGGTCTCTGTGTGTACAACGTAGGCAAGGCTAATCAATTGATGAGCTCCCGAGACCACACTAGGTCAGTCCAATAGGGTTCATTCACAATCACTATCACACAACATGGAGTTGTATGGATCAAACCATGGTTAGGTCCCCCAATGAAAGTTGATGTAGGTGCACTTGGGTGTTGAAGTACTTAATTAATTCTTAAAAAAAATAGTCAAGTTTTCTTAATGATAATTTTTGGCATTACAATTAGTAAATAATATGAAAACAATAATATATATTATCAAAGTCAACCAAAAAAATGATAATTAGCATTCCAAAACTAGCAACATGGAAATATTTGTTCATAGAATCAAAATAAATATAAAAATATTCCATTTAGTTCTTCTATATTGGAAAAACAAAATATATGGTGGAATTGTTAAACAATGATTGATATTTTTTCAACACCATGAAAAAAGTGTTTTTATGTCAAATAAAGCAATGGTTGTAGATAAAAACAAAGAATATGTCTTAAAACATGTGATGGAAATTAATTTGTACTATTTTTTTGGATTCCAACAAACATTCTCATGTTATAATGCAATTGCATTGTAACCTAAATTGATAATTCCAAAAAGAAGAGATGGAGAGAGAGGGATAAAGAGGGAGGGATGAAGAGGTGGAAATATAGGTCTACAGAGGGGGAGAGAAAGAGAGGAGTCGAGAGGGAAGGAGTGAGGAGGGATAGGTAGATAGATGTAGTTATTAGAGAGAGGGAGAGATGAGATAGAGAGATATAAAGAGATATCTAGAGGAATAGGGAGAGAGAGAGAGAGATGAAATAAATAAGTAGAGAGGGAAGGAGGAAGGGAGGGAGAGGTAGAGAGAGGTAGAGAGATAGGTCTAGAGAGAGAGGTATAAAGATGTACAAAAAGAGAAGAAAGGAGGAAAGGAGGGAGGGAGGTAGACAAAGAGATAAAGAGATAGGTTTAAAGCTCAAGGAAGAGAGAGGGTGAGGGAGAGAAATATAAATATGTCTAGAGGGATAGGGAGAGATATAAGATAAATAAGTAGAGAGAGAAGGAGGGATGGAGGGACAGGTAGAGAGATATTTCTAGATCTCAAGGGGAGGAGAAAGAGAGGGGGAGAGAGGGAGAGATTGGGAGATAGGTCTAGAGAGAGAGTGAAAAAGAGAGAGGAAGGGAGGGAGAGGTAGAGATATAGGTGTAGTGCTTGAGGGAGAGAGAGTTAGAGAAAGAGATAGGTAGAGAAAGGGAGAGATAGGTAGGGAGGGAGAGGTAGGTAGAGATAGATAGAAAGAAAGGTAGAGTTAACTAGGGAGAGGGAGGAAAGGAGAGGTAGGTATAGATATAGAGAGGGAGATGGTAGATGGAGAGATATAGAGAGAGATATATAGTGATAGAAAAAGATAGAGGGAAGGGTGGAGGGATGGATAGGTAGAGGTCTAAAAAGGTACAAAGAGAGAGGGAAGTAAGAAGGGAAGGAGAGGTAGAGAGATAGATCTAAAGAAAGAGATAGAGAGGTATAAAGAGGGATATATAGAGAGGAGTTAGAGATAGCTCAATGTATAGAAAGGGAGAGGGGAGAGGAAGAGATATAAAAATATATCTAGAGGGATAGGGAGACAGATAGATGGGATAGAGATAAGATATAAGTAAAGAGGGAAGGAGGGATGGAGGGAGAGGTAAAGAGATAGATCTCATTGTTTGAGCTTGAAACCTTGTTGTGATAATTTCATGACATTTTTAATAAATGTATTTTCTTTTTAATTGATGTTATCAGTTCCTCTTGACTGATTTATTGATGCAATCTATCATTCCTTTTATTGCAAATAATAGTGCATATGTGCATATGTGCATATCCAAATTTCTGAATTTAAGAGCATTCTTGTCAATTGTTTGACTAAATGTTTGTGAGGATTTAAATGGGTTTTATGGTATTTTTTGAAGGGTATTGAAGCCCTCACATCAGTGGTATTATAGCTAGAAGATTCCGAGTATGCAGGAAGATTCGTCTAAAGGAGGCAGTTTGCACTAGGATTGAGCTTGTGGGTATTTCAAAAAATGTATAGAAGAGGAGCCCAATGTGGTAGGGGTAAAGGTAGGAGGAGTGGAAAAAAATTCCATGGAGATGACTTTAGAGCCTTGAGAAGGCAAGTGGAGACACTCCAATAATAGATAAGAAGAGGGTTTGCACAAAGAAGAGAAATAGAGAGTGCTGAAGAAGAAGGAGCCTGTCACATACTAATTTTATCAATTATTTAATTGCAATTATTAATCATGAGATTTGCCTGTTTATATTAGATGATTATTTAATTGAAATTGAAATGCAAATGCAAATGCAAATGAAATGATTTGAAATTCATTATTATGAAATTTGGGGATTGTCATTGCTGATGAGAATTTGAGTACAAGTGAATGCAGGAACAACTGAACGAGAATGAAGGCGAGAACAATGATTAGGTAGAGTCATTTTAGCCATTAGACATTAATAAGGATGATGGAATCTCACACACCACTTAGTTATTATTAATGTATTTTCGTGATGATTATGTTTGGAAATTTTTAATAAGTTCATCTGATTGCTCAAATATATGTGGAAAGGAATATGTTTGTTTTGAAATGGAAAGATTGATTATTTGCGAAAAGTTTA
The DNA here is from genome assembly GCA_007115665.2 of Sequoiadendron giganteum. NCBI lineage: Eukaryota > Viridiplantae > Streptophyta > Pinopsida > Cupressales > Cupressaceae > Sequoiadendron > Sequoiadendron giganteum. The sequence goes on from CM021101.1 coordinate 278,826,274, forward strand.
GTTAAATTGAGTATATTATGTTATTTTGTGGAAAAACAGATTTAAAATGAGAGTAGAAATATATGTTTAAATAATTATATATATTAAATTTAGTTATTTAATGAAAATAAGAAATAAATGAAATACATTTTAAAATGGATTGAATTGAAAACAGTAGTAAAAAATTGGTAAAAAATTACCTCTCAATTAATTTTGCATGCAATCAAGGATAGAACTTTGAGTTATAGCCACCACTGCTAGGAATTTGGGATGAAAAGTGGATCAACTTTTCTAAATGACTCGACCATTCGCATGAATTAGAGGAAGAAAATCCATTTGAAAATGGGAGTTTTTTTGTTTCAATGCTACATAGCTCATGCGCATGGGAGAAGAAGAGGAAAGGTGTGGCAAGAAGAACCAAGTGAAGGGAGAACAAAAAAAAAACTCTCCATCATACACATGTGGAAGCATAGGAAGAGGGCGCAAGTATAGGAAGAGAACTCTTCCTCATGCACGATAGGGAGTAGAGGAAGACACGGCTAGGAGAGGGAGTAGAGAATTTAGGAAGAATAAAATATCTTCTTAATGCATGCGCATATGAGAAAAGGAGAAGGCGCGACAGCAAGGAGGAGACCAAAAGTAAGGAAAAAGAAGAATACAAGAGGTTGACAGAGAATCAAAGGAAGGGTGAGGAAGAAAAAATAAATAAAAGACCATAGGAATAGCAAGAGGAAAGTAGACAGAGGAAAAAAAGGAAGACAGTTAGAGCACAGAGAGCAACCCACAGGAAATATACTCACAAAAAGAACAGAAGAACAATGATTCATCTCCAAATTTAGGAAAACACACAGGTACAGGAGATTGATAGGTAGATTCGATGGAAATTACAATTACCAAACTCTCAATCTTAATAAGTTTTAGTTACTATTTTATTTTTCTCATATAATTTAACAAATGAAAACGTATTACTGTTTTCATCAAATTTAGAAGAAATTTTATACACTAGGTTATATTTTTATGGATATAAAGAACAAACTTGAACATTAAACTATTAAGAGACGGTAGATTTCTTTATTTAGAGAATGTTGTTTTAGTATAAAAAGAAAGATACACACAAAAGACTATATGTTTAAAATTTATTTCAGTATTTAATAAAGATTCACACAGAAAACTTAAAGTTTTTGATTTAGAAATGCTTCAGAAAAAAATATAAAACTGTGTTAAACTATGCTTGTTAGAGAGATAAAAATTTTTGAAGAAAAGAATAGAAAAGATAGGGAATCTTATATAGAATTATACAGTTGAATGTTTTTGGTTTAAATAAAATTTAAACTGATAAGATAAAAACAATTCTGTGTATTTAAATATGCTTGAAAAGTAAGAGTAAAAATTGTTAATTCTCTAGGAATGCTACGAAATTGCCTATGAAACATAAGTAAATGTGAGTTGTTTACGTTTCTGAAAAGATAATATTTTAGGGAAATATGATAAACGAAAAAGAAAAGAAAGTAAAATAAAAATATAATTACTTCGAAATGAAACAAATTAGAAAAAGACTATATTGAAGTGTAGTTGAATTTCATGAGTCAATAAACCTAAAGAATGTGTGCTTGTTTATTCATTTTTTTTTTATATGTACTTAGTTACATACGTGTGTTACACCTTCTTTTATTTATTTTGAATATGAACATAATGTTATTTACGATTTTAATCTATGAGATTATGGTATTAAAACCATGTTTTCTTGTAAATAAAAGTGCAGTTCATGTGGTTGGGAAAGATAATTTTAATTTTGAATAGAACCATGCATGCTTGATAATTGAATGTGCATGACATGTGTTTGGAAAGTTACCTTTTAGGATGGGTGTCGAATATGGGTTTTTAGAGAGTGTAGTTTTTCTTTTCCAAAACTACTATTATTTTTCATGCATGACATTTTACGTGGCCAAGTAACTTAAGGACCGTTGAAATAGATGGGATATTTATAACGCTCTACCATATCCTAGTATCAAACTTGCTTGTTTCTTAAATGAATTAGAAAAATGAAAATGCTTGTGGATTTACTAGTTATACTAGGCATGCATCAGATTCCATCTTGCTTGTCGACTTCTTTTTGCTAAGCGATTCATGCAGGGCCGGGTATTCTTTGAATGATTAAGGAATTTTGGGGAAGCGTAAGCTTCAAGGTTGGGTGAAAAAAGTGCCTAAACCTTGTTTTCATCTTCATGTTTGAAGATAAGCAATTGGATTGAAGATCAAATGAAGATTTCTTCATATATCTAATATATTTCATTCTTTTATGATCATTGTAGAACTTAAGGCGACAAAATGCCTAAGTCTTAAATTGTAAATTTCTTTTAAAATGTTTTTGTATTCTAAATGTCGTGTAAGATGACAAGTTTATGAATTTAATTGGAAATATTATGAATCTTATTGTAGAATTTAAGTAGATATTTGGAATCTTTTGGATTAAACAATTTTAATTGAATGGAGTTATGATATTTTATGGAATAGAAATGAATTTATTTAAGGAAATTTAGATTGTTTGGAATTAAAGAGTTTCACTCTATACATTTAGTATCAGAGCCTTAGGTTTGAACAGTAGAGCCTTTGTCCATTATGCTAAAGAAACATTCCTTGATGCAGGAATTGTTGATACATAAAGGGTTCAAGACAAAAAGGAGTTGTTGCAAGTAATGAGAATGACAGGTTGGATCAGATTCTCAATCTTTTGAATCAACAAGGTACCAAAATGGATAATATTGAGCAAGAAGTTTGAGGAGTGAGAGAAGGACAAAACCCTTGGAATGAAATTCCCCAAAATCAAGAGAAACCCACCAATGAAAATCCAAGGGTTGAAGAACTACCAAATCCTCAAGCTAGGATTGAAAGGGAGTTGGCAAAAGACTTGAAAAGGGTAGCCCCACCCGATTTTAATGGTAAGACCATCGGTGATGGAGCTGAAGCCTGGTTAATTGAAATGGAAAAGTATTTTGAGCTCAGGAATATGTCTAATGAGACCAAGGTAGTTTGGGTTGCATATCAGCTTACTGGAGAAGCTAGTACTTGGTGGGATAGTGAGAAAATTGAGAAGAAGTTGTTACTAGGTGGGACTACATGGGAAGTATTTTTACAACTTTTCAGGAAGAGATGGCTTCCACAACTGTTCTTTGAGAGAAAAATGACAGAGTTTTAGAATTTGACATAGGGTGGTTTGATAGTTACTCAGTACTGGGAGAGGTTCACTAATCTCCTAAAGTACGTACCATAGTATCAGATGGATGAGTGGTTCCATATTTAGAAATTCATCCTAGGAATTAGGCCACAGATAGGATTTGATGTGGATATTCATAATCCATTGACTATATGAGGTCTTTGAGAAGGCCATAAAACAGGAACAAAAGTTGCAAACTACAAAGAGAATGTGAATTCTAAATCTATATTTTGAAACAAGAAGTTCCAAAACAGTAAAAACCAGAAAGGTAACAACAATCAATAGATAAGGAACCTAAAGAGAGGAACAAACTCTCAAAAAAAAGGAGAAGGAAACTATGGTGGAAACAAGAAAGTGAATAATAATAACACCAACTTCTCTAATACTAGGAACAGGACAGGTGGTCACCTAGGGCCACGAGGCGGATGTTACAATTGTGGAGGAGATCAATATGCCTCCAATTTCCCATAGTGTTTAGGAGGTCAGAGAGGAGGTAATGATCGGTGAGCACCGCAACACTAGATTCATGTAGTAGTTGACAACCATCAATTAGATTTTCAAGCTACACCTATTCAGATGATAGGTAAGATTTTTGGTCAATCCATTTCCATTTTGATAGATATACGAGCTACTGAATAATTTATTGATCCTAAAGTAGTTGCTAAGTTACCTATTAGACCTAGTTATATGTCACATGCATGGATGGTTCAATATGGAAACCGAGCAGAGAAGAGGGTAAATTCATGTTTATCTTGCAATGATTTAGAGCTATCTGATTTCCAAACCCAAGTTAACCTATATGTAGCACCGTTGGGGTCATATGATGTGATCCTAGGGTTCAATTGGTTAACTAAGCACAAAGCTATAGTGAACTATGAGGATAAGATTATTAGTTGTCTGGATGATTTTGGACATCTAGTTGAGATTTTTGGATCTCAAGAGCCTCTTGAGTTGAGACATATCTCATCCATGCAGCTAAAGAAACCACATTAGAAAGGATGTTCCATATTTTCTATATTGGTGAGTGACTTGGATAATGTCCAACAAAGCCCAGAGCACTATCCAGTTCTCAAGGAGTTCTTGGATATCTTTCCTGAAGAACTTACTGAGTTACCACCGAAGAGAGAATTTGATTTCTCGATTGAACTTTTACTTGGAACTGAGTCTCAATCCAAGGCTCCATATAGAATGACTACTACAGAGTTATATGAGTTGAAGGTTCAATTATAGGAGTTACTGAAGCAGGGATTTATTAGACCAAGTGTATCTCCATGGGGTGCAATAGTAATCTTTGTGAAGAAGAAGGATGGGACCTTGCGATTGTGTATTGATTATAGAATGTTGAACAAGGTTACCATCAAGAAAAGGTGTCCTTTACCTAGGATAGATGAGTTATTTGATTAGATGAAAGGGGCCACAATTTTTTCTAAGATTGATCTTTAGATCAGGTTACCACCAGCTAAGGATTAAGGAGGAGTATATTCCAAAGACAACCTTCCAAACTTGGTATGGACATTATGAGTTCACAGTGGTACCTTTTGGTCTAATGAATGGCCTGGTGACATTCATGAATCTTATGAAAAACATATTTGGAGATTGTTTAGATGATTTTGTGCTTATATTCATAGATGATATTTTGATTTACTCCAAGACAGAAGAGGAGCATGAGAAGCACTTGGGGATAGTCTTGCAACGACTAAGAGATCAAAATATTTTTGGTAAGTTTTTGAAGTGTACTTTCTTTCAGAAGAAGGTTCACTACTTGGCCCACATCATATCTTCTAAGGGAATCTCAGTTGATCCTATGAAGATAGAAGCAATAGTGGAATGGCCAACACCGTAGAGTGTTACTGAAGTTCATATTTTCTTGGGGCTTGTAGGGTATTACAGGAAATATGTGGAAGGATTTTCTAGGATAGCAACACCTATTACTTATCTTTAAAAAAAGGGAATGAAATTTGAGTGGACTAAGAAGTGCGAGGAGGTATTTCAATTTCTAAAATAGTGATTGACATTGGCACCAATTTTTACTATACCATATCCTAATGGGCACTTCATAGTGATTACAGATGCTTTAGGTGAAGGTGTAGGAGCTGTGTTGATGTAGGAAGGGAAAGTGGTTGCATATGAGTCTATAAAATTGAAACAGTATGAATTGAATTATGCACCACATGATCTTGAGCTTGCAGCTATTGTTCATGCATTACAGATGTGGAGACATTACCTCCTTGGGAAACCATTTGAACTAAAGACAAATCATTTAGGACTTAAATACATCTTTACACAACCTAACCTCAATGCGAGACAAAGAAGGTGGCTTGAGTTCCTAATTGAGTATGATTTTGGTATTCAGTATATCAAGGGAAAGGAAAACAAAGTTGCAGATGCTCTTAGTAGGAGAAGAAATCTCTTTGCTATGTTGACCACAAGGTCAAATTTGAGACATCAAGTGTTGCAAAATCTTCCAACAGATGAGCATTATGAGAGGGTCAAGCAAGCCTTAGAGGTAGATCCTTTAGATCATATATTTGGTGGATATGTAATGGAGTATGATGGTATTTTGAGATATCAGGGAAGGATGTATATCCTTGAGGGTGGAGACTTGAGGAGGTTGATTCTTGAGGAAGTACATGATGCACCTTACTCAAGGAATTTAGGAGTTACGAAGATGGTAGTAGAGTTGAAGACTTTGTTTTTTTGGCCTAAGCTCAAGAAAGATGTTATGGAGTATGTGGCAAGATGTTTGGAATACCAGTGATTCAAGGCTAAGCATGTGCATCTAGCAGGACTTTTGTATCCCCATGATCTACCTAAGTATAAGTGGCAAGTAATCAACATGGATTTTATCCAACGATTACCTTTGAGAAGGAATAGGCATGATAGCATATTAGTAGTTGTTGATAAGCTAACGAAGGTTTCACATTTCATACCTGGGAATCTAAAAGATGGATCATTGACACTTGTGAAGAAATTTGTGCAAGAGATATTTTGATTGCATGGTGTACTAGAGACCATTATATCAGATAGGGACAGCAAGATGACATCTAGGTTTTGGACAACACTGAATACAAATTTAGGAACTAAATTGAATTTTAGTTCTGCATATCACCCACAAACTGATGGCTAAACAAAAAGGGTCAATCAAGTTGTTGAGGATCTACTGAGGATGTACTGCATGGATCAACAGTACAAGTGGGAGAAATATTTCCCATTGGTTGAGTTTTCTTACAACTCATTCTAAGCATCGTTGGGTATGGCACCTTTTGAAGCACTTTATGGACCAAAATTTCGCACACCCATTAGTTAGGATAGGATGGAAGATAGGATCATCATTGGTCCAGATATGATCAAGGAAATGGATGAGCAAATGAAGTTGATCAAGAGTAGGTTGAAGGAGGCAGCCGATAGACAAAAGAGCTATGTTGATAGAAACAGGACATTCAGACAATTTGTTGCGGGAGATAAAGTCTTTTTGAGGGTTAAGCCTCATAAGAGCTCTATCTCATTTGGGAAATCATCAAAGTTGGCTCTGAGATTTGTGGGACCCTTTGATGTATTGGAAGTCATTAATCCAGTTGCTTATAGACTAGAATTACCACCTGCCTAGCTCGACTCCATAATGTATTCCATGTTTCTTTATTGAAACCATACCATCTTGATGCATCTCATATACTTGATTGGCATTAATTACAGGTACAGGACCCAGGGGTGGTGCTAGTGAAGCCCATCTGAATCCTAGACAGACATAGCATTAAGCTGTGTAATAGGGATAGTACTCAGTAAAAGGTCCAGTGGGACCAGTATATTGAGGATAGTGCTACATGGGAGGATTCTGAGATGATTGACCATCATTTTCCTCATTTTCTTTCTTAGATTAGTATTTGCTTAATGCATGAGATACTTAATACTCTTGTTTTTGATTCACATATTGTGAACTTGGATAGTGTGGATGCTACTATGAATTATTTATGCTTATATTTTGAGAACTATGATGTTAGTTATTATTTCATTATGATTGAGATACTATTTTTTACTGATTGAGATACTATGCTTATTGATTGATTAATAAGACATCGAGATGATGTCTCTTCCAAGCGGGGAAGGATGTCACATAGTGATTTTATCAATTATTTAATTGCAATTATTAATCATGAGATTTGCATTTTTATGTTAGATGATTATTTAATTGAAATTTAAATTTAAATTTAAATGCAAATGAAATGATTTGAAATTCATTAATATGAAATTCGGGGATTGCCATTGCTGATGAGAATTTGAGTGCAAGTGAACACAAAAACAAGTGAACAAGAATAAAGGTGAGAACATTGATCAAGTAGAGTCATTTTAGCCATTAGACATTAATAAGGATGATGGAATCTCACACACGACTTAGTTATTATTAATGTATTTTCGTGATGATTATGTTTGGAAATTTTTAATAAGTTTATCTTATTGCTCAAATATATGTGAAAAGGAATATGTTTGTTTTGAAATGGAAAGATTGATTATCTACGAAAAGTTTAGTCAAATTGAGTATATTATGTTATTGTGTGGAAAAATAGATTTAAAATGAGAGTAGAAATATATATTTAATGAAAATAAGAAATTAATGAAATACGTTTTTGGTGCAGGAGCACCTATTTGATTTCAAGCCTCGATGAGGCCATATTGTATAAATTAATTAAATTAGGTGTTTTAATCTTGTAATAAGGTTCAATGAGACATTTTATATATGTTTGAAGTTATTTAGAGTCATTGATGAAGGTTTGGTGTCATTTAGTTGAAAAAATGAAAACATTGTCAAAAGTTGTCAAATGTTGTCATAACAACTTTTCTTTTTAAATGACAACTTTTTAAAAAGTTTGTTAAAAGTTGTTAAATGGTATTTGTAGGTTGGCTGGAGCATAACTTGATTGTACAAGAATAAAAATGGGCCTCCAAGTCGAATGGGGGTGGGGAAGGTAGTTTTGAACAAGAATTTATGAAGGAAGGCATGCATTTTTTTGCAATTCCCAATGTTCTACCCTGTTCTTTTACATGGTAGGATTTTTATGAAGTTTTACAGACTTTAAATTGATATTTTTTGATAGAAGGATGAACTAGCTTTCATTTTAAATTGGTTTGGTGGTTTTTATTTATTTTGGAGAATGTTATGATCATTTTACCATTGGAAACCCTATGGGATTGTTTTCTCTAAAAGTTGTAGACTGTTGCAGAGGATAGTACATATTGTAAAGATCAAATAAAGACATAATAACTTTTGGAAATGTTAGATATGTGAATATAGTTTCATTTTCTTCAAGTTTCATCAAATTTCAGTAAGATTTGAATAATTTATGACCATTTTGGTGAGGGCATGTTTGAACACTATCTAGGGTTTGTAGTTTTGGGAAAAATGTAATAAATTTATTTTCCACTATTGGATCTTCATAAAACTTGGACAGGAAGTCTATAATTATGTTGTCTTCAATCTCACTGAATTGATTGGCTTTATGATTTTTTTTGTGGAAGTTATAAATGGTAGTTCAGTGCATTGAATTGTGGGTTGCCATGAGAATGTTTTCAATGTGATCTAGAATACACTTAATCATCATTTAAGATGAATAATTTTATAAAAGTTGTCAAGTGAATGGAATGTTGAGTTGTGAATCCTCTTGCTCTGCATCAGTTTTAAAATTAATTGAATTGAAAACAACAATAAACAATTGGTAAACAATTACCTCTCAATTAATTTTGCATGCAATCAAGGATAGAACTTGGAGTTATGGCCACCACTATTGGGAATTTGGCATGAAAAGTTGATCAACTTTTCTAAATGAGTCCACCATTCACATGAATTAGAGGAAGAAAATCCAATTGAAAAAGGGAGTTGGTTTGTTTCAATGCTACATAACTCATGCACATGGGAGAAGAAGAGGAAAGGCATGGCTAGAAGAACCCAGTGAAGGGAGAACAGAAAAAAGAAAAAAAAAAATCCCCATCATATGTGTGTGGAAGCATAGGAAGAGGGTGCAAGTATAGGAAGAGAAATCTTCATCATTTGAAATAGGGAGTAGAGGAAGACATGGCCAGGAGAGGGAGTAGAGAATTTAGAAAGAAGAAAATATCTTCTTAACACATGCGCATATGAGAAAAGGAGAAGGTGCGACAGTAGGGAGGAGACCAAAAATAAGGAAAAAGAAGAATGTATGAGGTTGATAGAGAATCAGAGGAAGGGTGAGGAAGAAAAAAGAAATAAAATACCATAGGAACAACAGGAGGAAAGTAGACAGAGGAAAAAAAGAAAGAGAGTTAGAGCACAGAGAGCAACCTACAGGAAATATGCTCATAGTCTAAAGAAAAGAAGAACAAAGATTCATCTCTAGATTTAGGAAACCACATAGCTATAGGAGATTGACAAATAGATTCGATGGAAATTAAAATTACTAAACTCTCAATCTTAATAAGTTTTAGTTACTATTTTCTTTTGCTCATATAATTTAACAAATGAAAACATATTTCTGTTTTTATCAAATTTAGAAGAAATTTTATACACTAGATTGTATTTTTATGGAGATAAAGAACAAACTTGAACAAAAAACTATTAAGAGAATGTTGTTTTAGTATATAAAAAAAGAAGATATGCACAAAAAACTCTATGTTTAAGATTTATTTCAGTATTTAATAAAGATTCACATAGAAAACCTAAAGTTTTAGATTTAGAAATGCTTCAGAAAAAAATATAAAACTAGTTTAAACTATGCCTGTTAGAGAGATAAGTTTTTTGAAGAAAAGAACAGAAAATATAGGGAAACTTCTACAGAATTATACAGTTGAATGTTTTTGGTTTAAATAAAATTTAAACTGATAAGATAAAAATAATTCTATGTATTTAAATATGCTTGAAAAGTAAGAGTGAATTTTTTTAATTCTCTAGGAATGATACAAAATTGCCTACGAAACATAAGTAAATGTGAGTTGTTTACATTTTTGAAAAGATAATATTTTAGGGAAATATGATAAACAGAAAAGCAAAGAAAGTAAAATAAAAATATAATTACTTTGAAATTGAACGAATTAGAAAAAGACTATATTGAAGTGTAGTTGAATTTCATGAGTAAATAAATTCAAAGAATGTGTGCTCGTTTATTCATTTTTTTTATATATGTACTTAGTTACATACATGTGTTACACCTTCTTTTATTTATTTTGAATATGAACATAATGTTATTTACGATTTAAATCTGTGAGATTATGGTATTAAAACCATGTTTGCTTGGAAAGAAAAGTGCATTTCATGTCGTTGGGAAAGATAATTTTAATTTTGAATAGAACCATGCATGCTTGATAATTGAATGTGCATGACATGTATTGGGAAAGTTACCTTCTGGGATGGGTGCTGAATATGGGTTTTTAGAGAGCATAGTTTTTCTTCTCCAAAACTACTATTATTTTCCGTGCATGACATTTTACTTGGCCAAGTAATTTAAGGACCATTGAAATAGATGGGATATTTATAACTCTCTACCATATCCTAGTATCAAACTTTCTTGTTTCTTAAATGAATTAGAAAAATGATAATTCTTGTGGATTTACTAGTTATACTAGGCATGCATCAGATTCCATCTTGCTTGTCGACTTCTTTTTTATAAGCGATTCATGCAGGGTCAGGTATTCTTTGAATGATTAAGGAATTATGGGGAAGCGTAAGCTTCGAGGTTGGGCAGAAAAAGTGCCTGAACCTAGTTCTCATCTTCATGTTTGAAGATAAGCAATTAGATTGAAGATCGAATGAATATTTCTTCATATATCTAATATATTTCATTATTTTATGATCATTGTAGAACTTAAGGTGATAGAATGCCTAAGTCTTGAATTGTAAATTTATTTTACAATATTTTTGTATTATAAATGTCATGTAAGATGACACATTTATGAATTTCATTGGAAGTATTATGAATCTTATTGTAGACTTTAAGTTGATATTTGGAATATTTTGGATTAAATTGGAATCTTTTGGATTGAACAAATTTAATTGAATGGAGTTACGATATTTTATGGAATACAAATTAATTTATTTAAGGAATTTTTGATTGTTTGGAATTAAAGAGTTTCGCTCTTTACAAAGCCTCAAAGAATGCTAGCCTAAAAAGTGAGCAAAGAGATGCAGCTATAGTAGTTGCAAATGACCCATTGTTGAGAGCCCTTTCAAAGATTGGAAAGAGGCCAAAGATTGATGTTCCTACATTTAGTGGAAATTTGAAGCCAGAGGAGTTGATAGACTGGATTAATGATATGGAGGAGTATTTTGAATTCAAGGAAATTGAGAACCTTGATAGAGTAAGGTTTGCAAAAACCAAATTAAAGGGTCATGCTTCCATTTGGTGGAGGGAGATTTAGCTGGAAAGAGGAAGAAAAGGGAAGGATAAAATAAAAAAATGGTAGAGAAAATGAAAAGGCGGTTTATTCTAGTGGAATATGAGCTAGATTTGCTCAAGAAAATGCAAGGATTGAAACAAGGAATGTAGACAATGAAAGAATACACTAAATATTTTCATCGGATTCTCATTAAAATGCGACATGTTGAAGAAACTAAGGAGAAATTTGCAAGATGCATTAATGGCTTGAGGCCAAGAATTTAGGAGGATATGGTTTTAGTGAGTGTTTTAACCATGGAGGATGCATATCAAGTTTCCTTGAAGATTAAATAAAGAATGAACAAAATATTTGAAAATAAGCAAAGAGGAAAGGGTAAAATTAATGTGCAATACTATAAGGATAAAAATAATATTGGAGACACTAAGGGAAGCAAGGAAGAGAGAGGTGCGAGTTCAAATCAGACCCATGATCAAATTTTCAAAGGAAGAGGAAGCTTGGGCAGAGGATTTGGAAGAGGAAATTATAAATTGAATTGTTTCAGATGTGGAGAAGGACATAGATCTTATGAGTGTCCAGAACAAGAGATGACAAATAGGAGGGCTGGAAATCATGCAAGGGCAGTGAATGTGAATGAGGAATATGCTAACTCTTCACACTTAGAAGAGGCAGACAATGGAGAAACAATTGTTTCAAGAAGATTATTGATGAATGAAGGAAAATAACTAGATCAAAGGAAGAGCTTGTTCAAAACCAGAAGTAAGTGTGAAGGTAAAGTTTGTAATATTATTATTGATGGTAGAAGCACATATAATTAGTTTCTGAAGAAATGGTAAAAATATTTAAGTTGGAAAGATGAACGAACCCTCATCCATATAGGATTGCTTGGTTGCAAGATGAAAATAAGGTTTTGGTTCTAGCGAACAATGTTTGGTGAAATTAAAGATAGGTGATTATCATGATGAAGTTTAGTATGATATAATATTTGGATATTTTCACTTGTTATCGAGAAGGCCTTGGTAGTTTGATAGGCGTGAGATGCATGATGGGTATGCCAATACATACTCCTTGACGAAGGATGGAATCAAACACAATTCGAAGCCCTTAAGTAAGGAATAAGGAAAGGTATGTAAGAAAGGTGGGAATTTTTTGGTTAATAGAGTTAAATAGTTAATAGAAGAGGATGAGAATGCATATTTTGATGCAAGTTGCAGTAGTGTAGATTGCACACAAGAAAGGTAAAGTTAAGGTTTCAATGGAGAAAGAAGAAGAGGAAAAATATGATTTTTTTAAGAATAATGTTAAATCTTATTTATTTGAGCATGGTAAAAGTGTTGTAGGAGATGATATTGCAAAAAAGAATGCATTAGTAAAAGAAGGCACAATGGTTGAAAGTAACGAAGGTTACAAGAAGGAGAATGTTGATTTGTTTGGTGAACTTCCCTTTGCATCATTTGTTGATTTATTTGATAAAAAAAATATTCGTAAGAATGATAGTTTGTTGCAGGTTGGAGAGGATAAATCTTTTGATCATGTCACTAGTATTGATAAGAATATAGAGGATGAAGTGATTATAGTTGAAAATTATCTTTTAGAAGGTATAGAGGAAGAGCATAGTGTTGTAACCAAGGGTGATGTTGAACAAGTGGTTGTAGAAATAACAAAGAAAGAGGTAATGCATGGATTTAATTACTTTATTGTTGATGAAGAAGCTAATATTTATGATTTTCCAGAGTTTCATAGTCTCGATTGGTGGGAGATGAATTATGTGAAAAGAGGGAGAAATAGAGGAAGAATGAAGGATGGAAGAGATATCAAGTTGTAGGGATATGTTAGAAATAATGTGAAAGTGGACAAGGTGGAAAGATAGATTTAGTTTGAGCATGGAATCTACAAATTTTTATGAGTCACACTCATGAAAAATTTATTTCTATTGTAGGTGTCTAATGCAGGAGCATCCATGGCTACATGCAATCCTATATTGGTTTGAAGGTTAAAATTTTGTTTCATTTTTTGAATTTTTGATTTTGAGATGGATTATTTTGTGGAAAATAATGTTGGAATGATTAATTTCATTTATCCTTGTGTGAAGTTATCAAAAATAATGAAAAGCATTGACAAGGTGAAAAAGTAGATGAAAAAGCAAGGTAATAATGCAATTTTGGTTTTCCAATTTTTAAACTCTTGAAAATGAATTCATAAGGAATTGGAAATTGAATAAAATAATGTTTTAAAAAAGAATTTTGAAATACCTAAAAAATTATGGAATGGGGAAAGCGGATGCCAAGGTTAGCCAATCTTGGATTTTGGCCTTTTCAAATGAAAATGGTGAAACCAATGGTTGCAGGGAGTTATGATTTTGATTGGTTAGAGTTTAATGTTTTTATTTTTAGATTTTTGGAGGGAATTAATGGTGTAGACCAAAATTAGTCATGATTTTTTGGAGAAGGAAAATTAATGTGGAAACATTCATGGAAATGGGAAAAAAATTGAAAAAAGGAGGTCATTTTCTAAGTTGAGTTTTTGAAGAAAATAAGTAGTAAAGTCATAGAAGGAGGCATTGCATTCATGGAGGATTTTGTTTGAAGGTTTTATTCCATGTTTTGGATTGTTAGATACCACAATCCATATCAATTTTAGATTGAAAGAGGAAATTTTGAGAAGCTACAGGAGGATTTTAGGTGTTGGAGAATGCATTGTTTGGCATAAGCTATCATTGTTTGAGCTTGAATTTATTTATTTTTTAACTTCTATGTATTTATTGCAAATAAGAGTGCATATGTGCAGATCCAAATTTCTGAATTTTAGAGCATTGTTGTCAATTGTTTGACTAAATGTATGTGAGGATTTAAAAGGGTTTTATGGTATTTTTTGAAGGGTGTTGCAGCCCTTACATCAATATTCTCATCAATATCCATTAATCTCTCCATTCAACTTAGGTTTCCATCACATAAACTTCAATGAAAAAATTCCAACAATCTATCCCAACAAGTTAGGTTTCCAATAGTAATGAAGTTGAAGATCTTGGCTAAAAATATAGAATTTAGATTAAAAAATAATTCATCATAGCCAAGATATTGATTTGCTTCATTTTTGGTTTCTCTTCAAAGTAGAAAACTACATGAAAGAACAATAACAATATGATGTAATGATAATGATAAATTATCAAAGATAAATGATACCCATGTTTGATAAATGACAATGATAATGCTTGAAAAATCTTGATAATGCTTGAATGCTTTTTAACAAAAGTTCTAGAGAGATCTTAACAATAAAAGTGCTAAGGGGTAATTTGAATGAAATGAAGGCTTCTTATTTATATGCTTCACTTGATAATTTATCAATGGTAGAGATTGATTTGTAAGATTAGTGGATAGGAAAATTCACGATAGGGTAAGACCTAAATTTTAAATTTTGCAGAAAGGAAAAATCAAATAAATAAAATCTATTTAATTCAAATGATAACTTAGAGAAATAAATAAACACTAATTTATTTATTTTAGAAGCAAATATTTAATTTGAATAAATAATTTATTCAAAAGAGGAGTATTGGTTAATTAAATATATTTTTAAGAATTATTTAATTATAGAAGATCAAAGATAAATTTGAATTTAATTTTAATAAATGTTGGAGAGAAAATCACAATATGAATTAATTAAATAAGAATTATTTAATTAATTTAGATATGATAAAAAGATTAAGGTAATTAAATAACTAAAAAATTATTTATTTAATATAGATAGAAGAAATGATAAAGATAATGATGAAATGACAAGATGAAAATGTATTAGCAATTTTTATCTATTTCTACACTAATCATGTAATTTTATTTACATTTCATATATGTTAAGAATTTTATCTTTAACTTCTTTTGTTCGTGTCTTCATTCTTTGTTAAAAAATGATGTTCGGTTAGTTTACAAAAAATAGGGGGTGTACACTTAATTTTTTGTTTTTTAGGATGTTTCAAATTTAAAAATTAATAAAAATTATATATTCTTAAAAACTAGCAAAAAAAAAATTAAACATAATCTACATGGTGTTGGCTAATTTTTCACTAAAGCAATATGTTTTAGAAAATAACTTAACATTTTAGTAGGGCCACAAAATTCTGTGTTATGTTTTTTTGCTAAAAATAGAAACACTTTGTGTGAACCCTATTTTGACCCCTTACTCTTGATCATTTTCAAATAAATAGTAATTTAGAAAGTAGATTCAGAGTATTATGACTCTTATTATTCTTGTTTCTTCAAATTTTGAGCATAACTATCTTCAATTTCTCATCTAGGATTAGTTATTCTTAATTTTAGAAGAAGAGAAAAGATCATTTAAGACCCCTTTTGATCCCCATTTCCATACACATACCTATTATTAAATTTAAAAGTAATATTTATTTATTTTTGTAGTTTGTCTATTATGTATCTTAAAGGCTTTCTATATTTAATTATTACCAATTATATAAAACATTTTTAGAACCCAACTTCAATTTTATAAGACTTAAAGTTTTTCTATATTTAATTATTACCAATTAATTTAAAATACTCAATTGATTATTCAAAGTAGAATTGAAGAACTCACTTGATATTTATTATTCCTAATGGAGCGATAAGGTGTATCGAGGTGATGACAAAATTTTAGGCTGATAGGGCTACATGTCCCTTCAATATTTTGATATCAAGGAGACAAACTTGTTTCAGTGGGAGGTCATGAAGAGTCTCTTCGACATCCCAATTTGAGCTTCATCTACAAGACCTATTCGTATCAAAGTGAGAGGATTTAAAGTCCCTATGATACTATGATTGTGGAAAGGTGGGAAAAAACATGAGTAGATCAACGAAAATGGTTGGATGAGTAGGGTGGCAACATGTGGAATGATATTAATTGTTGATTTCACATCATTGTTTTGAATCAACACGGTCATTGACCAAATGATTTCAAACTTGAATTTAATGGTTGAAGTCACTGATAACCATGTAATTGTCTGGAAGATCACGATGTTCATTGGATGACAAGGTGGTACTAAGAAAACATGGGGGAAAAATAATGTTGAGAGGTTAAGCCAACTTGAAGGAGGAGTGTGGGTATACAAAGATAAAGAGAAGGTGGTGGAGAGAGATGTAGCTCATGAGATCAAAGAGTAGAATCTAAAGGTCCAGCTGCATTTTTGACTGATGCTTTTGTAATAAAAAATTCCATGTAATATTTTAATATCTTTTCCATTCCAATAATAATAAAATATCTATGTTCTTCCTACATATTTTTTGTTCTTTCTATGTTTTTTTGTGAGGTTGTTATGGTAAGGGAACTACCCTTCATCAAGGACACCCGGGGTAATTTAAAAAGTGACCCTATCACTTCTCGGGAGTTAGAGGGAAACCAAGATAGTTAACCTCAAACTCTGACAACCATGATGAATCTTCAACAGGTCATCCTCTCCATTTCACCAAGTACTCTCTATACTATCTGTTTCTTGTGCTTCTTCCCTCACGACTATCCAAAATTTCTTCAATATCTTCCTTTCTTGAAGTAGGTGTTGGAATCATCCACTGTGCCTCTATCAACTCATGCTCCTTATCTCCTTCATGATATTCTATCAAATCAAAAATATTATTTACACAAGTGAAACATGAATCCCACTCGACAACTCCACCTCATATGTATTATGGCCCAATCTTCTTCATCTTTAATTTTTGGTATGTGCCAACTGGAAACCTCTCCTTCCACAAATGAACCATGACTTCATTGCCTATCTGCAACTCCTTATACCTTCTTTCTTTATCTTCCTTATCCTTATACTATGAACTCATCTTAATGATGTGTTTCTTCACCTCTTCATGCAAATTCTTTAGATGTTCACCAAAATATTCAACCTCTGAACTAGTCCTCTCTCCCTTATCCATATTTCTCAATTTAGAAGCAGTTCTAGGAATACTACCATACACAATATGGAATGGTGATTTACTAATTCTCTTGTTGACAAAATTATTGTAAGAAAATTCTACCTATGGTAAAATCAAATCCCATCCCTTGGGTTTGTCCCCTACTAAGAATCTCAATGAGTTACCCAAACTCCTATTCACCACTTCCATTTGTCCATATGTCTATGGATGATGTGTAGAACTAAACTTCAAATTAGTCTTCAAATTTTTCCATAAAATCCTCTAGAAGTACCCAATGAACTTGGTATCTTGGTCTGACACTATGCTCTTGGGTAGACCATGTAGTCTCACCATCTCTATGAAAAATAATTTTGCAATATAAACAATATCATTGGTCTTATGACATGGAATGAAGTTTTCCATTCTCAAAAATCTATCCACCAACACAAATATAGAATCATGCCCTCTTTGTTTCCTTGGCAAGCCAAGAAGAAAATCCATGTTGATGTCCTCTCATGGCTTATTTGGTATAGGTAATGGCTGATATAATCTAGTATTCTAACTTGTTCCTTTTTCCATCTAACGTACTCTACAACCCTACACAAAAAAATTCACATCTTGTTGCAAATGCAACCAATAGTAATACTGTTCACCAAAAATAGCAATGGTCTTATCCCAACTGAAATGTCCAACTAATCCACCACTTTGTTTCTCCTTCATTAAGTTCTCTCTCAAGAAACTCCTTTGGAATGCACAACTGATTCCCTTGAAACAACATACCATCTTGGATTGTAAAATAAAACCATCTTGTCCTATCCAAATTGATAGGCTCCATACAAGCTTTCTATTACTCTACAAAATCAAGATCTTTAGGATATAGGTTCTTGAGTTCATTGAACCCAACAAATTCAATATGCATTTTTATTAACAAAGTTTTCCTCCTGCTCAAGGTGTCTGCAACTCTATTTGATCTTCCACTCCTATGCTTCAAACTAAATGTATAACTTTGAAGAAATTCAACCCATTTCAAATACCTTTGATTTAACTTTCCTTGAATGTTTAAATAATGTAAAGCCTGATGGTCAATAAATAAAACAAATTCTTTTGGCAATAAATAATGCCTCCATTTCTTCAAAGCCTAAACTATAGCATATAATTCCTAGTTAGAAACATAATATTTCTTCTTTGTATCATTCAACCTTGCACTAAAATATCCAATGGATTTGCCTTCTTGAATCAAAATAGCTCCAATGGCATTGTTACTGGCATCACAATCTACCTGAAATAACTTGTTGAAATCAGCAAGTGCCAAAACAAATTGCTTTCTAACTTTTCTCTTCATCAAATAAAAAAAATTTACTCCTATACTGGACACTTAAACTCTTTTCTATCCCCTCTCATTTTTTCTGTTAGGGGTGCACAAATACTACTCAAACCTTTAATAAACTTCCTATAAAAACTTGCTAGATCATGAAAAGATCTTACCTCCATAGCATTCCTTGGAATAGTCCATTCAACAATAGCTCTTACCTTCTTTGGATCCATCTTAAGGCCCTATGCTGAGATCACAAATCCCAGATCTACCAACTCACATTTCACAGAACAATACTTCTTCAAGTTGATTAACTTTTCTTCCCTCAACTTCTCAAATTTTTTTTTATATGCATCAGATGCTCATCTAATGTCTTACTAAAAATTAAAATGTCATCTAAGTAAATATTAATAAATTTACCCATAAATTCTTTCAATACCTCATCAATGAGCCACATGAATGTGCTTAGCGCATTGGTTAGCCCAAAGGGCATGACTAACCACTTGTTGAAATCTTCTTTAGTTTTGAAGGCTATCTTCCATTCATATCCTTCTCTGATTCAAATCTGGTGATAACCACTCTTCAGATCTATCTTCATGAAGTAATCAACTCCTCTCAAATAATCCATGATATCATCCATCCTTGGCAAGAGAAACCTATACTTGATAGTAATCTTGTTGATGGATATGGAATGTATATAGATCCACCATTCCACATCCTTCTTTGGTGCTAACAATATAGGTATTGCACACAGACTCAAACTCTCCCCAAATAATCCTTTTCTCAATACTTCTTGCACTTATCTATTTAATCCATCTCTCTTTGTTGGAGTCACATGATGAGCCGTCTTATTCAAAAAATTGGCTCCAAGAATAAAATCAATCTGGTGACTAATCTTCCTTACCAATGGTAAACCTTCAGGTATATTATTAGAAATAATACCTTGAAACTCTTTCAACAAATCTGAAACTTCTATAGGTAAATCACTATCACCTTCTTTATCAGTTCTAGGGATTAATGCAAAACACATATTCTCATGTCTTATATCTTCTAGGATTTTTCTTCCATCAACCAAAAAAATTCTTGAATTATTGCATACCTTTTCTCCTACATCCTTCAAGGGCTTTAACTTATGAAAAATTCCATCTTTGGTCAAATAATAGGTGTTAGCATATCCATCATGCACTGCTCACCAATCAAATTACCAGGGTCTTCCTAATAACATGTGACAAACATCCATAGGTATAACATCACATAAAACCTCATCCTTATAGTTACCAATCTTAAACTTTATTAGATATTTCTCATTGACCAAAGCTCTTTGGTCCTTCTACAACCATGCAATCTGATATGGACTTAGATTCTTTCTCCTTTCCAACTGTAACTTAGTGACCATTTCCTCTGACATAAGATTTCCTTTACTATCTCCATCAATGATAATATTATAAAATTTACCTTCACACTTACATCGAGTGTGAAATAGGTTATTTCTTTGGTCTAGTTCCTTCTCCTCATTCAACAAGGCTCTTTTAACAACAAGGGACTCACCCCTTTCAATATATTTAGAATGTGAGGATTGCAAATCTTCATCTACATGGGCAACTCAAGCATTACCTTCAAGTCATTTATTTGTCTTCCCTTGATGTTGAGGGCACTCATAAGCCCTATGTCCTTCATCCCCACATTGGAAATAAGTTCCTCTAAAGCCTCCTCTTCCTGCTCCTCATCCAGATCTTCCTCCACCCCTTCGATCTCCACTATTCTGATCATGAGGCTAATATGAGTCATCTATTTTTTGATCTTGACTGGTACTAGATCCTTCACCCTTCCTTTGATCTCCACTTCAGCCTCCATATGGTTGTCTACCATCCCTTCCACTATTACCTCCACCTCATTTTTTTCTTTCAAATATTTTGTTCAGTTGTTCTTCAACTTTTATGTAAAATTGATAAATGTCCTCAATGATGGTCATTCTTACCAGAGCCAATTCTTTCTATATTCTAGGCTTCAACCCATTAATATAATGAGAAAAAAATTCCTTATTTATCTTATAATTCCTTGTTCAAATTAGGACCTTGTGAAATTTTTTTTTCTATATCTTTTTTACCATCCTTGTTCCTTGTCTCAAGCTCTCAATCTTCCTGAGCAGTTCCAACTCATAACCAATTGGAATGCATTGCTTCTTCATTTTTTTCATGATTCTATCCCATCTAGAAATTGTATCCTTCCCTTGTCTTCCTCTTTCAATTTGGATCTCTTTCCACCATATACTTGCATGATCTTTTAATTTTATCTTTTCAAACCTCACTCGGTGATGATCTTCAATCTCCTCAAACTCAAAAAATTTCTCCATGCTGTTGATCCAATCTATCAACTCTTAAGGATTTAGACTTCCACTAAAAGTTGAAACCTCCATTTTAGGTTTCTTTCCAAGGCTGGATATTGCTCTCAACAATCTCATTTCTCCAAGATCCACTTGATCCTATTATTCCTCTTCTATTTCCTCTTTAGTTGCATCTTCATTGTCATCTCTTTCTCGATGCACATCTCTCCTACAAACTTCTTCCTGCAAGGTTTCCAAATACCTTCTAAGGAATATAATTTCATCTCTAGGAGGATCTCTTCCTCCACTAGATCTACCTCTACCTCTATCGTATTGAGCAAGTCTAGGAGGTTTTTTGTTCTCAACCCACACTTATAGGTCTTGTTGCAAACTACCTCATGTTTGATGCTCTATTTAAAAACTCAAGACAACCTACTTTGATACCACCTGATGAAGGGTACTCCCCTTACTGTAAAAACCTCACAACAACATAGAAAGAACAACCAATATGTAGGAAAAAAATAAATATTTTATTATTACTAGAATGAAAAAGAAACTATAGCATTACATGGGCTTTCTAATTACAAAAGCATCAATCAAACATGCAATTCAGCCTTCAAATTTGACTCTTTGATCTCCTAACCAACATCTCCCTCTACCACCTTCTCTTTGTCTCTATATACCCATACTGCTTCAGGTCAGCTTAACCTCTTGAAATTATTTTTTCCCTGTGTTGTCTTAGTACTGCCTCATCATCCAATGAAAATCAAGATCTTCCATAAAGTTACATGGTTATTAGTGACTTTAACCATCGGCTTTAGGTTTGAAATTTTTTTCCCAATGTTCGTGTTGATTCATAATAAAAATGTGAAATCAACAATTAATATCATGCCATGTATCACCATCGTACTCATTTGTCCATCACCATCAATCTACTCACATTTCCGCCCACCTTTCTACCATCGTAGTATCACAGGAACTTCAAATCTTCTCATTCTGATACAACTAGGTCTCGTCGATGAAGCTCCCATCAAGATGTTGAACGGACTCTTCATGACCTCATGTCAGAAAAATTTTATCTCCTTGATATTAGAATATTGAAGGGATGTGTAACCTTGTCAGCCTGAAATCCTTTCATCACCTCGATACACCTTATTTCTCAATCAAAGGGACTCCCAAACGAATCCTTCTAAAAACTCAAAATTTCATCGAAGAAGCTCGTCAAAATGTCAATCATTCATTGGGATGTTGAAGGGACATCGAATTTCATCTCATTGATATGTGAACCTTCCTCTGATGTGAATTCTTCACGTTTGTTCACTGCTATTGCTAATGCCATTGATATCTAAAAGGGACATAAAACAAGGTCGCCCTAAGATCACCATGTCCCACTGATGAGCCAATTTACTGAACATAGAACATCAGATGAATCCAAGGTTTAAACCCCAATATTGTAGCTCAATTCCCAACTATTCATACTTGGGAAACTTAAGCTAATTAGCCATTATTGAAAGAAAACAATCACAACTTGATGCAAGATTTCATATGCCCTAGACACCTCGACTTAAAAATGTATTTAAATTGAGTCTTCACATGTGAAATTTTGTATTTCATACTAATCTTACTGAACTTTACACTAATCTATCATCCTGTTATGTAGTTGATATTGGTGACTCTCAAATTTTGCAAGGTTCAATTGTTATTATTCTTAGCTCCCGAACCTATGAGCTATGCCAATCCAAGATATTTTTTTATCTAGTATATACTTCTTAAGGAGAAACACATAGATTTGACTTGAACTTGGAGGTAAATCCAATCAACAAGCCAATAATTTTTTTATCTCTAAAATTTTTTTCTTTGCAAGTGAGATAGAACTTTGGTGGAATTTAACTCTTAGAAACACCTTTTTAATTGAATAATTATTTCAGTTTTATTTTATCTACATCTTTTTTCCATTAGATGATTTATTTATCTTTTTTTATAGTCTTAGTCTGACTTTCCATATCATTTGAAATTTTAGGAATAGTTATCCTTTATCCTATCTCAAGTCAAAGGTATTTGAAAATTTGTTTTATATAATGCTTCAAATGAGGTCATTCAAAGATTTATCACAAGAAAAATATAGTAATAGAAGATACTATTCCAAATTTGATTGTTGATTCATGCATAAAAGATCTTCATTTATTTGATTAGTCTCTTTTATTTTAGGATGATGTGTTACACTAAAGTTTAATTGTGTTTTCAAAGATACATGCAAAGTGGTACAAATATTGAAGTGAATCTAACATCACTACCTAATATTATTTTTTTCAATATTTTTTAATTTGAATAAGGTTGGGATATAATCTATAATATTTTCTAACAAAAAATGAGTTATGCTACATGGACTTTTGAAGATCATAACTTTTCACTTGAGAGTTTGTTAGAGCTGAAATTTTACATGGAGAAGCTCTTAGAGAGTTGAATATGATGCTAATAAAATTTATTCAATTGGACCACATCTTGACACTTTTTTGGAGCCAAATTCCTTCATATTATTGAACAAGACAACTAGGAGGGGGGTGAATTAGTTGTCACCAAATTAAACCTTAATTCACTCACCATAACTAATCCTTAACACTACTTAAAATATTTAAACATTAAGTGCAAGTGCAGAAACTAAAAACTATCACACAAACACAACAACACCAGATTTATGTAGAAAACCCAATGAGAATATCAAAACTGGTGACAAAAGGCTCACTGACTAAGAAGTAAGGCTCATTGCCAACACAAGGACTCACTATCCAAATCATGACCCATTATCTAACAAGGCTAACGACCCAGAGGCCCGGAGCGCTCACTACCACAAATATATAAATAATATAGTAGAGATATGTTACAAAGAGAATATAATCTCAATGTAATAGAGAAATCCACCACAATTTTCTCAACTGCTTGCAAACATATATAAATGATGGAGTAAACCTTCTACTCACTACATTCAAAAACTTAGAATTTAGGCTTCGCACTGATCTACCACACTTGCATCACACACACTCACAAATTATCATCAATCTCACATCTATCTACTCTATTTCTTTGCACTTATATCTCTCTTTTTCTTGTCTCTACTTTTCACCACTAGCTCATCCTATATTTATACCATCTTCAACTTTGAAACAAATCCAAAGTCGGCCATCCAACATTAAATTCAAATTAGGTCAGCACCAAAACATCCTAATGTGGAATTAGAATGAGGGAGACCCAAACACACACTTGATAAGGACCCAAATAGATCCAACACACTTCATCAACTCCAAAGATATTGTTCAACACAAGGTCAGTCAAACCAGTGTAGAACACATAGAAAAATTAAGCAAAAACCTTCTAGATATCGAAATTATCTTCATCATGATCATAGCAACTCAACTCTCAAACCACAAGTCATAAGAATTTAACAAAGAGAAATCTAGACCAACACAATTTCTCCTAGACCTCAACCAGAAGCATAGAAAACCACAGTTCACAATTGGTGAACATAACTCACACTATACATTGAATCAGTAGCCAAAAATCTAGATATAGAAACTTACAACAATAACGATCAACATATTTGAACCACACTAACATAGGAGCAAGGTCTAGAGAAAAACCTAGAGAAACCACTAAACACCTCTAATCTTTCTTCAATACAATTTTCTCAATATCCTCGACATATATAGCCAATAACCTACAACCATAACATCAATGATAATAGCAACTAGTTGATAACCAATTGACTAGTTGACATTAATGAAAAATCCTTCACTCTTCTCATTCTTGCAACAATCTCCCCCTTTGTCATTGATGGCAACATATGATGTAAAAAACCATCAAAGACAACTTACTCTAGTTCTGAATACACTTCTTAATAATTTTCTTTTTGTTTCTCCCTATTTGTAGATAATATTTTTCTTTCAAATTCTTCCTCTTCTCTTTCTCACATTCTTCCTCTCCTCTCTTTCACATTCTTCCTCTCCCCCTTTGACATCAATAGAAAAGGAAAAATATATTTTACATTGATTTCCACTTTAACATTAGAAAATAGAATACTCATAATAAAAACACATAACACTACCTTCTCCCCCTAAGAGGTAACCACCAAGACATCAGTCCAAAAGAAAGATAGATCCATAGATCCACTAGACTGATGCATCTCCATATGCATCTAGTTGAAGAAAAGAGGGGAAATAACCCCTAACTTCTCCCAGAGATACTCAAAAGGATCTTTAGGAATATCCTTCATAAATATATTAGCAATCCAATCCTTCATCGGAACATACTCAAGATTTACTTCATTCTCAATAACTTTCTCTCTCAAGAAATGATACCTGATAGATATATGCTTTGTCCTTGAGTGCATCTCTAGATTCTTTGAAATGTTAATTACACTTGTATTATCACTGAAGATAGAAATAGGATCATCATACACCACTATGATATATTTAAATGTGTGTTTCACAGATAGAACTTGTGTACAAAAAGATGCAACAAAATATAATTAGCTTCAATAGTACAAAAGGAAATTTAATCTTGATTTTTACTCAACCATTCCACCAATCTACAACCAAGAAAAAATGCACCACCACTTGTACTCTTTTTGTCATCTACGCATCCAACCCAATTTGCATCTGTATAAGCACTTAGTGTAAAGTCAGTATCCCTAGGATACCATAATTCATAATCTAGAGTGCCATTCAAGTATCTAAATATTCTTTTAACAACATGTGTTTCCTTAGGATTTTCTTGAAATCTAGCCACAAGACAAACATCATGCCTAATATCTGGTCTAGTAATAGTCAAATACAATAGTCCATCATTTATAGATTTTTAATTGCTCTGATTAGCCTTAGGTGAATCATCATCTTTATCCAATTTTCAACTAGTCACCATAGGAGTACATATCAGTTTGGAACCATTCATCCCAAACTTCTTCAACATCCCTTTCACATACTTAGATTGTGAAATGAAAATTCCTCCTTGTTTGATTAATTTGTAGCCCAAGAAATAAATTCATCTCTTGAAAAATAGACATTTCAAATTCTGTCTACATCTCTTCCACAAACATCTTACACATATTTTCATTTCCTCCAAAAATAATTTCATCAACAAATACAACTTCAATCAATATTTTGTCATTTTCAATCTTAAAATACAAATTACTATATATTGTACCTTTGTTGAAACCTTGTTGAATCAAATACCTATCTAACCTTACATACCAAGCTCTAGGAGCTTGCTTCAATCCATATAAGGATTTCTTCAATCTACACACCATATCTGGTTGATCTGAAAATTGAAATCCTTCTAATTCTTTTCCATGTAGACCTCTTCTTCTAGCTCACCATTCAAAAATGCAGACTTGACATCCATTTGATAGACCTTGAAATCTTTATGAGGAAAAAATATTAAGAACATCCCTATAGCTTCCATTCTTTCTATTAGAGAAAAAGTATCTTGAAAATCTATGCCTTCTACTTATGAGTAACCTTTACACACAAGCCTCACTTTGTTTCTAACCACTTATCCATTTTCATTCAACTTATTTTTGAATACCCACTTTGATCCAATAATGTTTTTATCTGTTGATCTTGGGACCAATTTCCAAGTTTGATTCTTCTCAATCTACACAAACTATTATTTCATAGCTTCCATCCAATGTTCATCTTTACATGCTTCACTTACAGTCTTCAGTTCAATCTCATAAGGTAAACACAAATTTACTTCAGCAGTAGTAGATCTGCTTCTTGTCAATACACTTTTAGACTTATCTCCAATGATCTGACTTTTAGAATGATTCTTCTGCACATAACTAGGTATCTTAGGGAACACCACTAGAGCTTCTTCTTCTCTTTTATCTTATTCATTCTACTTCTCTTTCTCATCCTTTTCCTATTCTTCCACAATTTCTTCAATTCTTACACAACCAGGTTCATCTAATAGATATCCATCAATGTCAATTGATTTCTTCATTGTTTCATCAACCTTGACATAGTTTTCACTTTCTAAAATCTCTCTTAGTCTTTTATTGAAACATCTATAAGCTTTACTTTTAGTAGAATATCCAAAAAAAATTCCTTCATTACTTCTTGCATCAAACTTTCCCAAAGTTTCTTCATCTCTTCTGATATAACATTTTCTTTTAAATACCTTGAAATACTTAACAGTAGGAATTCTTCTATGCCATAGCTCATAAGAAGTCTTTGTAATGTTTTCTCTTACTTGAATTCAATTGAATACATAAACATCAATATAAATAACTTCTCTCTAGTAAACTTCCAGTCAATCAACCTCAATAATTATTGATCTAGTGGCCTCTTGAACTATTTTGTTTTTCCTTTCAACAACTCCATTATGCTGAGGATTTCTTCATACATTTAATTTATCTATAAGAAATTTATCCCATGTATATCTAGAATAATCATCAATTAAAACAATAAAGTTTCTTTCACCTTGTAGTCATATCACTGTTGTAGGACCACAAAGATCAGTATGAATTAAATCTAGTAGTCTAGTCCTAGATTGTTCCTTTGATCTATAATGGCTTATACCTTTCTTTCCAAATTGATAATTCCTGCAAATAGCATTAAAAGGATTTGTAATCCTTGGGAAATCTCTCACAGCCTGAACTGCACTAATCCTCACCAAGTTATAAAAATTAATATGACACATTCTCAAATGCTACAACCAGCTCTCATTAATCAGAGTCATAAATCATCTTCCATTATCACCCTTAAGCTGATAGATATTTCCTTCAGATTTCTTTCTTGAAACAATCACTATTTTGAATCATTTCTGGATCTCACATTTCTCATAATTAAACACAAGATCATATCCCTTAGTGCACATCTTTCCAACACTCAAAATATTATGTCTAAAACCCTTACCATAGTAGACATCATCAATATTATTCTTTCCATCAAAACTTACTAAACCTATCCCATAAATTTTTGCACCAATATCATCCCCAAACACAACCAAGCCTCCATCATATTTCTCAAGTTTAACAAAATTACTCTTATCACCAGTCATGTGATGTGAAAAACCACTGTCAAAAACCCAATAATTCTTTTATTGTTTCGCATGTAGGGCAGAGATAAAAGTACCTTCATTTTTTAATTTCTTTGAAGGGCTTTGCTTTACCTTCTTTTTAGAATTAGCAGAAGTAGGTTCATCCTTTATAGCCAATAAAAATAATTCATTATCATCAAGATCCTCATAATCAGAATCCTTATCAAATATACTAGTATTCTCTTTCACATAATATACTCTATTTATCTTATTTCCTTTCTTTTCTTTCTCATATCTTTGTTTATTCCTCTTAACTCTTTCTAGATACTTTGCAGCATAATGACCTATTTCTCCACAACTAAAGAATTTAAAGGGTAACTTACCTTCATACTTTCCAATTCCTTTCTTCATCCTTCTCACAAAGTTAGCTTCCACTTCATCAAGATTTTATTCATCTAGATCTTCAACTTTTGTAGCCTTAAAAGTAGTCTTTGATTTCAATCCATTCCTCGGATTCAACTTCCTCGTCTCATAAGATGTCAGAGATCCCAACAACAGATCTTTAGTGTAGGTATTATAATCTATACTCTATTCAAAAGAACACACCTTCTCCCTATAAGCATTAGGGAGAGTTCTAAGAATCTTCTTTATAATTATAGTTTCATCTAAAGTATCACCAAGTCCTCACATTCTAGCTACTATCTCATCCAATCTCTGTACATAAGCTTTAACATTATCATCTTCATAGATATGTATAACCTCAATCTGTGTTTCCAAATTTTGTAATTTTTCCTCTTAGACTCTTTCATCACCTTCATGTGCCCTTTCCAAAGCATCCCAAACTTCCTTAGCAGTCTTCAGATTTTGAACCTTAATCAACTCGAAATGTACAAGAATGTTCTTTAAAATGAACTTTGCCCTATTGTTCGCTTCATGTGCTTTTATCTCATCAGTTGTACTCAGACCATTAGTAGGAGGAGTGTAATGATTCTTGTAAGCTTTCTCCACATCATATCCACAATACTCTAGATATTCTTCCATTAGTATTGTTTAGATAGAATAATTAGTTCCATCGAACCTTAGATAACCATAAGTCACTTTGCCAGGCATCTCAGACCTTCCTCAAGCAATTAAGATCTTCACCAAGGAACCAAGCTCTAATACCAATTATTGAACAAGACAACTGAGAGGGGGGGTGAATCATTTGTCACCAAAATAAACCTTAATTCATTCACTGGAACTAATCCTTAACACTACTTAAAAGATTTAAATATTAAGTGCAAGTGCAAAAACTGAAAACCATCACACAAACACAAAAACACCTAATTTACGTAGAAAAATCAATGAGGGAAAAACCATGATGAGGATTAACTCACACTATAGAGAATATCAAAATCAGTTACAAAAGGTTCACTTCCAACACATGTACTCACTACCTAAATCATGACTCACTATTGAACAGGGCTAACAAACTGGAGGGCTCACTGCCATAGAGATGCTATGAACCCCAATCCCTATACCTGCACAAACATGAGAAACAAACACACAACTAGATTCAAATGAAATTAAGAACAATGATTCCCCATGAAATCCATTTGCAATGCTCAAATAGGAAAGAAAATGAATAAATGAACAAAGAACACAATGAAATCCTATTTTAAAATGCAAAATCTTGATCCCATCGGGGAGTTGGTGCCAATTATGTGTATAAATTGGCCCTTTCCCAACTCCTATGCAAACTTTGATGAAGATTTGTAGATGATTGAAGCTCCTTGATGAAATTTTGGCATAAGCTTGCTATGAAATCATGAAAACTTGATATGAAATGGATAAGTTATGGATGAAATGAAGTATAGTATACTTGCTTGGATTGCAGATGGTGAAATGAGAAGAAGATTCTCTCATTTATAGATTTAAAATTTTAAAGAATGAGTGAGATTGAGAAATGTGGGATCCTTCAACACCCAATGGCCAAGTGTCACTTGTCAAGATGTGAATGGAGGAAAGTTGTGCACATTTTGATCAAAGTGCCAATAAATGACATTAGATTCAAATTTTGAATTTGAAAGTTGGCAAGTTGGAGGGAGAAAGGAATGGAGTTAATGTAACTTGGCTCAAGGCCAAGGAAATGTAAGAGACATTAAATTCCTTGTTGGAAGTACTCATCCTCTTTTGGAGGGATTTTTGAAATTTGAAGAATGTTCCCTTTTGATGCCAAGTTGAGGGAAAATAGATGAATTAATAAATCAATTAAATTGATTTATTGGTGCAAGTTGCAAAATATCGAGGATTATAGTGAATGAGATTAAATTAATCAAGATTTGGTCAATTTAATGAGAGATTAGGTGATTTGACAATTTTGACTTAGATTTTAGGATTTATTTAAATCAAGATTGAGAGGAAAATGATTTAGACTTTAATTAAATAAAGATTTTTATTTATTTAACTAAAGGGGGATGATGTTAGATTAATTTAAATAAGGTTAATTTATTTAATTTAAGGATATAACTTTAGAGATTAAATAAAGTGAATTATTTAATTAAAAGAGGGATTATCAAATTAATTAAACAAAATGATTTATTTAATTAATAGAGGAGAATGACTTAATCAGATAAATAATGATTTATTCAATTAAGGGATGAAGGGTGATTTCAAGCTAAGAAGGTCATTCAGGACAAAACAATGTTAGTAATCAGGATCAAGTGTGTCAGATCAAATTGTATATTTTCCATGTCTACAGATACAAAAAAGATAGAAGAGATATGTTACATAGAGAAGACAATCTCAATCTGACAAAGAAATCCACCACAATTTTCTCAACCACTTATAGACATGCATGAATGATAGAGTACACCTTCTGCTCACTGCATCCAAAAACTCAACATTTAGGTTTCTCACTGATCGGCCACATGTGCATCACACATACTCACTGATTAGCATCAATCTCGCATCTATCTGCACTATTTCTTTGCACTTATCTCCCTTTTTCTTGTCTCTAATTTTCACCACTAACTCATCCTGTATTTATACAATATTCAACTTTGAAACAAATCCAAAGTCGGCCATCAAACATTAAATTCAAATTAGTTCAAAACAAAAACATCCTAGGGTGGAATTAGAATGAGGGAAACCCAAACACATGCTTGTTAAGGACCCAAATAGATCCAACATGCTTCATCAACTCCGAAGATAGTGTTCAACACAAGGTTGGCTAAACTAGTGTAAAACACATATAACAATTAAGCACAAACCTTCCAAATACCAAAATTAACCTCATCATGATCATAAGAACTCAGCTCTCGAACCACAAGTCATAAGGCTTTAACAAAGAGAAATCCAAACTAACAACATTTCTCCCAGACCTCAACCAGAACCACAGAAAACCACAGTTCACAACTGGTGAACATAGCTTACATTGCACAATTAATAAACAACCAAAAATATAGATATAGAAACTTCCAATAATCATGATCAACATATTTGAACCACACAAACATAGGATCAAAACCTAGAGAAAAACCCATACAAAAAACTAAACACCTGTAATCTTTCTTCAATACAATTTTCTCAATATCCTCGACATATAAAACCAATAACCTGCAACCATGACATCAATTACAACAAAAATCGGTTGATAACCAGTTGAACAGTTGACATCAATGAAAACACCTTTATTCTTCTCGTCCTTACAACACATATATGAGGCCTCAAATTGTACTTTTAGTGTTTTTTAAAGATTTTCCCAATTTATAATTTTTACTTATTTTTTAATTCCTAATTTTAATTATATTAATGGTTTGAAAAATAGAGTAACCCTTTTTATATTTGAATAATTAGTAACTTCTATATCCATGTGGATAAGCATAAAAAATTACCAAAAAGGGTAACTTATGAATTGTAGCTATAAGGGTTTTTATTTTTAGTTGTAGAAGGAGAATGGAAGGATAATAATAAAACAAAATTAATTTAATTTCATGTGTTTCTATACTTTTTTTCTCAAAATTAATGTTGAATATTGTATTGTTAATTGGTTGCATCAAGTTACCTTGATAATTTTTTCAACTACTACCAATATTGTACTATGTTTGTAAGGTGTCATTAGTAACCCTTGTATAAAACCCATACTAATAAATTCTTACTTATGATGTGGTATATCATGAGGATATGGTAAATTAGCTAGGTAACTATGTTCTACTCTAACTCTTTGACACTATAAACACTTTGATACAAAATGTACTATTTCTTTCTTCATTCTTGAAAAAGTATAATTTCCAAAAATATAAATAGGTCATATTCACTCATAGATAAATATAACAGCATGTATTGTGAGATTCGATCATAATTAAATTTATGTGTTCTAGATACAAAGTGTACTATTCTTTCTTCATTCTTGAAAAATTATAATTTCTAAAAATATAAATAGGTCGTATTCACTCATAGATAAATATAACAACATATATTGTGAGATTCAATCATAATTAAATTTATGTGTTCTACATATACTCTATTGTATTACTGAAGAAACTTATTCTCAAAAGTGCATCCTTTAGATCTTAGAAACAACCATCTCAAAAACATATTCACTTAAGAATTCCAACCATATTCCTTGCCTTGCATTGAAATTTGGTTGACTGAAATGTATTTCAATCCTTGATGATCTATTTTTATTCAAACAGTTTCCCTAGTAGGATTTGCCTCCATTTCTAAAGTGTATGCACTACTGATGCCATTTATAAATCACAAGGTGCATAGTTTAGTTAATGTGTCTTAAATTTCTAGATTTATAAGCAGTCACACTTTTACTATGCATATGAACGCCCCAGAACCTTTTGTAGAAGCATTGGTAATAACCATAAAGTATCTATTATGATCATGCCCTTTCAAAATAGAGGTTATAGTAAAATTCTTTATAATTTTAAATGATATATCATATTACTCTATGAATATTATATTCTTCTTTTATTTGGTTTGCATCTTGAGAAAAAAAACATATGAAACTTTTATAATACCTTGTTATACCCATGGGCATGTAATGCCTCGCCACACAACCCTAGAGGAAGTTGCAATTAACTACACAAATGAACTAATTTTTTTTTTTTTTAAGAATAATTAATATGCAAGTTCTCTACACATTGCAACAACCTCTAAGGTTACGAGACTGAGATTACTTAATAACCCATGAACAACATTAAAGAATTGAAACTACAACATTTAATTACTTATGAAATTAAGAACACATACATTCCATACAAGATAAATTCACCAAAGAAAATAGAGATACCATAAGATCCCATTTAACAATAAGATTACAACACTCATTCCCCGAATGAGGTAAATCCATAAGCCTAATTACATATTACAACTTCCACCTCGATTAAAAAGAGAGGTAATAAATTACAAGATTAACTTAAATGAATAAAGCATGAAAAGAACAGGATCCCACGAGCTCTCCAACTGAAAATCTCATCAACATGAACAAGAAGAAATCCCAACGGAGTAAGGTGCACACCACCCAACCAAGTGGAACCCAAAGGCCCACCCCCAGTGTTAGGAGATAGTAACAAGGAATCCTAGACAAGACCATCTACCTCTAGACACAGGCTGAATCATAATGGAACCAAACTGACACAACCAATCACATGAACCACAGAAGTACAACTCAAGTACAACTCTAACATGATTACATTACTTCCAGAAATAATAGATCAGGTATGTTAAGAAAACCATACACATAACAATCAAGTACCAACTACAAGTACACCATAACCTTACTAACATGGATTACACTACTTTGGTTATCACTCGAATAAGCTACCTCTGAAGGTTACCCAATTTACCTCTCATAGCTCTGGCCCCTAATAGAAGTCATTCTTCTACTTGACAACAAACCAAGCATAACCAATCACAAAGGAAACCCAATTGTGTACAAATAAGACAACACGACCACTCCAACTCTAGGAGGAAACATAAAGAGAACCCACTCCAACTCTAGAGTTAACAACGATAACAACGTCACTCCTTATAAGGAGCCACAATCACATAATCCACTCCTTCCACATGAGGTACCAAATATCCTCGTTTGTGATAATCGGGTTACTTACTGACAAGGCACCATACACAACTCAAGGGAATTAACCAATGATTGACCTCACAAAACGACAACCCATATCCTCTAAGGTCCTTTGGAAGACATACATAATAAAGGCACTTAACCCACTTCCCAAACATGGCATAGAGAAAAATCATCATGAAAGAAATTGCAAGGAAATAACTTAATTTGGATATACTAAATCCATTTCCCTTTCAAAATTCATTTCACAACAAGGATAATAATTGCCTTAATTGAACAACTGATTAATGTAATTAATTGCCTCATCAATTGTAAAGAAGCCAAATACTAACTTTAATAACCAAATAAAATCCATGATTACGTTTAAAAGCATCATACATCCATTGTCTTAGTAAAATTCAATGGGCATTGTCTCAAATAAACTAATTTAACGATATCTCTTTCAGACCAAGTATAAAATTTAAACCAGATATCTAGTCCTTAATTACTTGTAAAGTAATAATAAACTAAAGCAGTTACTTGAATAATTCAAGCCATAACATTTTAAAATAATTATTTAACCTTTGCAAAACAAATCATTTTGAAAACAATTAATCTCTTTATTAAACACATTGCTTATAAATCCAATCTTTGTTCTTTCAAATATGTTATTAAAGAATAAAAATCGATAATTTGACTATGAACACAGTAATTTAAATTCCTCAATTACCTTTGAATCATGCAATTTTTAAATCGACTAATTAATGTATATATTTAAATCATCATTTTAAACATTTAAAATTTCCTCAATTTCCAAAATATCATTAATATATTCTAATATTTTATATTTTAATATTATAAAATACAATATTAAATATTATTTTAATATTATACATTATAATTTATAAAATATAAAATATTATTATTATTATTATTTTTCTAAAAACCCAAATGCCATGCATAGGGGCATGCACCATGCGTTTTAGGGCACGTGCTAATTCCTTGGGCCGCGCATTTTAGGGCCTGCATTTTTTATTAGGGCGGTGGACGCATTTTTTATTTTGGTTGGGCGACAACCGACATCATACATAGTCGACCCCTGTGTATGGGGCAGCAACTGTGAGCACAGTCGACCCCCCATACTGGTGGTGCGGTTGTGCTAAGCACAACCGACCCACCAGTATGTGGGTGGTGGTGCTTAGGTGGCCACGTGGGGGCATGCTAGGTGCGGCTCCCCATAGCGCCTCCCATGAGGGGGCGGCTGTGGGTCGAGCCCCCAGCTCCCCCAAACTCCGGTTTTTAATTTTTGTTTAGTTTCTATTTTATTTTATTTTTCTTATTTTTTAAAAAATAAATATTTTATAACATGAGACCTATAGATTTTGAAATCCGCGCACCTCTCCACAAGGGTAATTTAAAAAAAAAAAAAAAATTAACAGCATAACCTTTTTCTTTAAAAACAAAAAAAACATATATATATATAAAATGATATATTATAAACATATGAATAAATCCATTGTCTCTACATCAGGTTTGCAAACTAAATGAGCAATTAATTTTCAAAAAACCTAAATTTGCAGTAAAGAACACAATCTTTCTTTGAATAGATTCATTTTCAAACAAAGATTTTCAAGTTTGAGCATGGGTTTATTTTTTTCCACATAATCATTTGAATTTTTTTTTAAACAAGGGTTTTGCAAGCAACACACCCAAATAAAAGAATTCTTTCAAATTGAAACTAAATTAATCAATAGAAAACCTAATTCCAGAAGTTGAGAGGTTGGCAAAGATGGTGCAAAGCCTTCTCCTCAGATCCAAACTCCTACCCAACAAGTCCACAAACTTTAACACCATTCCACTCCAAGCCCACAATACCAAAATCATGTTCTTCATTTTTCCTCCATTTTTCCAATTTTCTCATCCTCCCAAGATTCATGAAAAATCCCAATAATAAAGAAAAAAAAATCTAAAAGTATCTCATCACCCACCCTCATAAATTTTGAAAAACAGAAATAGAAAATATCTCTAATTTCATTTTTTTGAATTTAAAATTTTCTAAAAATGAGATTTGAATCCGTTTCTTCAATTTTCAATTTCAACCAATAATCCATTAATTTCAAAAATGAATAACTTAATTCAAAAAAACACAATTAATTTAATTAGTCAATAATTAAATCTAATCCAAGATTAAATTATTTTATTAATTAAATTAAATAACATTTTTTTTCACATTAAAACTAGATTCATTTAATCAACAACTTAATTACATAAGCCATTCTTTTAACTTTTCTAACTTGCAATTTAATAAGATCAAGGCAAGAGAACAATAACAAACTACTAAACCAGACCAAAATCAACGACACACTTAAGACTAGGGTGATGGTTTGGCATGAGAAACCTAGCTACTATCTCCCAATTGAATGTTGTTGGGCAATGGACATGCTTAAACCTGAGAAACTAGGTGGACTCGTTATCTTGTACCTGTTAACCTGCGAACAAAGAGTATATCCACATGCATATATATGTCCTAATTAAAACACATCGTGAAGAGGAAATCACAGAATCGTAGGGCGCTCATGAGTGAGTGATGCAATCACGTTCCCTTCACCAATACAGTATTACCAACTAATGAATCTAACATCAATAATATAGTCAAAGGCATAAAGCATCATTAATTCAAATATCCACTTATGTTAATCTAAAGAATGTCACAAAGATACATCAGAATAAATCATCATCACATCAAAAGAGAAAAACGGAGGGGTATTACACTTTGTACTTCAACTACATTCTTAAGAGTTGGTCATTCAATTATAGCCTTAATCTCACTAGGATGTAATACAATTCCCTATGCTAATATGATATGCCTCATTTTTATTTTCAAAGAATATACATTTTGATAGATTTCTTGATACAACTTATACACTCTTAGCTTTTACAAGAATAGTTGAAGGTATACAATGTGTTCGTTTCTTGAGTAGATTAGGATGTCATTGAGGAATGGTTAGTATAATTTTATCTAGATATGTATTGGGTTCATGAAAGAAATATGAACATTTGTTACAACAAAAGGTACAACTATGAATTCATAATGCTCATACCTAGTTCAAGTTTATATTTTAGAAATATCTTCATCTTTGATTCTTAGTTGGTAGTATCTTAATCAAGAATCAATTTTTGAAAATATTGTTGCTCGTTTCATAAGTCTTTGACACGAGGCAAAAAATATCTATTCTTTATTGTTTTCTTATTTAATATTTAGTAATCTATACATAATCTTAGGATTTCATCCTTCTTTTTCACAAAAATGACTAGTGCTCCCCATGGTGATACACTTGGCCAAATTAACCCCTTTCCAGGCAACTCTTCTAATTGCATCTTTAGTTCCAAAAATTCAAATGCATTCATTCTATAAGGAGACTTAGACATAGGTTTAGTTCCTGGTATAGCTTCTATAATGTAAAAATCTCTCTTAGGAGGTAGTCGTGGTAATTCATCTAGTAATACATCTTTAAATTCTTGGAATTTAGGGGCAATTTTCTAGATTTGGAGTATCTTTTCCCTCATTTAATCATAAACATATGATCTCATTTATTTTTTATTTCTTTAGTTACATTGTTGATATAATCTCCACACATGTAGTCTTAAATATTCCTTATAACTATAGTTCATTCATCATCTATATAGTCTTAAATATTCCAATATCTTATGATCCTAGGGGTGTTCACTTTTGTATCAACTTAGGAATTTTAATTAAAGTGATTGTTATTTAGTTTTTTTTTTAAATTCCTTTTATTTGTTATTATATTAAGAGAAAGATAAACAATTTAAAAATAAATAAAAACATAGCATACTCCATTGTTATTTTAGTATATTTTGATCATGTGCCTAAACTTGCAAGGATTTTTGCTACTAATCTTGTGTCTAAAATGATCATGAAATATGCACAAACGAGGAGCACTCGCTCACAACATAATGTATGAAAAATTGAATCATTCTCAATATTAAAGAAGCTTGAAGCTAATAAAAAGATAAAATTTAAAAACTCTATTCAATTAACTATATTTTCCAAAATGACAGCATTCCTTTCAAAATAGTAAAATACTTGGACGGGTTAAAAATAACATGATATATCTGAAAAAAAAAATCTTACAAGAAAAAATAACCTCTTAAATACAATAAATATATTAATCCCAAGAACAATATTACACAATATAATACAAAGCTTTAACAACAAAAATGTATCTACTATAAAATTTCCTTAATGTAGCCACTATGCCAATATATACTATTACTTATACTCATACTAATAGCTGAAATCCAATTCTGATAAATACTTTCACATAAGGAAGTGCATGTGCCATACATACTCTATTGTTTCTCATAAAATACAATGGTTGCTATTCCCAAACAACGTGGGGATAATGAGAAATAAGGTTTTGTCCTTAATTTGCAGGTATAATAATTAACACAGAAGAGTGCATCTCAACCATTTTCTAACAGCATTGATAAACAACTGCTTCTAAAGTTTCTTGAATTTCCAGTAGATCATCGTACTTATTCTGGCCATATACAAACTCTCACTTCTTGTAGTAGTTTAAAACATCAACCAAATATAAGCTTAATACTAAATGTTGCATGTGTCAGTTAATTGGATATAAAACACAGGTAATCAAAAGACAGACAAGTAGTTCCTGCACATAAATGTACTTCAAAATAAAATGGACGCAAGACACTAATTTTCCAGTCCTGCTTTTTGTGTTTAAACTGGGTAAAAAGCTTTCCAATAGAAATTTAGCATTACTTGAGAAATCGCTATAAGGAAAGTCATAAATGATGCAAAAGATTTGTGCCGTTCATTAGGCCTTTTGGTCATCAAAACATTATTTTCAGTGGGATTAGAAATAGAAGTATAGGGTCTACCACTAATGCTGCTGGTGATGGAACAACTGTGTCAATTCCATAATCGCCTGGTTCAACTTCATTGGCTTGGCCAATTCAATCTTGACCTTGGCAATCCTTACAATGATAACGCCGATCACTAGCACGAAATGATAGCTTTGGTGGCCCAAGCATAAGTGGAAATGAAATCTATGGTAAGGAGAAAAGATTTGGTAACAGTGGTAACACATAGTGTCCTACCATTAATGGTGCACGAGCGAAGGATTAAACTATGTAATCTCTAGTGATGCAATATAATTATATTAACAGTGGTCAAATGATGGGGAAAATATGGAGAGGAGAGGAATGAAAATCATGGCTAGCTTTATATAGTTTAATAGAAATAGGTTAAATTTGTCATTGTTTTCTTTTATATCTAGATTTTATTAGTATCTTAAATCCATTGTCATATAGCTTTTCAAAAATGAGATTATTCAAGATTAAATGGGTTAAATTTTGCATTTTCATCGGGGAGGAGTTTTTTTTTTTATATCTAGATTTTATTAGTATCTTGAACCCATTGTCATATAGTTTTTCAAAAATGAGTTTATTTAAGGCTAGCTTTATATATAGTTTAATGGAAATAGGTCAAATTTATCTTTTTCATAGGGGACGAGGCATTTTCTTTTATATTTAGATTTTATTATACCTTGAACCCATTGTCATATAGCTTTCCAAAAATGAGATTATTCAAGGCTAGCTTTATATATAGTTTAATGGAAATAGGTTAAATCTACCATTTTCAAGGGGGATGAGGCATTTATTTTATATCTAGATTTTATTAGTATCTCGAACCCATTGCCATATAGCTTTCCAAAAATGAGATTATTTAAGGCTAGCTTTATATATAGTTTAATGAAAATAGTTTAAATTTTCCATTTTTATGGGGGATGAGGCATTTTCTTTTATATCTAGATTTAATTAGTATCTTGAACCCATTGCCATATAGCTTTCCAAAATATAGGAGAAGAAAATACAAGATCATGAGCTCTAGGGGCGACTAAATATTATGAGTAATATTGTGCTTATTGGATTAAAAAAAAGTTAAGGAGTTTTGATTAGTCTACTTGGTTGAATGAGCTTTTAGTAGTTTTGGGAAGAGTGATTTGTTAGTGTAGGAATGTGAAAAATGGAAAAAATAGCCTTATATTCAATAAAATCAAGGTAATCGATCTTGAAAGTTACATAATAATTAGTAATTATTGAAGGAGTTTACTCAATTGTGTGGGTGGTGGTATTTTAGACTAGAGGAGATGAATGGATATGAGAATGAGGTGATAAACCAAGAGTATGAAAGTCCATATATATGGTGGATGTATAAAGGTGAGACTTTCCTTTGTTGAAATAATAAGGGGTTAAGTCTAAAGATCACCAATCATCCCTAGGAAATGGATTATAAGATTGAGAAGGAGAAGATGAAAAATTTAAAGTCTAGAGTGGTGTATTAGATGTAGAAGGTATGCCACTTCAAGATAGAGTAGGAATAATTTAAGTGTCTTTTGGTCAAGGAGTCGAAGTATTAGGATATGGTTTTAGTGAGGTCTCCTTTGTAAATATTTTAGAAAAGGGTAAAGTATGTGTAGCTAGGTTAGTGAGAGCTTGAGATGCAATAGTTTGACAATTTTAAAAAAGGGTTTCATCAAAGTGCATGGCATAAATTTTAAACACCAATGGTGTATATGTAGGGTGGAATACATTTGATGGATCGATTGATGACAAAGAATGATGCTATAAGAAATATTACTATTCATGACATGAAACAATATATTGAGATTGACATGACAACTATGATACGCAAGGTAATGGTTCCTAGATATTCTTGACTAACATTGTTAAGACCGTGAATGGAAATTTTAAGATTATTAATATTGTTAAGACCACAAATAGAAATCTTAGGACTATCTAGGTTGGAATAATATACATGAATATGGTCAAAAAAATCTATACTACAAATATTTAACCTCACAGAATTATCAACAAGAATCCTTTTAATACCAAGTTTCTTGTGTCCTACAAGTATAATTAATAGGATATTTTCTTATATAATTGATGGTTATGGGATTTCATTTAGAAATAAATAATATATTTCATAGTTTTTCTCATGAAAGCGGGTTGATCAAGAGGTTAGAAGGTTTGATAGCTCAATAATTTGTAAGGCTTACTTAGGGATGGCTCCATGAGTAGAAAATATTTTGAGGAAATCTCATAGTGATATCTTACATTGGGTAGATATTTAATTTCTCAACAAGATCAAAGTATCAGGGTTCTTAAAAGGAATATGGAATGGAGGGGAAGATTGATAGTAAGGGAGGGAAGTGATATTAGGTTGATGTGTTTTCGTATTTGATTGAGTGTTATAGGCGTGACTAGCTATATGGTAATCACTAGTAGAGGGTCTCCACATATTTTTATTTATTTAAGAGGAGAAACAACCTTAAGATTAAGGGAAGGTTTGGTACTAGTGGCACTTCAACTAATTTTAGGAGAAAATTTATGACTAGGGATGAAAGCACGGATTGAATTAGATAGATCTATGTATGACCTCTTAGATTATTTTAAATAATGTATAATAATATAAATATAATTACAAGAATAAGCAACAGTATTCATACTAATAGAAAAGAAAAATGAATAGAAATTAGGTCAAGAATGTGTAGGAAATATACTCAAGAAGCCACAGAAAGGAGGAGGAAGCAATTCATATGAATGAAGGACATTATATTATTTACAAGATTAAAAAAAGAAGACATATTTCTATTACAACATAATGCATTCATAGAATTTGTAGAAGATTGCCTATTAGTTTCATAATCCTTCGTATTTTCCACTATCATAGATATAGAAAGGAAAGAAGAAGACACTCCATGCATAGAACACTCATTGTTATGAGAAAAAAAAATTAATTCTTTGTCCTTACATGAATATAATGTATCACATATATGAAAAATTTATTTTTTCATTCATTATTGTTACACCCCAATTGTGTAATTACTATTTACTATTAATACATATGGTAAAATGTGAATGTAATGTGAATTATGGAGATGAATATATTGTACTCATACTATGATATCAATGTGAATGTTGTCTCATTTGATGTTAGGGTGGGTGCATGAAGATGGGTAGCAATTTTGTGGCCACTTTTAAAAAAA
Source organism: Sequoiadendron giganteum (assembly GCA_007115665.2). Lineage (NCBI taxonomy): Eukaryota > Viridiplantae > Streptophyta > Pinopsida > Cupressales > Cupressaceae > Sequoiadendron > Sequoiadendron giganteum. Next base: position 278,868,510 of record CM021101.1, read on the forward strand.
AAAATTAAAAACTCATAACGTGAGCGCGTTATAACACACTCGCAATATGGCTTGGTGTGTCGAGCCTAAGGCTCAACCACGACATGCCCATAATGCGAGTGTGTTATAACACGAATGTGTTATAACATGAGTGTGTTATAACATGCTCACATAATAACACGCTCACATTATGACATGTTAAAAGAAAAAAAAAGATCTATCAAATTCATTTTCATTTATGACTATGTTTTTATTGTTGCCCGTGGCCAAAAACCCCAAAATTCTGCACTCACATTCTAGGAGGATATTTTTTTCAAAATCTTCATCAACGGTTTTTTTTTCATCGCCACCTGGATGCTGCCACATTGACAAGGAGGTCAAAGAGGTAAGGATTTTCTATTTTTATTTTGAATTTTTTAGTTTTAGGTTGTGTTTGATATTTATTTTTTTAATTTGTAGGAGATGTTAATCAAGCTGGAAACCCTCCTCAAAATCCATAGCAAGAAGAGAATCCTCAACCACAATAACAACCTCCTCCACCAATCCCTCAATACCCTCCTAGAACTCAACAAAATTTAATGGGTGAAATTGAGAACAATAAAAAACTAATTGAGGATTTAATCGAGACGTTGAATGATCCAAACGATTCAACTGTAGAAAAAATGACCTTGGCAACTTCACTGAAAGATATGTTAAAAAATGTAGATTCAATCAGCAAACAATTAACTGGTTGGAAGGATAGGATGTAGGCGACTAGGGCTTTTTACCAAGATAAATTATCATATAAAGAAGTAAAAGATTTAAAAATTACAAAAGGTGATTTGTGTGCATTATTCACTAACCCATGTTCAAATGGAAATCTCTCCCTCAATGCACAGATGTTTCCTATTCATTGGTGCCACCACCAAGAGATTAGGAAATATTTTTGGGATAGGTGGTACATGGTTTTTGATGACCCACCATGCAACAATTGTGAAGTCTCACAATATTTCCTCATGAAACTATACGCTGAGTTCATCTTGAACAAAATCCCAAATTATTTTGATATGAGGGACTTCTAGGGGAGAGGTGGGGGGTCGACACAAGATAGACCCAATGCATAGCCAAATCCTACACGGCAAGTGAGACGACCTCTCGCTGGGCCGCCTCATCAATGCATCATCATCCCTTCCATCATGAAGGAGAGTGTCGATGTAGAGAATCTCTAGGCCATCAACTCTTTGACATAGAGTGTCATCTAGCATGCTATCCCTCTTGTACAATGCCTTCCAAGGGAGTCTTCAATAGGTGGGATTTGATCCCATGTGTGTCAATCTTGCAAAGCGGCTTGTTCATATGAACCTACCGACACTCAGGAGGCTGTTGTGTAGGATCCATCTACAACTATGGAGATGGAGAGGGCAACTGAAATTTTTCATGATGCATATGGCATTGATACTCAGGTAAAAGTTAGCATGTTCATTGAATTTAATTTATTAAATTTTAATTTTGAAATGCAAGATTAACTAATTTAGCTTTATGATTTTAATAAACTTGCAAGGTCACAGTGTTGATACTGGATACACAGGCCCTACACCTACTTATTTCTATAGTACACCTATCAATGGGGTATGTAACTAGTAAACAATTATAAATTTATTACATGTTAATAGCAGTGTTTTACGAATGATATTTTAATATGTGATTTTGGATGTTGAATAGGCTAATATTGGAGGTTTTGAGGGAACACCTCTCGATGCCAGTGGATTTAGTCAAACCTTCACATAGGTAATAGAATAAAGAGTTTAACTAATGAATTGTACTTAATAGATTTTTGTAGTTTATATTCATATCGCTGATTACATTGCATTGCACATCATTCAAACTCAAAGAATTACTTCACATTCCATAACTAATAACTAGATGTTGATAGATGACAAAATTTTAACTACAATATAGTTGTTTAGAAAGTCAACATAAGTAGTGATGCAATTACTCCACATAGCATAAGTAATAAGTCTAGGAGCAGCTTCCAATTGCATTTGCTTGTCATGGCATTCTATGAGACCACATTTTACTAAGGCATATTTTCAAACAGTTCATTGCCTTGTGTATGCTCCAAACTAGGCACCCATTATGGCCTGCTCTTGTTGGTGTAATTAATTATTTAGTTACACTTTATTAAGTTTACTTAGGTTTTGCTTAGGTAATAATTAGTTTACTTAATTAATAAGTAAGATTTATTTAGTTGAGTTGTTTTTAGGTCAACATTAGGGTTGTATACCATTGCTTTTATAAAGCAAATCATCTCTTGTAATATCTTAATTCTGAATATATCAAGTTGCACATCTTCATGCAAAGCTCTTGCTTTTTATTATTTTTCTCTTCTATGGAAGGCATTTTGGTTTGCATGTCTGATATTGGTTTCTAACATGGTATTAGAGCCTTGACATTCAGCCCCTTCTCAAATTCTGGAGAAAATCATTACAGAGTTCATTCGAGGTTCCTCGAGGATTTTATGCATTGAGCTCATTTATGCGGTGTCTTGGATCAGATTGGGCTTCACCATTGGATTCAGAGTGTTGGAAAAAGTCAAGATTGGCTTTTATTTTGTAGATTTTGGTCATCGTTTTCCAAATCTATGAGGGTTTCAGTTTCGATGAATTTTTGAAAGCTCTAGATGTAGCTAATTTTTTGGAGCATTTTGAGCACAAACGGGGGTCACCATCACATTTGCAGTGGCGAAAAACCCTAAGATCACCCTTCATTTTGTTGATTTTGGAGAATTTGATCCAGAAGGCAAAAAAAATTGCCAGAGAGGTCGTACAACCTCCCCAGCACACTTCGTGAGGCACGAAAATCAAAGAAAATAGAAAAACATGGTTTTTTGCTATGCATGTCGGTGCCTCCAGTGCAAACAGCTCCCACCACCCAACAGGCACCGACCCGCCACCGCCGCCTGTCTCCTCCACCGCAGCGCCACCGGCTCTACCTAGCCCCCATGAGCTCCCTCAGTCTCTGCCCCAGTCACATGGATGACCGGGGGCCCTCTGCTAGCCCCTGAGGGCTCCGACCTGGTCACATGGGGAACCTACGGCCGACACCCAGCCCCTTCTAGGCCTCCTAGTCCACGTGCGGTCATATGGGTGACCAGGTCCCAAATTCTTTTTTCCAGGGGGGCTGATTTTTTGCAGCAATGGCCAGATGGCCGTCAAATTTTTTGCAGTGAAGTGCTGATGTCAGCATGATGCCAGTGGTCGTATGGCCTCTTTTGCCCCCTCTAACCCCAGTTTGCTCTAAAGGAGCAGTTGTTTTCTTTTTGGCATAACTTGGGCATACAATATTGAAATCAGGTAAACAAGATATCGTCGGAAAGATGGTTTCAAGCACTTTCCTGTGGTGGAGTTTATTTTTCAGTATTCTTCTATTTAGCTGCATTTATTTCTATTTGAAGTCAGATGTTCATTTTTCACTTTTGAGCTCATAACGTTTTTCCATGATCTCCGATTTTCGCTATCTTTGTGGCATTGGAAAGTTATTGAGGAGCTCTACGTTGTTGTCCAAGCACTTTTTTATATATCTATCCTAGGTTTATCGTTATTCCAGATTTGGCCCGATGGGTGTTTTGGAGATTACTTGGATATTTTGGTAGTTGGGAGGGTGTAGTTTGGAGTTTTCGAGTGTTTCATGGCATCAGGTTTGCTATTGCATTATTATGATTCTGATATAGTTTCTTGTAAACAAAAGTATCTTTCCTTGCTTTTTGGATTCAGGTTCCAGTGTTACTCTACAGTGTTCTTCCAATGCTTCTTTGCAATAGGTCATCTCATTGAGGGGGGGTTGTCCCACTGGGTTTTCTCCTCTTTCTCTTACTCTTTCATTGAATTTGTATAGGGGTACCTAATCAGGCCTTGTTTCTGGGACCCATTCATGCTTTCTTGCTTTCATCTTAGTTTTAGGTGCATGCTTTTTTAGTCTCTCTAAGTTGCACTTAAGGGAGGGTGTTGGTGTAATTAATTATTTAATTACACTTTATTAAGTTTACTTAGGTTTTACTTAGGTAATAATTAGGTTACTTAATTAATAAGTAAGCTTTATTTAGTTGAGCTATTTTTAGGTCAACATTAGGGTTTCATACCATTGCTTTTATAAAGCAAATAATCTCTTGTAATATCTTAATTCTGAATATATCAATTTGCACATCTTCATGCAAAGCTCTTGCTTTTTATTATTTTTCTCTACCATGGAAGGCCTTTTGGTTTGCATGTCTGATCTTGGTTTCTAACAATTCTCACATATCTAAAACTCACTTGCAAGTCTTTTGGAGCAACTATCCCAAATCTGGCTTTTAACACCACAATTAGGCCACAATTAGGCCTATTTTTAAAAGAGACACCTATCCAAACACACAACCAACACTTGAAACCCCCAAATAGTCAAAAGATAGCCAAGAAAACCTCAGATTATTTAACTTTCAGATCTCCTCTCACTCATTTAGACCCCTTTTCATAAAACCCTCAATTTCCTTGCAATCAATTAGGGCTTATTGAAACTGTTATGCCCTGAACTCTCACAAGCTTATAATCACTTCAATAAGGCTTATTTATGCATGTACATGCTCATTCCATCCTCAAATAGTGCTGCCCTTCCTTTACAAAATCATTCTTTTTCACTAGTTTTCACCCTCTTTCACCTAAGGTTTCTCACTTATTCACTTCTCTAACCACTTACAACCTCTTAGATCTTCTCAACACCCTCCAATTCACCTGCTCTCATAGTTTTTAGGGGATTCTACCCACTTCTAAACCCCTGTCCTCTTTTCACTCACTCTAGCCTTGTTTAAAAGGCACGAAACCTCATTTTTCACTAGGGCAGCGATGAGAATTCACACAAAAAATTCACCAAACCAATTAATTACCTTCTACACCTACTCCTACTTTAGAATAGTCCATTCCACCAAGAAACAGTTTCTACAAAAAGGTGGAATGGACTTTTTAGTTCGTTTGGGCAATCAAACACTTAGCTCTTGTTTTCTGATTGCCTAGAGAAATCAGGCCACCAAAAGCTTGAAACTCAATATCAAATGCTCAAATTATTTTTAAATTGATTCCAACACCTAACTCCTTCAATTAAAACACATTAAAAATGCACTACCACTTGCATGGAACCGTACACTGGCTGATGATGGAGGAAAACACATAAATTAGCAGTATAACAGTGATATTTTATTAGTTTTCTCCTTTGAAATGCTTCAACAACAGCTAACAATGATGAATCACATCTCTTAAACACTTTCCCAATAATTTCAACTTCCTAAGCACCTAATATTTCCTCTACAACTACCTTGATTCTTCATATTCCTCCACTTGGCACCTTTTTGCATTTTTACAACATTGATTGACAACTTTTGTTAAGATTCTGTAACTTTACAATTCATGCCTAAAATGACTACCAAAGACCATTACAAACTCAAAAATGGCTATTTAAGCCTTATTACATCATGAAAATACCTATGCAACCTCAAAATCCTAAATTTTTCTCATGGAGGCATGCTTTTGTAAAGGTGCACCTACACCACTTTTTCAAACAACTCACTGCCTTTTCTATGCTACCACATTTTCCATACATGTCTACCAAAGAATTTGATCAAATAGTTCATTTCCTCACTACTATGGCAAAAAGCTTAAAAAAGGTGCTTTCCAACAAACTATGGATGCTTGGAAAAAATCTATCAAAGCATAATAGTAAGCAATAGCATAGACACGACAGTTACTAGGTTGAAAAAATACCTCAAAGAAATGTGATCTCATGGTGATGGAATGCCATTCCATCACCATGAGATCACATTTATTCAAGGAATTTCTTTAAATAGCTCACCACCTTTTCTATGATACTACATTTTCCATACATGTGTACCAAACAATTTTATCAAACTACTCACTTCCTTGCTGCTATGGCTAAAAGCCTAAAATAGGTGCTTTCCAACAAACTATGGATGCTTGGAAAATTTTCTATCAAAGCATAATAGTAAGCAATAATACCATAGAGAAGGAAATGAACTGTCTGAAAAAATGCCTCAAAGAAATATGGTCTTATGGTGATGGAATTCCATGACGTGCATTTGTTTGTAATGGCATTCCATCACCACGACACCCCATTACTTTGAGGCATTTTTTCAAACAGTTCACTGCCTTCTTTATGCCATCACCATTATTGTACATGTCTATGAAATCATTTTATCAAACAGTTCACCGGCTTGTTGCTATGGGTAACAGCCTAATAACATGTGCTTTCAAATAAGATATGGATAGGGAAAATAGTAAGCATGATAGTCATAAATATATAGTTTAATAAGTACTGATTTTTTTTTTTATTATCTCATACATTATAAGTCATGACGTGGATCACTATTATAGTTTTTTTGATTGAATAATTTGTTGTTTTATTTTTAGTTGTTGCAAGCAGAAACACCTCTAAATGTGACGAGGGAAATGGAGATCGATGTTTCATTTTATATAGAATTCTTGATGGCTCTAACAAGGGAGGTATGAGGAAAATTACTAAATTTCAATTTACATTCATTGTTATAGATGTTAGTTACTGAAAAATCAAACCGTTATTGATCTGTGATTTAATTTCTATTTGGATGGTTTATACAAGGCTTTAGCATGCCTCAGTCTAGGTGTGCGAGTATTTCCCACATGGATAGTGATCATAAGATGGCGGTAAGTGATTATTTTGTTAAATATATCATTTTTTATAATGTAATTTATATATATTAATGTCTTTACTTCTTATTGTAACAGATAAAACTTCACCAAGAACTAAACACTAGGAGGAGCAGGAGCATTTCTTGAGCACAAAAAAAATGAGTGACAGATGTATCTCCATCTGATCAACAAGAAAAGGGAAAGATTTTATTTCGAGAGCATGGAGATCAATGAATTTTGATTCCAAAGCCCTTTGTTGTATGCCTACATGGCAGTTTTGTACATATTTTGTATTGGATATATTTGACATTGTATTCCTATATGGAATTCTCGTAAGCCTATATGGCTATTTTGTACCTATATTTCATACTTATATAGACATATATTGATGTATGCCTACATGGCTATTTGTTTAATACAAATATTTTTTATCGATGGTGTTCATATTTTCATTCTAAATTCATGGTTCAATAGATATGAGTCACGTGTATTCAAGTGTATACTTTACAACTTACGTGTATAATTTGTTACTTATGTGTGTTCCAATGTATACTTTGCGACTTATGTGTTTTCATCTGTATACCTTGTATTCGTGCACATGCTTTATATTAATTTATGTATACTACATGTATTCGTGTGTATACTTCAAGGCTTACGTGTTTTTTAGTACTTGTACTTCCCTTATTCACATGTATACTTATTAATTGGTTAGCCTAGCATTGATCATTTTTGTTCTTCATGGTTTGTCTTGAATATTAATTAATTGATGCTAAACAACTTTATGTAGAAGCAAAAAACATGTTTTCAATTGGTATTGCACGAAATGATTCATAAAAATATTTCAAAAAGTATCCTTGATATTACAAAAAGATATGTGTTTATACAATTGAATTGTGCAGTCACCCTTTGGTTCTTTCAAAGAAAAATCTGCATATGCCACTGTTACACTGCACAAGTAAACCAGATTTTGTATTGTGGAGCTATATTAAGCTACCACTCTCAAGACCAATGTAACAATGATACAAAATAATGTTTGAGACTACAAGAAGACATCAAAATGGCTAGTGTACTAGACAAATTCTTATGATTTCTGAAGAATGCTGATAACTCTACTCAGTTGGCTTCTTTTTTCAAAATCATATAAATTGAACCCTGGCATCAATAGACTGTGTAAATCAAGCTACCAAAATTCAAGTTTCAATGATGAATATTTATCATGCATGTTTTAAATGACATTAAATTTTATGGTGGTTTTTTTTTTTATATGATGTTATGTGATATTCTAATCATAATTCATTCTTCTAGGCTACACACACACACACACACACACACACACACACACACACACACACACACACACACATATATATATATATATATGTATGTATGTATGTATGTATATATATTGTTTTTACATGTTTTTTGTACTAACGAACCCAAAATGAACTAAACCCCCCTCCAAAAAATTTTGGTCAAACCAACGAACCAAACCGCAAAACCCAAACCCAAACCTCATAAAAACCTCAAAACCTCTTCCAAAACTCTTTATTCTGCCTGCACAAACTTAATTGACCACCAAATTTTGTTGCCCCTAACTTTACCCACTTTTACTCCCTCAAACCTCTCTTTTTCATTGAAAACACCTCTTTTCCCAACTAGGGCATCATACCATAACATAATTTTGACCTCCCCTATGCTTGCATACCTTTTGAACACATCAAACTCCACAACCTCGCTCTATTTCCAACCTATTCTAACATTCTCAAATAATTTCTTCTTTTCACCTCTTCTAGCCTTTCTTTTAAGGCCTAAATTCTTAATTTTCAATAGGGGCAACATTAGTAATCTCTTCCAATGCCTTTACCAATTCTATTTTCTTATTCCTACTCCCTATCTGACTTACATCAAGCCCATTGCATCGAGACACAACCTAGACAATAGGTGGAATGGCCTATTTCAACATATTACACTCAAACCCTTGTATGAGCATGTTCAGACCTGTTTTAAAAATCTACTTCTAAGTTGCTTGTAACATAATAGAATTCCACAAGAATGGATTCTAATCAAAGCTAAAACCATTCTACAAGAAATTCATATCATCTTAGGAAAAACTCATGTTGTACAGACTCGTACATAGGATGAAAACAAAGAAAATGCACATAAATTAACAAAGAAACAAAGATATTTGAATGATATTCTCCTTCAAAATATTCAACAACCACTAACTTTAAGTTTCCAATGATCATACACTTTTTGTGTGGAAAACTCATACTTCTCAACCATCATTTGTATGTTTCTCTTTTCGATTGTTTTACATGCCATCGTAAGGGATCAAGTCGGTTGAACGTAGCTCAGAGAAATTCTGTGTGTTTGGGTTCGAAAGAGGACCATGGCTAGCATAAATGTACTTACCAGGATGCGTTGGAGCAATTTTTTTGGTCACAAGAATTGCAAAATAAAAGTTGCACAACTTTTCAACTTTACATTGCTTGCATTTGATACTTTTTCCATCAAGTGAAAACTAGACACCACAACAAAACGACTCTGACATAACAAAAAATGAGAGAGGTTATTGTAGAGGGGCCCAATGTGATCTTGTAGGCTTAGATGGATATTTATTAAGAATCATGGTTTCCAAGTAATAGCCCATCAAAGATTGCTTCCCTTTTGCACTTTGAACCCTTAAGGGATCGATCTAGCTGAACGTAGCTCAGAGTGATTCCATGTGTTTGGGTGTGAAAGAGGTCCATGTATAGCATAAGCATACCCATTTAGATGCATTGGAACAGTCTATTTGGTCACACGAGTTGTAAAATGAAAGTTGTACCACTTTGCAACTTTCAACTACTTGCATTTGACAACTTTTTCCCCAAGTGATAATTCACCACCACGAGAAAATGCCTCTGAGATTAAAAAAAAACCAAGAGAGGTTATTAGAGAGGGGCCCAATGCAATCCCATTGGATCAAATGAGAAGTTTCTAAGTTTCATGATATTCAAGTAATAGCATGCTGAAGTTTGCAGCCATTTTGTACTTTGGACCCTTAAGGGATCGATCCGGTTGAACGTAGCTCAGAGTGATTCCGCATGTTTGGGTGTGAAAGATGACCATTCCTAGCATAAAAATACCTATTCGGATGTGTTGGAATAGTCTATTTGGTCACACGAGTTGCAAAACGAAAGTTGCACCATTTTGCAACTTTGCACTTCTTGCGTTTGACACTTTTTCCATCAAGTGAAAACTGGACACCATAGGAAAACCACTCTGAGATAAAAAAGAAAACTAAGAGAATTTATTGTAGAGGGGTCCAACATGATCTCATAGGATTAGATGAAAATTTTCTAAGTGTTATGGTAACTGAGTAACAACATGTTGAAGTTTGCAACCATTTTGCACTTTGGACCCTTAAGAGATTGATCTGGTTGAATGTAGCTCACAGCAATACGGCATGTTTGGGTGTGAAAGAGGACCATTCCTAGCGTAAATACACCTATTTAAATGCATTGGAATAGTTTGTTTGGTAACAGGAGTTGCAGAAAAAAAATTGCACCACTTTGCAACTTTGCATTGCGTGCATTTGACACTTTTTCCATCAAGTGAAAACTGAACAACACGGGAAAACCACTCCGAGCTAACAAAAACTGAGAGATGAAAACCAAAATAGTTTAAATCAGTGCTATCAATGTGGGAGGAGTCTATTCAAATTTTTAAGAGACTTGTATGGAAAATTTGGTAGCATAGACAATGCAATCAACTGGTTTACAATTTTTGGGAAAACTAAACATTGAACTGAATTTTTTTAACTAAATCTTCACTTTCGGGCTCCTATAGTGGCTAAACCGTGAGGAATTTGAAGATGATGAAAACTAGTGATTTGTGATGTTTTGTCTATAGATTCTAAATATAATTTTTTCAATTTTTTTGGAATTAGATTGCACTTCTTTTTCCATCTCCTTCGAAAACTAGTTTTAAAAAAAACATTTTTAAGGAGTGATGCTCACCGTATACAACATAACTTTTTTCGTATGAAGGATAAAATTCTATTTTTTTAAAATTTAGATTTGTAACTACAATATCTAGCACTTTAATTTAGTTTCATAGTGTTTTATTAAATATTTTTATCTTAATCAAGTTTCGAAGTCAAACCAATTACAATTGAAACATAGGCGGATTGTATACAACATAGATTTTTTTGTATGTATTGAAATTCAAAAAAAAATTTTTAATGAATCAAGGACACCAATACTCAGCCTGAACATATTTTTTAAAATTTTCTTTTGATAATATGCTATATTTCCACATGTGCAGAACAAAGAGCTTGATTTCTAGTGAAAAACCTATGTTTAATAAAACTTAAAAAACACATACATAATAAAACCAAAACATAGTAAAATTATATTCATTGGATAGATCGTTCCTAGGACTACCATGATCATTTGAAATAAATTTTAAATGAATTCATTTGATCCCCCAAAAGGTAAATCAAAAGTGATTATTTATCAGCATTTTGATAGGTGTAAAGGAGACTTCGTCGTAGGTATGGTTTAAAACTAGCGGGGTTCTATCCAAGGGGGTTTGATCTAAGGTGGTTTGATCAAACCCTCTTCAATTGAAATCCTTAAAATGACAATTTTTAAGGCTTAAATCATTAAATTTTCTAAAAATATGTGATTTCAGCAAAAAATAGAATCTCCTAGAAATTGTAAACCAACTTTGTGGGATCACCAATGGTTTAAAAATGTAATAGGAAAGTGTATAGAATTGTGTAATTTAAAATATCCATTCACAACCTAAGGTTGTAATGAAAAACAAATAATTATCAACATGGAATATGGGAAAAAACAAAAATGAAAGAAAGCCATAATAGAATGAAAGAAAATGTGTGAATACTTCAGATACCTAAAAAATGAGAGTTTCAGATGGCGGAGTTCTACCCAATTATGTAGCCTTTTCTTCTTCTTTCTTCAAACTCCTCAACAATTTGACTTTTTCAAAAGCTTGTTCCCCTCCAAACTTAAATTTTATATCAGTTTTCATTAGAATTCAAACTTGAAATTATATTATATTCCTTTCAACATCAAAACTCTACTATTCCATGCAAATGTGGTGGAAAGATCATGAAAATGGTGGTGGAATATGAAACACATGCATCCACACTTCACAACATCATCAAAAAGCTACTTTTTGTCGGAGCACATGCAAAACTAGGAGAATATGTTGAATGTGGGCTGAGATCATGGATAAATTGAGTTTTTTTACCATTTTTAGAGCAAGCCAAAATGCACTCACATTATAACATTCTCGCATTATAATGTGAGCACATTATTTCTTGCTAAAAATGGTCATATTTCTACTTCAAAACATGCTCGCATTATGAGAAAGTTGGTTTTTTTATAGATTTATTTTCTCTCTTTGTCTATACCCTCTACCCTAATTCTGTCTCTCTCCCCTCTACACTTATACCCTAATTCTATCTCTATAGCCTTAACCCTTATACCCTCAACCCTAAACCCTAATTCTATCTCTCTCCCCTCTACCCTTTACTCGTAACACTTATACCCTCTATCTCTCCCACTCCCTCCCTCTCCCTCCCTCTCTCCCTCTCCCTTTGTCTCTCCCACTCTCTCCCTCTCCCTCTCCCTCTCCCTCTCCCCCCCACTCTCCCTCTCCCCCCCACTCTCCCTCCCTCTCCATCTCTCCCTCTCTCCCACTCTCTCTTTCTCCCACTCTTTCCCTCTCTCTCTCTCTCTCCATAAACCAAACCCTCATCTTCCTCTCTCCCCACTCCTCCCTCTAACTCCCTCTCTCCCTCCCTCCCTCCCTCTCTCCCACTCTCCCTCTCTCCCACCTCCCTAAACCCTATTCCCACTCTCCCACTTGCTCCCTCTCCACTCTCCTCTCCCTCTCCTCCACCTCCTCTAACTCCTCTCTCCCTCCCTCCCCCTCTCTCCTCCCTCCTCCCCTCTCCTCCCTCTCTCCCACTTCCCTCATACCCCCCCACTCTCCCACCACCCCTCTCCCCCCTCCCCCTCCCTCTCCCTATCTCCCTAAATCCACTCTATCTCCCACTCTCCCTCTCCCTCCCTCTCTCCCACTCCCTTTGTCTCTCTCTTAAACCTTCTACCCTCTACCCTACACATTAAAACCTCAACCCTCAATTCTCAACCCTCAACCCTTAATTCCTCAACCCTCAACCCCTATACTCTCTACCCTATACATTGGAACCTCAACCCTAAACCATCAACCACATACCCTGAAACCATTACCCTAAACTATAAACCCTCTACCCTTAACCCTAAATAATCAACCCTAAACCATTACACCCTAAACCCTTAAACCCTCTACCCCCCTCTTTCTCCCCCTCTCTTTCTAGGGCCACTCCCTCCCACACCCTCTCCCTCACTTAGGTCTCTCACTCACACTCCCTCTATCTCCTACTCCCTCTCTCTCACACTCCTTCTTGCTACCTATCTCTCCAGTCTCTCCCTTTGGTAACCTACCTACATAACTTTCTCTTTCTCACTGTCTCCCTCTCTCCCCCCCCCCCGTCTCTCTCTTCCTCCCTCTCAATTCTCTCTCTCACCCCCTCACACCCTCAAGTCTCTCCCTTTGGCACCTTACCTACATAACTCTCTCATTCTCACTATTTCTCTCTCCCCCCTCTCTCTCTCACCCCCTTCTCTCCCTCTCACCCCTTCACACTTTGAAGTCTCTCCCTTTGGCACCCTACCTACATAACTCTCTCTTTCTCACCATCTCTCTCTCCCTCTCGCTCAATTCTATCTCTCCCACCACCCTCTTTCCCTCTCACCCCCACACTCTCAAGTCTCTTCCTTTAGCACCCTGCTTACATAACTCTCTCTTTTTCACCATCTCTCTCTCCCCCCCTCTCTCAATTCTCTCTACCAGCCCCTCTCTTTCTCTCTCCCTCCCTCTCTCAATTGACTCTCTCCCCTCTACCCTTTATCCTTAATCCTTCTACCCTCTATCCTCTACCCTCTACCTCTCTCCCACTCCCTCCCTCTCTCTCTCTCAAGTCTCTCCCTCCTACCCCCTCTCCCTCTCTCAACTCTCTCTCTATCTCACTCACTCAATCCTATCTCTCTGCCCTCTACTCTGTACCCTTAACCCTTATACCCTCAACCATAAACCATCAACCCTAAACCCTTAAACCCTCTACTCTCTACCCTCAATCCAATACCCTAAACCATCAACCCTATAATCCCTCATCCCTATACCCTCATTTCTCAACCCTCATCTATCTTTTTTCCCTCCTTGTCTTCTCTCCTTGTTTCTATCTCACTTCTCCCTTTATCTCTCCCTCCATCCATCCCTCCCTCTCTACCCTATACCCTCTGTTGGAAACATGTGCCTCGATCATCTGACATGAACCTCCTAAAAGAGAAAAATTAGTGAGACACCTAGGATGTCTTTCCAATAGGAAATTTATCTCTAAAGGCTTGAAGTGGTTAGATCGGTGATACATGTGGTCGGTCTTGTTGACGACAGTTGTCAGTATGACCTCAACTATCAATGTGATTTTTCTAACTCATGTCGATGCTAGAAGTCTAGAAGCGAGGAGTTAAGATCAGGGAGACTCTTGCCGATGAAAGTCAATGGTATGACCTAAATTGATGGTTTGAGTTTCTTGACTCAGAATGATGTTAGAAGTTTGGCCAAGAAGTTCCATCAGGGAGAGTCTTACCGATCTCGGTGGCATCGGGGTAACATTGGCCTTCGATTGGACCTAAGAATGTTATACCAATTTTGGTGGTCTTGCTGGCTATTGAACATTAGTGTGACTCTTGTCGATCTAAGCAAAGGTCATCCAGCCTGGGTCATTAAGGAGACATGGAACTTCGATGAGACATTTTGAACTTCTTTCGAAGCATGTTGTTTTGTTGATGAGTTTTATCTAGTTGAACATCGATGTGACTTCTGTTGATGAGGTGTTTTGAACTGAATTTGAACTAAAGGTCACCGGGATGACTTGGGACCTTGGTGAAACATTTTAGACTATCTTTGATGCTTGTTGTCTTGTCAATAAGGCTGTTTGGTTGATGTTAGGGAGACTCTTGGTGATGATGGTTTTTTGAGATGTTGAGGAGACATGGGATATCGATGTGATTTTCTAGCTTCTCATGAATAGTGTTGGTCATGTCGATGGACTCAAAGGTGGACTGTGGTTGAACAAATGCTAACTTGGTTGACCTATTGATTTGTACGATGGTCATTGGAGAACTGTGTTGAGTTGGTGGTGACCTCTCCCTGACTGGTAAGATCGAAAGTTTCTCTACAGAGAAAAATGAACCGAACTGTTTGTGTAGAGATCGAATCGACTATGGTTGTTGGATATATTGCAATGTGTTGTAACAGTGATGGGGTTTTGAACATTTGATAGTTTGTGTTCTTCATTGTATGTTGTATAAGAATTATAATAGTGAGTCACAGAACTATAATCAGGATTTGATTTGTACAAGGTTTATCAGGGAAATATTGTTGCTCTAAAATTGATATCTACAAAGGGGAACTACAACTTTGTATGTAATTACCATTTACTGTAATACAAAGTGTTTTTCTTGGTGTGGTGGTTTTTTCTCCCTTAAGGTTTTTCCCATGTTAAATACTAGTGTCTAATTCTGTGTATGCTTTAATTATCTATTTTGTTTCCAATAATGTGCAATTTTAATGAACTGTAATTGTTTGTAAACCTATAGTCTACACTACTCCTCTTAGAATTAGCATTAGGAAGGTGTTTCTACACCTTTTCTTTCCTTACACCCTCAACCCTTAAACCCTTAAATACTCAACCCTAGACCCTCAACCCTCAACCCTTAAACCCTCTACCCTCTACCCTTAACCCAATACCCTCTACCCTCAACCCTAATCCCTCAACCCTTAAACCTTTAAACCCAAGTAAACTCTCTACCCTAATCCATCAACCCTCGACCCTTTATCCCTCAACCCTTAAACCCTCAACCCTCAACCCTCTACCTTCAACCCTCATACTTTCAACCCTAAACCCTCAACCCCAAAACCCTCTACCCTATATGTTGGACCCTCAACCCTAATCCATCAAGCTTGTACCCTCAACCCTCAACCCTCAACCCTTAAACCCTCTACCCTCTACCCTATACATTAAACCCTCAAACCTCAATTCTCAACCCTCAACCCATAAACCCTAAACCATCAACTCTTATACCCTCTACCCTATACATTGGACCCTCAACCCTAATCCTTCAACCATATACCATCTACTCTCAACCCTAATCCCTCAACCCTATACCCTCAACCCAATACCCTAAATTAAACCTATATGTCATCAACCCTATACCCTCAATTCTCAACCATCTACCATATACATTGGATCCTCAACCCTCATATATCTCTTTCCCTTCCTCCTCTTCTATCCTTCTCTCCCTCTTTCAGGTCACTCCCTCCAACATTCTCCCCCTCTCTCAACTCTCTCTCTCTCAAGTCTCTCCCTCCTACCCCCTCTCCCTCTCTCAACTCTCTCTCTCTCTCTCACTCATATCTCTCTCCCCTCTACCCTTTACCCTTAACCCTTATACCCTATATCCTCTACCCTCTATCTCTCTCCCGATACCTCCCTCTCTCTCAAGTATCTCCCTCATACTCCCTCTCCCTCTCTCAATGCTCTCTCTCTCACTCAATCCTATCTCTCTCCCTCTACTCTCTACCCTTAACCCTTATACCCTCTACCCTCAACCCTAAACCATCAACCCTAAACCATTACACCCTAAACCCTTAAACCCTCTACCCTCTACCCTCTACCCTCAACCCAGTACCCTAAACCATCAGCCCTATAGGTCGTCAACCCTATACCCTCAATTCTCAACCCTCTACCCTATACATTGGATCCTCAATCTCATATATCTCTATCCATTTATCCTCTTCTCTCCTTCTCTCTATCTCAGATCTCCCTCCATCTCTCTATCCATCCATCCCTCCCTCTCTACCATAATCCCTAAACCCTAATCCCTCAACCCTTTACCCTAAACCTTTAAGCCCTTAAACATTCAACCCTAAACAATCAACCAAAAACCTTTACACCCTAAACCCTTAAAACCATCTACCCTCTACCCTCAACCCAATACACTAAACCATCAACCCTATACCCTCAATTCTCTCTCTCTCTCTCTCACTCACTCATATCTCTCTCCCCTCTCCCCTCTACCCTTAACACTTAAATCCTCTCCCTCTCACTCACTCATATCTCTCTCCCCTCTCCCCTCTACCCTTAACACTTAAATCCTCTCCCTCTCTCAACTCTCTCTCTCTCTCTCACTCTATAATTCTCTCTCTCTCTCTCTCTCTCTCTCTCTCTCCCTCCCACCCTACCTAGATAAATCCATCTCACTCCAACCCCTTCTCTCCCACTCCCTCTCTATTAAGCTCTGACTTCCACCCTCTCTCCAAACTCTCTCTCTCCCTCTCTTAGGTCTCTCCCCTTGGCTACCTACCTAGGTAGCCCTCTCTCTCTCTCTCTCCCCTCTCTCTATCTATCCCTCGCACCCTACCTAGATAAGTCCCTCTCACTCCAAATCCCTTTTTCTCTCCCTCTCTCAGGTCACTCCCTCCCACACCCTCTCCCTCTCTCGAGTATCTCACTCACACTCCCTCTCTCTCACACTCCCTCTCACTACCTATCTGTCAAGTCTCTCCCTCTCAGACGCCTCACACTCTCAGGTCTCTCCCTTTGGCACCCTACCTACATAACTCTCTCTTTCTCACCATCTCTCTCCCCCCCCCTCTCTCTCTCTCCCAACCCCCTCTCTATCTCTCCCCCTCCCTCTATCCCTCCCACCCTACCTAGCCAAGTCCCTCTCGCTTCAACCCCTTCTCTCCCACTCCCTCTCTCTTAAACTCTCACTTCCACCACCTCTCCCTCTCTCCAAAATCTCTCTCCCTCTCTCTCAGGTCTCTCCCTCTAGAAACCTACCTAGGTAACTCTCTCTCTCTCTATCCCTCCCACCCTACCTAAATAAGTCCCTCTCACTGCACCCCCTCTTTCTCTAACTCTCTCAGGTCACTCCCTCCCACACCCTCTCCCTCTCTCAAGTCTCTCACTCACACTCTCTCTCTCTCCCACTCCATCCCACTCGCACTCCCTCTCAATACCTATCTCTCAAGTATCTCTCTCTGGTACCCTACCTACATAACTCTCTCTCACTGTATCCCCCCCCCTCTCTCTCTCTCTTTCTCCCTCTCTCCCTCCCTCCCACACTACCTAGCTAAGTCCCTCTCACTCCAACCCCTCTCACTCTCTCTCCCTCTTTGTCTCCCTCTCCCCATCCCACCCTACCTAGACAACTCTCTCTCTTAAAAATATCCCTCCCTCTAAAGACATACATAAATACATATATGCTTACATACATACAAGAATAATACATATGTACATACAATCCTACATCCAAACAAGCATACATACATACATGTGTAGATACAATCTTACATACACATGCATGTACATACAATATACATGCATTGATACATACAAGCATCCATGCATACATACATACATAACATGCAAGCATACATGTACATGTAAACATACAAATATATCAACATACATTCAATAGATTTACATTTAACATAAAGGAAGACATAACGCGTGCATGTTATAACGTGCTTGCGTTATCTCTTGGTTGACATGTTTCCCACAGAAGCAAAAAAACATGTCAAAACTGGGATATAGCACGAGCGTGTTATAATGCGCTCATGTTATATCATGCTTTGGGAATCCCCAAGCCTTAGGATTGGTATTTTCCTTGGAATACCAACCCAAAATCTTGGAGGGCATTCCCAACGACCAGAAACATGCTTTTGAAAATTCTATAATTTTTCACATAATCGGGTTCATGCTCACCGTCAGGATTGCATGTGGTTCAGTATCGAAAAAATAAAACACATGGTTAATGTTAGGTTCTCTCTTAGCTATCCAACGATATAATTTTTTTTACTTTCTAACAATGTTAAGCCTTTCATCCATAATTTATTTTGTTTGTATGTCTCTTTTTTTCCAAAAAGGAGTGTTTGGTGTTTTTTTTGTTATAAATTAACCATTCATCAAAATCTCAAATAAATTACATTTTTAGAAACTAGACTCCATTCTACAAATTTAAAAAAAAAAAATCAATTACTTTACAAAAATTTTAGGGGGAGCATGGCCAAAATTTTGCTTTTCAAGAAGTGTCCAATTAGAAAATTAGTAAAAAATCAAATATTAAATACAAAAATTATCAAAAAAAGATGCATCAATTGCATACTATTAGTTGACTTCTCACCATAGCGATTTTAAAAATACTACAAAAAATTTCACCATGCTAGGGTCGTACAAGAGTTGCTATGTTTTGTTTTTTTGACAATAACAACACCAAATTGTGTACGCCCCTCTTTTGAACCCCTTAATCTCAAACATTTTCAAAATAAATTATTAGTTTAGAAGGTAGACTCAGAGCACTTTGATCCTTGTTTTTGTTCCATCTCAAAATTTTGAGTGTAACTATCCTCAATTTCACATCCAAGGTTAGTATTTCCTAATTTCAGAAAAAAAAAAGTGGCCACTTAAGCCCCCTTTTTGGGAACCATCTTGGTGCACTTACCTATTATCTCATTTGATGTTATCTTAGTTGATGTTATTTCATGGGGAAATATTGCATATATGTGAATATATGGTTATTGAATTATTATTCTTACTTTGGAGATGTTTATGTATACTACATATGTGGTGAACAATTGATTGTTGTGTGCATGTGTTAGTGGATGCAGGTATGTGTTCCATTCCTCTAGGTGGAGGGGAAGTATCACTCAAGAAAATATCTAAGTTAGGTAACCAGTAAAAGTAAAATATCTGAGCATATACACACACCACATTAGAATGCTTGAGTTGAGTTAGTTTGTGGCTAATATGTAAGTCATCCTTAGCCGATGTGTTTGCATTTGAGAGTCTTGTTTACTTTTGCATGCGTTGGGTGAATTTTATTTATTTGAGCTTTTGAGATCTTTCTTGTGGTATTACGATTATATTGACAAGTGGGATGAACATGGAAGTATGTTTATATATATGCATGCACATGCATGTCAATGAGATCTAACAACATGTATATACATATGTATAGATGTACCACACATAAACACTCATCAATATCATGGTCATCGTGAATGACTATATATGTGAATCAGATGTTAACATATATATATATGTGTATAGTATAAATATGTATCCATATGTATATGTATATCGATACATGCATACATTAGCGACTTGGTACACACTCATATAGATGCATCGATATAGATATACCTACACATACCTGTACATAAAGGTATATACATTTATATATATATGCACACATTTAATATAATCTGTTTATTATATACTATCTTTCTTGTACTCATATATATATATATGTGTGTGTGTATGTATGCATGTATGTATTGAATGTATGCTTACATTATAAATTTACGATATATATATAAATATATATATATTAATAGATAAATATAAATATATATAAAAAAATATATGTTATTATTTTAATATATATAAATATATTACATATTATATATGATAATTGAGATCGACTATCTCTTATTCATTGAAGTTGATTTATAAGGTTTTTTTATAGTCGATAGAGACTATGAAATAGAGGTCGATATTAAATATGTAAAAGGAGGCCAATTAAATAGCTTATAGCTATTAGTGGAAACTAATTATCATAATGAATGGCACGCAGTATAAGTCATTGCATTGCATTTGATATTGTTGTCTATTATATGTTTACTTGGTCGATACTTTTTGAGATACCAAGCTTGACTTAGTCTAAACGTATAAAGCTACTTTAGTCGATTCATTCACCAAATGGGTCAACGGAAACCTATTGTCATAATTTGGAAGTTGATTGAGTTTGATTGTGCTAAATGTGAAGGAAATAGGATAGGGGTTGGTGCCACCTTTGATTTTTAATTGTTGTAGATGTCTTCTCTTTGTGGCAATTCAAATTCTCCATGTGCATATGGAATAAGTCTTTGAATTTCTATCATGGAAACTAGTTGATTTGTAGGAAGTTTTGGTAAGTCTGAGCTTATTTCATCACCACCTTATTACTAAGTTGCTTTGCATGCAACTTTTTTTCTTTTTGCATGCCTTAATTGTAGGCTTTGAGGTTGCTTGGTTACTCTATAAATAGCTGAACCATTTCATTTGTGAGGGATACATTCTTTCCCAAGAGATTATACATCTTTTTTAGACCATTAATTTTTATTTTATACCATCCATACTTGTCTTATTTTATGAGTGAGATATAGAAAATATTCTATTGTGAGTAAGAGGCAACATTGTTGTTTGAGATAAGTAAGCTATCAATAAGCGAATTAGAGTTGTTCGGGAGAAGCTGATTATCAAGCTAATTATTGAGGGAGAGGGTTGCATTGATGTCTTTGGTTTGGATAACTGATAGCAGGAAAGGGGGTATCTTATTCTTTGTTATTTTACTTTTGAATGATGAGTCTTGCATGCATGGTTGAGATGTCTTTTCCAGACTATGCATTAGATAATTTAGATTATTTTGAAAAGAAATTTGAATCTATTACGTTGTCTTCATATTATGTTTTTAGGTACACCATAGTAGGAGAGATTGCTTGACATAGGTATTTAACTATACTAGATATGTTAAAGAGATTGCTTGACATAGGTATTTAACTATAATAGATATGTTTAAACATGGGTTGCTTAGAGCTAGTTATTTGATTATAAAAGATAGCTAGTGGGTTACTTATGGATTGAGAGGTTTAGTGAGACCTAGTGAGTTAGAACTATTGCTTGATTAGTGTCAATGCACACTTAAATACAAAGTTATCCTATTGATAAGATTAGACTCATAGCTTAAACCCTCTTGGTCAAAGAGGTGATACTCTCGAATGGATTCCTCTATTATTATGATGATTCTTTGATTGAGACCATGCAATGTGTTTGTATTTACTCCATAGTAGGATATGGGTGTTTATCATAAGTATTATATACTAGGTATGATTGAACATGAAAGGAATATATGGTGCACTTTGCTAAAGTTATTGATTTACTAGGAAATCTTGTGTTTACTCCTAGGATAGATAATCTAGTATGGGAGGGAGTTTGTGTACTTACGAGTAAGTAGGGAAATCCAAGTATGTTGGTTATCTGGGATGATGGACTATCCATTGAAGGAATAAGGTCTAACTTGTGTACTTACTAGTTAAGTAGGTTTATTCCAAGTAGATTAATATGGTTGTAGGTTATCTGGGATGATAGACTGTCCATTGAAGGAAATACCTATGTGTAGCTTAAGAAAACCTTAAGTCAAACTGTCCCTAAGTAGTGTATGTGACAAATGAAGCTTAGTAGAACATATTGAATGACACTTTGATGAAAGTAGTGTGATGAATTTTGGCTCCACTATCAATTCATTTTGATCTAGTATTAAATGCTAGATAGAGATTGTGGGATTACAAGTTCTAGTTATGTAGGAAACAACACTATGCTCAGTTGGTTATCATTATCAGTTACTCTACCAATCTCTTCATCGAAGGGAAAGGCCATATATCGGATGATAGATGTTCGAGGGACCACATTATGAGTCTGTGGTTGGTAGAAAATCACCTAAGTGATTCTTCTCCTCCACAATAGGTGATAGAAGAACCAAGATTTGAAAGGAAGGATCATGGCCTTTCTTAAAACTATTTGTTCCAAAGTTCATTGGAGCTATGTATGTAAATACATGTATTCCTTTTTTGTTGTAACTTGTGAAGTTATTATAATGAAATAGAATCTATATTATAATATGATATGGTATCTTGTTCATATATTCTCAATAAAAGAGAAAAAAAATATTTCAATGACTTGTTACCTAATTTACTTACTCATATAGTATAAATATAGAAATATTTACTGCATTAAAACCTTAGGAAAACTATATTCAAAGTATATCATTCAGGGAAAAAAAGGTAATATAAAGTTCACAACAAGGAACAAAAAATCCTTTCAAAGAAGCAAGTATTGCTAGGAGTTCAACTATGAGTAGATTGAAAGTTGTCGAAACACTAAGGGGGGAAGAAAGAGAGTGGATTGACTCAATTAAGTACCCCAACCAATAGGAAATGTGGATATGTTTTTGATTTGGAAGAACTAATGACTACTTCATAATTCATTATGTCAATTAAGTCATACATTTTGTGACTAATGAGAAAGGAAAAAGGTATTGGGATTCTCAAAGAAAAATAAATGGAAAGCTTCAGGATTATGACTTATTATTATCCCACACCTTATAATTATCTAATTGCAAGATCAAGTGGTATTATCATGGATGTCTTAGAAAATGATAGGAAGATAATATAATCATGATAGGGAAGACCATTTTATATTAGATTGGAAAGGAAGATCTAGGCTACTCGTGAATTGGAGGAAAGTGTCTCTACACTCCTATATACCTTATATGGGGGATTTAGATAATGATGTTATTTCTATATATAAGTAGTAATACTATATATTATGAAATATATCCATGTCAAGAAGTGAATTGACACTACAACTTACTATGCTAAGAGACCTAGGGATGATAAGGTTTTAGCTAATAATCCGTAGAGATGGTGAGAAAGATAAGGTAGGAAGTGATGATATGTGAACCACATCAAAAATATCTTATGAGAATGGTTATTTGATCATACTTTATACTTGAATGAAACCCTAGGTTTGAAATAACCTAGCTAGGACGAGAATTTCATTTGATAAAAGAGAGACCATAGGTTATGTTTTAACCTATTGAGTTGGGATATGTAATAGACTACTCATTAACACCTTTAAGTTGGGAATAACTTATTTGGTTGAGTTGTACATTTGGTCTTGATTGGAACATATAGGGATAGATTAACCTATAACATCATACTAGTCATTGATTGAAGACTCTATCCTAAGAATCAGAAGGGAATATTGAGATTGAGACTTGCCCATGTGGATATGTAAATCAATTGAGCTTATGAAATTCTATATGATTAGAAACATAGGTGGGATACCTAGTGAGTTAAAGTAGCTACTTGGTTAATTACTTTACACTCTTGAAAGGAAGTCGTATTGTTGACAAGACTCTACTTTGATTGGCTCTTATATTAAAAGGGATACACTCTCAAAGGGGAGCATATATTGTTATGTCATTACATCATAGAATTTTCTCTTAGCGTTAAATGTTAGAAATTTTATTGAGTAGAATACTGGGATTGTTACATGTGCTCAACTAGGATATACCAAACTTGGGACTTTCCTATATGATTAAGTGAATCCATGGAGCCAACAAGGAACGCTCATGCTTGGTAACTAGGTATGCAATTAAATTTGATATCTTCCAAGGACCAACATGATTGAACGAGGATTAATACTCGAAATTAGTACCAATTTTTATCAAGAAAATTAGATTGACTTAAAATATTGATTACATCTTTGAAAATAATCTAAGGATAGAAGAACTCCATGGTATGGATGTCCTATGATAAATAGGATTTATCTCCTCAAAACTTATAACCATTATTACATGGGAATTAAAGATGGCATGAGATCGTAAAATAGGTTTTCACTTAGTCAAAGAATAGACTATTATTGGATATAAAAGAACCTATGTACCATTTTTTTTGGAAGATTCAAGAATAAAACTAGGAAATTAATGTTGGTGTTAGGAAATTGGAATGATAAAGTGAATTGTCAAATGAGGATCCACTATAACCAGGAAAAAGATAGAGTAAGAGGCCGCAAGGAATGTGGTAGGATATTATCTAGTATGCCAGGAAATGAAGATAGGATGCCATCATCGGTAGGAAAAGTATACTCTCTTGGGATTCCAGAGAGAAAGAGGTAGAACACGAGACATATCATTCTATCAATTTCGGTAAAACTAACATAATGTTCAGGAAGACTGACTCACCAATGCTATTTGGAAACTTGAGTTATAGATTTTGGACCTAAATAATAAATTGTGACAAGTAGTTGCTTAGTATTCCTGAGAAGGTTATCTCAGTTATGAATGACAAAATAATGATAGGGTTGGGTAAACCTTTATCATACTATGAGACATTCAATGGAAAAAATGTGCAATATATTATTATAGCCAAATAGGAAAAAATGGTAAACTAAATCTTGAAAGATTTATAAAATTCTAGCATTGAGGTTTGGACCATTATATGGAAAGAAGGTTGGAAACTCTATTAGGCTAAAATAGGGTTAGAAATAGGGTTAACCATAGACTTGATATATTTTCAAGAAGGATTAATAGATAAAAGAGATCGATGAAACTTTGACAGTATAAAGCATAAGTATGAAGTAGTATCATAATTTGACAGGTGTCCAAGAGCAATGTTATGCTCAAGATGTACAAGTAATCAAGAAAAAGTACTATATGGTTAAAGAAATTGGATGTGTAAGTGATGGACAAACTCGGTTAATGAGTTTTCTAAAAGTATAATTACCAAAGCGGAAGGATGGGACCCACAATGTAGTGTGTAATACATCACTATTCCTTTTCCATTTGTATTATACTAAGGATAAATTCATAGGCTAACAATTTCTAGTCACTATATCTTAGGTGTCATGTGATATATAGGTACTCATTGTACCTAAGGATTTAAATATGAGGTAGTATGATAATATGATAAAGCTCTTTGGGAGAGTAAGTATGTGTGAGGCATACAAGATTTCCCTATGCAATAGTAAGGGAACTCGAAGCAAGATCCAGGAAGGACAAGGTTGCAAGGAGTGATACTACATAGGATGAATGTATATAAATCTTACATATTTTGAGAATGGTAAGTAAAACTTTAATTGAATTTAACTGTATGTTAAAGAGATATAGCTCATCGGGGACGATGATTCACAAGGGGGGAAGTATGTTACACCCCAATTATGTAATTACTATTTATTATTATTATGTAGGGTAAAATGTGAATGTAATGTGAATTGTGGAGATGAATATATTGTGCTTGTACCATGTTATCAATTTGAATTTTGTCTCATTTGATATTATCTCAGTTGATGTTATTTCATGGGTAAATACTACATATATGTGAATATATGGTTATTGAATTATTATTCTAGATTTGGAGATGTTTATGTATACTACATATGTTGTGAAAAACTAACTATCGTGTGCATGTGTTAGTGGATGCAGGTTTGTGTCCCATTCCTCCAGGTGGAGGGGAAGTATCACTTGGGAGAAGATATTGGTCGGGTAATCGGTAAAAGTAAACTATATAATCATATACACACACCACATTAGAATGATTGAGTTGAGTCAATTTATGGGTAATAGGTGAGTCATCCTTAGTTGATGTGTCTGCATTTGAGAGTCTTGTTTACTTCTACATGTATTGGGTGAATTTTATTTATTTGAGCTTTTGAGATCTTTCTTGTACTATTATGATTATATTGACAAGTGGGATCAACGTTGAAGTATATTTATATATATGCACATGCTTGTCAATGGGATCTAATGACATATATATGCATATGTATAGATGTAACACACATAAACACTCATCAATATGATGGTAATCATGAATGACTATATGTGAATCAGATGTGAACATATATATGTGTGCATGGTATATACATGTATCCATATGTATATGTATATCGATACATGCATACATTGGTGAAGGGACATGCTCATACAGATGCATCGATATAGATATACCTCCACATACATGTACATAGAGGTATATACATTTATACATATATATGCACTCATTTAATATAATATGTTTATTATATACTATATTTCTTTTACTAATATATATATATGTATGTATGTATATATATGTATTGAATGTATGCTTACATTATAAACTTACTATATATATAAATATATATATATATGTATCTATATATGTAAATACATGTTAATATTTTAATGTATATATGTATATAATATATATATTATATATAATAATATATATATTAAACATATTATATATGATAATTGAGATCAACTATCTCTTATTGATTGAAGCCGATTTATAAGGTTGTTTTATAGTTGATAGAGACTATGAAATAGAGGTTGATATTGACTATGTCAAAGGAGGCCAATTTAATAGCTTATAGCTATTAGTGGAAATTGATTATCATAATGAATAGAACATGGTATATGTCATTGCATTACATTTGATATTGATGTCTATTTTATGCTAACTTGGTCGATGCTTTTTGAGAGACCAAGCTTGAATTAGTCTCAATGTATTAAGTTGCTTTAGTCAAATCATTCACCAGATGGGTCGATGGAAACCTTCTATCATATTTTGGAGGTTGATTGAGTTTGATGGCACCACCTTTGAGTTTGAATTGATGTATATGTCTTCTCTTTGTGGCAATTCAAATTATCCATGTGCATTTGGAATAAGTCTTTGAATTGTTGTCATGGAAACTAGTAAATCTATAGGAAGTTTTGTTGAGTCTGAACTTATTTGATCACCACCTTATTGCTAAGTTTCTTTGCATGGAGCTTTTTGTCTTTTTACATGCCTTAATTGTAGGATTTGAGGTTGTTTGGTTGCTCTATAATAGCTGAACCATTTCATTTGTGAGGGACACATTCTTTCCCAAGAGATTGTTCATATTTTGAAAATCATTATTTCTAATTTTATACCAACCATAATTGTCTTATTTTATGAGTGAGATATAGAGAATGATCTATTGTGAGTAAGAGGCAACATTTTTGTTTGAGAGAAGTAAGTTATCAACAAGTGAGTTAGATTTGTTTGAGAGAAGTTTATTATCAATCTAGAATTTTTATGGAAGAGGATTGCATTGTTGTCTTTGGTTTGGATAAGTGATGATAGGCAAGGGGAAATCCTCTTCTATGTTATTTTACTTTTGCATGATGAGTCTTGCATGCATGGTTGAGATGTCTTTTCTAGTCTATGTGTTGGCACTTTTTACTACAACCCACACGTGTTTCCTAGAAGCTCCTATGAACTTGCCACATTCAATAATAAAAGACTAGGAACAATATGGTCAACTTAACGAGAATAGCAATAAGACTAATTCTCCTACACTTCGGACTCTATAAAATCTAGGATGGTATTCCCTAACATGCTATCTTAACATACATCATTTAAACAATTCATTTGCACATAGGTAAGTAATAGATAGATCCCCAATTGATGTTAAAGGATGAAATCCTTCAAGAAATTGGCTATTCCTTAAAAAGACTCATGTCCATTTAACAAAGAATCGCAAACTCCACATAAAGTAAATTGATAGGAAATGTTTGAGTAAAATATCCTGATGCCATAACACAAAACATGCGAGAATAAAACATAATCAGAATTCCAGTGACATAGCCTAACGCACGGAGTCAAGAGAGAAAACTGAACTATAGGGTAAATTTCATTTTGAACACTTATGATCTATTATGAATTGCATTACAACCCATATATCTATACTTGAGTTTATTACTCCTTTATGAAACCTATTTTATATATTGCATGAATTTACTAGTTAACAGAAGCATTTAACTGATCCTTTGAACCAGAGCTATAGTTAAACATAATTCACAGTAAAGAACAAATACAAATCAATGAAAATCATCTTTGATCGATATTTCATTAATAATCCATGTAACATAGCACAATAGGAGAGAAAAAAAACTCCAAATATTCATGATTTTCATACAAACATGCTCAAAAACCCCATGATTTACAAAGTTCTCCAATCTGACTCAAAACCTTTAAAACCTTGATTTACAATACATACTCTCTATATTACTAGACTCTTATTTCTCATGTTTTGGATATTTCAATAGACCATTCTCCCGGCCCAAAATTCCCTTTTATAAAACAAGGGAGCCAACAATCTTCAGGTTGGAGAGTACACATGTCCATTTGTGATTGGACGCTAAATCCTGATTTAGTTATAATTCTATTATGCGAGTGGAGAGCATAAGACAAAGATCACCATTAGTTGATAAGGAGGAAAGAAAACATCACTCCAAAGGCTACTCCCCATACATCGAAGGCATGCTTAGCTGTTATAGTATTAACTCCACCTCAACACCCTGTACTGGGAGTCAAAAGGAGAATGCAATTTTAGAATATAATATCTAAGGCCAAACCTATATTATACATGACCAAGTTGCAATTCTCGACTATAACACTCATAATTCTAGTTCATCAGTGAACACCTTTTTCCATAATTCAAACTCCTCCTCGGAAGGCCACTAGAAAACCACAACCTGATCAACCTTGCTTCATTAGGGAGCATACTTTACCATTATTGATGTGGCATTTTTATCAAAGTTTTCTAAGAAACTTATAACAAAAGACAACTTTTCCAATGTATTCTCTAGCATGTGGATGTCAGCATTTTTGCATATCTCATGTGTTTGAGACATCATTATATTGTTCATTTGATCCTTCCAAACCTGTAGGGGTTTAATTTCATCTCGACTATGTAAAATATGAGGCAATGGGGTTAGGTCCTTTCCATCGTACACATCTTTCAACAATTTAATCTTGGATTCCATAAGGGTGGAAAATACCTGAAACCTCTGCTCAACAATTCTCTTGACCAATTGATATGTTGCTATAACAGTAGGATATTTATCACCATGCTGTTTTGCTCCTACTGCCATGAATTTCAACTTCTCCATTCTAGGGCTCCATTTGTTTAGCAATGGGATAGCCAATTATTTATCCCTTGGAAACATTTTCAATGCTTGCAACATTAGGAGATAATTTACATGGACATTGTTTAAGTTACTCTGGAACCTTTTGTTTAAATGCTTCAAAACAGTGTCCACTATCGCTGCATTGCTTCTCCTTGCTACATCCCAGATTTGCTTCACCATCTCCTTATATTCTTCAACCTGATGAATCATTTTCTCCCTAGAAAGTCCTCCTCTAGGGCTAGTAGCCCTTTTAATAGTGATAGGCACTTGTCCCATATTATATGGAACAATAGCCAAAGACTATGCTTGTGCAGGAGGTTCAGACTGCTCTACTATTGGGTCAGAAACAGTGTGGCTAGAATTGGCTTGATTTTGAGACCTCATGGTATCCATTTGTTGCCTCAATAAAGCCAATTCGGTTTCTAACGGTACTACCTTTTGTTGAATCTTATTATATTCAATAATAATGTCATTATATTGGCCTCTCAGAGTATCCCGGTCCTTGGTCAAATCTTCAATAGTTGCTTTGGTGAATTTGGCAACATTCACAACCATATCAACAGCTTCCAATGTTGGGGTGTCAGAAACTCTCCTCACAACCAAGTGACCACTGAAGTTAGACTATTCTACAACAATTGGCTTTTTAGAGCCAGTGGATAGGGACCAGATTTCCAAAGCATCCCATTCCTCACTAAAGGCTAATCCCTTGAGTGCCAATGTAGCCTCCTCTTTAGTAGCAAGAAGTGGCTTATTATCCCTTCTTATTGGGTCAAACACCACAGCATCAACGATATTCCGCTCAACATAATGCATAATTAGGGAGACATTGTCCCCTATCATAATACCCTTAGAATTGGATTTTTGGAAATCATGAGGCAATTGGGAGGCGCTCAAGAACTACACTTGCTAGCTAAACAAAAGAAAGGTTCTTTCTTCCCTGAATACAACATTTATCAATTTTGTTATGGAAAAAGGAGGATGGAAGGATTTGCACATATTACTTGGCCTTATAGGTTAAGGACTGTGCACCCCACGAATTACTTGGCCTCAAGAAGTCATGAATTTCTTTTGGGATCCTTGCGGGGTCATGAACCAGAGCCTTCCTTAATTTAGATCCAAAGACATTATGAAAAGTTACTTAATCAAACTTATGATCATGCATGTCAAGAACCCTAGTCCAATATTGGACAGGAATTTCAATGTTTCCTTCCTTCTTCTTTAGTTCCATATCTTTTTTGAATACAACTTGACCCTTATACATAAACATGTGGATTAACAAGGAGTACTATATGAATCCAACCCAATTCTTCCCATCCTTTAGGGCTACCAGACCTGTGTTCATCTTCTCTACCAAATAAGTGGAAAAATCATATATCACATTAAAACCCGGGTGTTGGAGATTTACTGCCATATACATAATATCATTAGGAAAGGTTTTCTTTAAGCTGACTCCCAGAACCTGGCATAAAGCACAAATAGTCTTCTTGAAATAACTGGAGAAATAGTCCACAGGAAAAGGTTCAGGCTCATTCCTGCCAATTACTACCTTCTTCTGATTTTTTCCTCTTCTTGAGACTGCCAAATGAGGTATCAAAAAGGATGTTCTGAACAAACCTCTAGTATTTCTATATTCTTGTTTGAAAACCTCCAAGTCGCTAGGAACTATATCCCGACTCCATTCATGCAATTTCTTCTTTGGTTATCTTAATCACCTGCACACCAGCATGTGTTCTGACAATTCGGGCCACAAGGTCATATCTAGCAAAAATTTCCTTTAAAATATCTACATCCATATAAACATTAGGCACCACCAATTTACCCAGGTCTAACCTCTAGGGGTTACACAAAGGAACAAAAAAATTCTTGTTCCCAAACCAATTGGAGAACAACTTCCACCCGGTGTATGGTAACTTAGCATCTTGAATTGCACATTGCTTTTCATTCAATCCTTCCAAGAGTCGAGGCCCATAGAACAAAACCTTTCCCTCCTGCTTCTTGCTAGTAGAGGGTTGTAACAAATCAATAATATATTAGGATAAAGACCTAGTAGTGGTTTCAAAACTAGAAGTTCCAGCCTTGGGTGCCATTTGTACTAGACAAATGATAATTCGAGCTAGGTTTTGCTTATTTTTAGATAGAAAACAATTACAGTTTTCTCCTTTAGCCTTAATAGAAAATTCTTCAATATTCAAAAATCCCTAGCAATTATCTAGACAAGCTCTAAAAGTTAATCTATTCAAACAATTCTTCAAGAACAGAACAAGAAACAATCATGAATTTCCCAGCAAGCAACCATAAAATCTTCTGAATTTACAAGAAATGGCATACGTGCTACTTACGGTTTTACTCGCAGAACATCCAGGGCAGCGAAATTGAGAAATCGTAACCACAACTTGCTTCACTCAATACCAAGCAATTCTTCCTCAATGTAGAGATACAACACAGAAATAGTAATTCATAAATGTTAGCATTTAATTATGTAGGAAGAGTTGAACTCGGCCATTACTATTCACTCATGCGAGATAAAATGGCTATAGTACAATACCAGTTTATTTTATATATGAGTCATTGATCAAACACAACGTTGGCCAAGAGAATGACTTAGATTTAGTCAAAATAGTTTAAAAATGCCACGTTCTCTCTCCAATCACCAAATGGATAAGATATTCACCTACCGAGCACCACATTAGCATGGAATGATCCCCACCTTTGTTATCAATGCACAACATCAGAGTCCATGCGTCATCAAATCGCACACCTCACAACATTATTGAAATTGCAGTTTTATTTGCATGAGGTCAGCGAGGAACGACCACAATGCATCAGTATGGAAACAACTATCGGCATCAGTCTCCATCATCGATCAGTGAGAAAAATTGGTCCCCACCATCAAGTGTGACAGATGGGAGCATCTCACACGCCTCGTACCATATTTGTGACATTAGCAGAAACCTTGTGAGGTCTACGAGCAATGGTCAAGATTAAAATCACTTCAACCAACGGCCGCACAATCTACACATGCGAAAAGGTTATTCATAAAGAAAGGGACCGACTAGGTGGATGGGGAAATGACCCTCAAGGTCAAAAATATTATTTAGATGTTTACTCTAAAATAATTCAATAGGTCGACATTATTAAAATATAAAGTAGTCATGACGCCAAAAGACTAAAAGGATTTGGTAAATGGGGCCGATAAAGTCACGACCAAAAAGGGATAAAAGACCACTTAAGTGACCGACCACTATCAATAATAAGTCAAAAATAGAAAAGAAAACCCATGACCCAGCCACTTAGAGCCAAGGACAAAACATACCGACAAGGGGAAAAATTTAAAAGCTCCACCACTATGCATTAGAGAAATTAGATTATTTTGAAAAGAAAGTTGAATCTATTATGTTGTCTTCATATTGTGTTTTTTATTAGTCCATAGTAGGAGAGATTACTCTATATAGGTATTTAACTATACTAGATATGTCAAAGATACTGCTTGACATAGTTATTTAACTATACTAGATATGTCAAAGATACTGCTTGACATAGTTATTTAACTATACTAGATATGTTTAAACATGGGCTTCTCATAGCTAGTTATTTGATTATAAAAGATAGCTAGTGGGTTACTTATGGATTGAGAGGTTTAGTGAGACCTAGTAAGTTAGAACTACTACTTGATTAGTGTCAATGCACACTTAAATACAAATTTATCCTATTGATAAGAGTAGACTCATAGCTTAAACCCTCTTTTTCAAATAGGTGATACTCTCGAATGGAGTCCTCTATTATTATGATAAGTCTTTGATTGAGACCATGCAATTTATTTGTATTTAATCCATAGTAGGAGATGAGTGTTTATCATAAGTATTATATACTAGGTGTGATTGAACATGAAAGGAACATATGGTACACTTAGCTAAAGTTATTGATTGAACTAGGAAAGCTATTTTTTAATCCTAGGATAGATAATCTAGTATGGGAGGGAGTTTGTGTACTTACGAGCAAGTAGGGAAATCCAAGTATGTTGGTTATCTGGGATGATGGACTATCCATTGAAGGAATACCTAACTTGTGTACTTTCTAGTTAAGTAGGTTTATTTCAAGTAGATTAATATGGTTGTAGGTTATCTAGGATCACAAATTATCCATTGAAGGAAATACCTATGCGTAGCTTAAGATAGCCTTAAGTCAAATCGGCCCTGAGTAGCGTCTGTGACAAATGACCCTTAGTAGAACATACTGAATGAAATAATTTGATCAAAGTAGTTTGATGACCTTTGGTTCCATTGTCACTTCATTTTTTTAGTGTAGAAAAATGCATACATTTTCATTTTCGCGCTTAATTTACACCTATTTTGGCACCCCTTGCATTAAATTTCCTTTAACTCACTTGTTATGGGCCCCCAAGACCCTTTTTTGTGCATCCCAAGGGATATTTGAACCATAAACCAAACCAAAAGCCATAAACAACTATTGATCTTGGTCACCCACCCTTTAAATTTGTAAGATAATCCTTGTGGTACCAAGACGCCATTGATGGAATCTTATTCCAACCTAGTAGGACCAAGATGCCACCTAGGGGTTGCAGCCACAATAGTGGTTTACACTTTCTGGGAGATCCTGATTTTTACTGAAATCACATATTTTTAGAAAATATAATGATTTACTCCTTGAAAAGTTCCATTTAAAGGATTCCATTTGAAGAGGATTTGATCAAACCACCTTAGACCAATCCCCTTGGGATAGAACCCCACTATTTTTAAACCATACCTATAACGGAGTCTCCTTTACACCGATCACAATGCTAATAAAATAGCACTTTTGATTTACCTTTTGGGGGATCAAATGAGTTCATTTAAAATTTATTTTTTGTAAGTATGTAGTCCTTATTATAAGCTTCCAAAAAAGTATAATTTTAATTAAATTTTATTTGATTATTATATTTATTTTTTATTTCTTGTGAATATAGGTTTTTCACCAAAAATCAAGTTCTTTGTTTTGCAAATGTTAAAAAAAAGAAGATTCTCAAAATAAAATTTTCAAAAATATGTCCAGGCTAGGTATTGATGTCCTTGATCCATTTAAAAAAAATAAAAAATTCGATACATATAGAAAAATTTATGTTGTATACAGTCCGCATATGTCTGAATTTTAATTGGTTTGACTTCAAAACTTGATTAAGAAAAAAAACATTTAATAAAACACTATGAAACCAAATGAACTTGTTATATATCGTAGTTACAAATCTAAATTCAAAAAAAATAGAATTTTATGCTTCATACAAAAAAATTTATGTTGTATATGGTGAGCATCACTCCTTAAAAATGTTGTTTACTGATAAAAACTAGTTTTTGAAGGAGATGAAAAAAAAATGTGCAATCTGATTCGAAATTTTTTGAAAAAAAAGAATTTAGAATCCATAAACAAAACTTCACAAATCACTAGTTTGCATCATCAAATTCCTCACGGTTTAGCCGCTATAGGAGCCCAAAAGTGAAGATTTAGTTAAAAAAAATCAATTTAGTGTCCATTTTTCCCAAAAATTGTAAACCAGTATTGTGTGATCACCCTAGGGCATCTTATTCCCGAGGGCTTTGTTTTTGAGAATTAAGAGCAAGAAATGAAAATATCTGAATTTATTTGGCATTTTTTCAGCCTTTGGGATCTAATAATCGGGTTATTAGATGGGAATGCCTGTAAAAGTAATATTCACACCCCATTTTCACCTAAGCAAGGAAGAATCAAGAAAGTTGAAGAAAACAAGTGATAAGAAAAGAAAAATTGAAGGAGAGTTTCAAGCCTTGGAGCAGCCTTCTAGTGTTTTTGCAGGTTTTTCAAGTCTATTTCAAAGTCAAGATCTAGCATTGCCAAAGTCTAATAATGGATGCACGTATTGAGGATCATGAGAGATTCTAGGGTGGAGATGCAACTAGCCATTCTTACAAGCCTAAGGACTTGTTTCTTGATTGATTCTATCTTCCATTGTTGTTTTATTTTCTACCTAAGGAAGGTACATTTCATGTTTATAGCCTATTAAGGTGATTAGAGATCTCCTTTAGAGGTCATTTTTATTTGCATTTTAGGGATTTTATTATAATAAACTTGAATAGGGTTTCTCCATGTTCTAGCTCACATAATCTTATATACACTTAAGATTAGGGCACACACACATTTTCATTTTCACATATATGTTCCTTCATCAAGGTTTAATTACCAAATGAGGGGTTTGACCAAGGTAAACCCCCATAAACAATTAATCCAACTTCCTTTGTTTTGCAAATCCTTTTGTAGGTTTAGATCTAAATACTTGGTGGAGAACAAAGTACAGACCTTGAATCTTGGGACCATACTCAGAAACTTCAAAAATTCAAAGTGGGACTAAATCACCACCTAGGGCATCTTAGTCCTCTAAGAGGAATTTTCTAGAAATTCTTTTGGATCCTGGTCCGACATCCAAAGATTCTACATATGCCCTTAAAATATCAATGGGACTAAGACAACAGTAAGGGTGACTTTTTCCTCCATAACATATTTTGACTTCTTCTTTGAATTTATAGAATCCCTGTTACATCTCTAGAATTCCTAGGTACATACATCCTAACTCCCTATTGTATAATCTCATAATTTGCATCTCTCATTTATCTTGCATAACTAGGTTTTGTGAGTTGAATTTTCATTTTCCTTTTTCAAGAATTTGCTTGGTGGTGAACCTGAACCACCGAAAAGATGATATGGACTAAAATGGAAAGAGGATTCCCCCAAATAGGCCCCTAAGGTTTTTCACCTAGGAGCTTGGTTTAGACGGAATGACACTCTTTCACCTAATGATATGCCTTTTCATGATTGAATTCAAAGGGTATGTTTGAATAGGGTTGTGTTATGTGTGAGAAGTGTGGCTAAATGCTAAAATGAAATGAAACTAAACTAATTATGAAATGTAAACAAAGAAAATGTAAACTAGATGCAATCTGGAAAAAACTGGAAAATACAGGGATTGTGCACCTAGGAATTGAAACTTGTAGAAGAGGAATCCTTGAATGTTCTAGAATCTACCAAAAATATGAAAAGGGACACTTATGCCAGAATGAGTGACCTAGTCCTTCTCCCGAGAAATTTTTCCAGAATGGGTTTCTGATAAAAGGGTATCCGTAAATGTCAAAACCCTTTTTCAGGCCTGGTACAAGGACAAGGTCACCAATGATGGTGACCTAGTCCTCCTAGTACTTTCGGGAGTTTCAAGGTTTGAATCTATAGGGCCCCACTTGCACTTCCTTCTCTTACAAAGACCTGTTTCTGAATCTTCAGAAAATGACCTCCAAGTTGTCTTTTTTCTCCTCATAGGGTTTGATGACTTGAGTTTATGTAGATGGAATGATGGAACCCTTTTCAATACTTTAATCCTTGCTAAATTTGTATACACAGCAAACCTTTAGTTGAAGATGTCTGCAACATGCAAGAACCAACTCCAATTGAGCTTGCTTGAAGTGCCTTATGCTTGAATGCTTGCTTGTCAAGATGAAAATGATATTAGGGGGGGTGAAATGAGGATGAAAGCCCTTATTTATACAATATATTCCCTAATTTCTCAAAAAATAACACATTATAGGCTGACCTTAGGGTTTTGGAGGAAAATTCCCATTAAGTTTTTCTTTCTATTTTAAATTTTATGCCTAAAGGGACTAGGTCACCAAAGGTGGTGACCTAGTCCAGTTGGAAAAATTCAAATGGTGGTTGGGAATTAAGTGTTGGTGTAATTAATTATTTAATTACACTTTATTAAGTTTACTTAGGTAATAATTAGTTTACTTAATTAATAAGTAAACTTTATTTAGTTGAGCTAATTTTAGGTCAACATTAGGTTTAACCTTTAGGGTTATGCATACATTTATTTTATAAATAAATTCATCTTTTGCAATTTCTACATTCCTGAATATTTTTCATTTGCACATCTTCATGCAAATTGCTCTTGCTTTTTCTGTTTTTCTCTTGTGGAAGGTTTTTTCTGGTTTGCATTTCTGATCTTGGTTTCTAACACTAAGTGGTGTTAAATGATATTTATTTGGCTTGCCTCCTGAAACACACTTAATTTAGGCCTAAAAGTACATTAATGGGCCAATTTATCATTAAAAAGGGTGGAATTAGTGATAAAAAACCTAGGAAAGTGTGAAAATGCATTACAACATTTTACAACACTTTGGCACAATGCTCGAAAAGGGCTAAAAAGGGGTTATTTAGGTCAATTATGTTGAAAGGATCTTATAAAATTTGGAAGATGTGTTACAACACTTCACAAAAGATTTGTAAAATACTATCAGGTTATTATGATTTGCAAGAATTCAAGTCCTAATGCCACATTATAGCATTAGATCAAAGAAAAAATAGGTCAAAATCCAAGGGAAAAACCCCAAATCAGTGAAAAAGTGTCAAGGCTACACTTTTTGGCAACATAGAACCCATAAAATCTTAGAGAACCCCCTCTTAGGTCCTCCTTATTGAGAATTGACTCACCTTACGAGGTTGTTAGTTCACCCATTTGGGACTCCTAGGACCATATCAAATGAGCTAAGGAAGATAGGTGAACACTCATCCCATTTTCTCTTCGGTTCATTTTGGTGAACCCAACCTTTTTGAGCATTCATTTTCTAATTTGGAGTCCATAAAATTCATATATCTAGATTGCATTCATTCTTGCATTGCATCTTACATTAGTGAAAGTACATCTAGGATTTCTTGCATCTTGCATAAGTGAAATTGCATCTAGGGTTTCTTATATTTGTATTAGTGAAAGTCAATATAGCTTGCATTTTTTCTCTCTTGGATAACTTCATTTCTTTCAAACAATTGAAAAATGCATTGTTCATCATCTTAATTACATTTAGAAACATTCTTATTGCATTCAAATTTGATTTTTTTTATTAAACCACTTGTTACTAGTTACTTTTCCTTACATTCATTTACATAGTTTTCTATTTCACAACATTAGATCCCTAGGTAGGAAACATGGGAACACGGTTATCAACTCAAATTTTGTTCTTTTTCTATGAAAATCCTTTGTTGTGACTAAAATGCCCTTATTGGCATCTTAGTCCCTCTCAAGGTTTCTGACTCAAAATCCTTTTTGGGTTGTGTTGGTTCTCAAAAACACTGGTTGAATGAACCACAAGAGGTTGCCACACTCTCACTACATTTTTGGTCAACTAACAAGGCCAACCTGTATGGTTGAACCCTCTACTCTTAAGGCTCTACTAGACCTAGGCAGGTGCACCTATATGAGTGACACAAATTTTGAATTATGTTTCCTACTTGATCTAACTATTCACAAATGGAAATTTGATAGTGGAAAGAATATGATCCTAATTTGGTATGAATTGTATAAGGTATGAATTCATATGTTTAATTAACAGATGTCAAATGAAATGGGTAGAACTGATGTAATCTAAATAGGGGAGACCAGTGCCTTGTTGGGTAAAACGGAGTCAAAATGAAAGCTTTAAATGAATGGTTTCCATCTGGCAGGAATTCTAATTATTTGGCATATGATATCTAGCCTATAACTTGTATAAACATTCAAGGATGTAATTATCAAACTCTTCTTAATGATCCAAATGATAATTTCCAGATTACTGTGAATGACTTGAAGGAATTAATCTTTGCTTGAAAGAACCAACCAATCACATCACACAAATACAAAAAATGTGTATTGATAAACTCAAAATATACTTGATATGTCAATTTAAATAACAAAGAAACATCAACCTTGGAGACAACTTGATAATATTTCAATTAATTTCAACAAATAATTGATACCAGAATAGTGCCACAACATTAAATTCCATTCATCTGATCCTTCAAAATTTATACATGCATCATAGTCTCCTTGAATATCATTCTGAAAATACTTACAACAATTTTCCTATTTCTAAAATCTATCTCCACTTTTTACCTTCAGAATTTTACAAGTACTTATACATTTCATCCCAAGGGTCGTGACCCTTCAATTTTCTAATTATGGTCATTCAAATTCTTCAGAGTTTAAATAAAAAATTTAATTAACTTCCTTGTTGGCAAATAAATCATTTTAAACTATAGTCGGGCTTTTAATTTTCTCATTTTATACCTTTTCCCACCTTTATTTTATTTTAAATTTTACTGCAAGCTTTTCTTTGTATTTACCGCTCTATCGTGGGCTTTGAATTTTCTCCCATGGTATGGTAATGCCCAACCCCACTTTTTCCATCGCAATCTCCATCGTCGCTTACCTCCTTCCCTACCGCTCTACCGTAGTCTTCGTGTTTATTGTGTGCAGTATAGCGGTAACCGCTAACCGCTGATTGCTTGCCTTCGATGATCATTTACCACAGTCACTGCGGTCTTAGTTTTAACAGCCACAGTATAGTGGTAACTGCTCATTGACCGTCTGCTAACCTTTTATCATGCTACCGTGGTCACTCGCTTGTCTACCAGTGGTACCGCGGTAGACTTCTTTAACCATCACCTGGCCGTCTATCTCATGTTTAACGTAGTAACCATGGTTCATGTTTATACCATGTGCGGTACTGTGGTGGTCGTTAGCCATTTCCTCTTGTTTATCGTGGTCACCACGGTCTTTGAGATGACCCTCTATGGTACCGTGGTAAAAGTTACTTTGACTGCTCCAAACCGATACCGCTATACCGTGGGTATGGATTGAATTGTATGCGATATAGCGGTAAAGAGTGAAAATATGGGAATTTCAAAAGGATTAAGGTAGTGATATGAAGTATAAGATGTATTTAGCATTTGGATGGGGGATGAAGTGAATTTTTTCACGAAAGGATAGGAAAATAAAATAAAATCCCTTAGGGTATTTATGGATTTTTATGGAAATTTGTGGAAAAACCTTAGGGTTTTAGATGGAAATTTTAGGTTCTAACAGTGGCTCCATCTAGGGATGAATGATTGTGACATCATTGCAAGGATCTAGATCTCTAGAGAGTAGACAAAATATTATGATGAGAGCAAGTGGAGATGAACATGATCCTAAACTACTGTACATGGAAAAAAAAGATCAAATAAGGGATTCCAAGATTGTCCATGTACTGGAAATTTATTGCATCCTTTTCTTCCTATGCTACTGTGCATGGAAAATTTATGAGAATTCCTTTTCAAGAGTTGTCCATGCCTTAGCAACCCTTGATCCTCTATGAATTTTAAGAGAAAAAGTTCTTCAAAAATTGCCCATGTACAGGCAATTATTGCTCTTCACCACTCATACTTTGTAAATAATATGAATCCTCTCCTTGCTTTCCAATAATAAAAAAAGGTCCTAACCACAGTGCCTCAAATTTTCCATGTTTTCCCTTCTCTTGGAATCTAGCATTCCACATCAATACTAGATCATCCTTTTCAAATTTTCTACTTCTTTCTTTTTTGTCAAACAAATATTTCATTTGTGCTTGCAATTTCATGTTCTGGTTTTGAGATGTTCTCCTTACTTCATCAAGTTCTACAAGTTTCTCCATTCTCTCCTCCATTGGTTCAGGAACATCTATATCCTCTTGAAGGATAAATTTGTATACTGGCAATAAATTTTGCAGAGGCATCCTAGCTTGCATTCCATAGACTAATTCATATGGGGATTTCCCAATTGCCCTTTTGATGGTAATTCTATCTGCCCATACAGCCAGTCTTAACTTTCAATCCCACGATTTTTTTTTCTTACCTTGCATCCTTTTTATGATTTTTAAAAGACTCTTGTTGCTAGATTCTGCCTAACCATTAGCTTGTGGATGATATGGGGCAGAATAAGAAACATTGATACCATATGTTTTACAAAACTCTTTGAACTCATTAGACCTGAAACACATGCCATTATCTGTAATCACTCTTAATGGTGTACCGAATCTAGTAATAATGTTATCCATTAGAAATTTGATCACAATTTTACTTTTTGCTTGCTTGGTTGGGATTGCCTCTACCCATTTGGTGAAGTAATCAGTGGCCACTAGTATCCGCCTATGTCCTCCACTTGACTTCTCTTGAATTTCTCCAATGAAATCAATTCCCCATTGGTGAAAAGGGGCTTCAATCTGCATAGGTCTGAGTGGTAGAGCTCCCTCATACTTCATTTTCCTAGAGAACTTTTGGCATGCCTCACACTTCCTTACATATGAAAATAAATCATTAAAAAATTTTGTCCAATAATAACCTACTCTAAGGATTTTATGTGCAGTTGTCTTTGCTAAATAATGTCCTCCACAGACTCCTTTGTGCATTTCTTTCAGAACATGATCAGCCTATGATTCATCCAAACATAACAACAACATTCCATCTTAATTTTTCTAGAATAGATCTCCTTCTATAAATACATATTTTGAAGCCTGAAGTTTTAAAGTTCTTTTTTGGTTATCAATGAGTCCTTCTGGGCATTTTGTGTTTCTAAGGTAATGCATGATGTCTGTGTACCAGGGTGTATGTTCAATACTTGCAATTGCATTTCCTTCTCCTTGTACATTGAATATTTGGTTTACCTCAATGTTTGTCTCTGCCATCAATTTGGTCAATCCTTGACCTCTTACCAATTTAGTAATCTGTATTTCCATATCAAATTCCTAAATTTTGTTAATCCACTTGCACCTTTTCCCTGTCACTTCTGATTGTGTTAAGATGTCTTTCACTACTGCATGAGGTACATATGCAATTTCTTTGGCTCCAACAAGATACAGCCTGAAAGCTTTTATGGCCTTTACCAGTTCAAAGGCTTGTTTTTCCATTATGTCATACTTCAATTCTGATCCCTGTAAAGATTTACTAAAGAAAGATACAGGTTTCTCATGATCATCCTCATTTTTCTGTAACATGACATTAGCTATTGTATGCAAGGAAGCAAATGAAAATATCTGAAAAGGCTTTGTGAAATGAGGAGACTTGAAGACAATGGCTTCCTTAATGGCTTTTTTAATGGATACAAAGGCTTCTAATGCTTTTGGGGTCCATTCAATCTTTTGTCCTTTCTTTAATATTTTTGATATGGGTTTGACAATCTCAGCAAAGTTGGATATAAATCTCCTAACAAAATTAATCTTCCCAAAGAATGACTGGATGTCTTTCACATTTTTAGGGACAAGAACTTTATCTATAGCCTCAACTCTCTCAGGATCTATCCTAACTCCCTCTTTCGATACAATGTGTCCTAGGAGCTTCCCCTCTGTAACAGCAAAATGCCACTTCTTAGGGTTCAAACTGATGCCATATTCTAAAGCTTTAATGAATATTTTTTCAAGGTGCCCTATATGATCTTCAACCCTTTTTGAGTAAGCTGCGAGTTCATCCTGATACACCACCATTATAGGATTGATCAAATCAGCAAATGCTAAGTCCATAGCTCTTTGAAATGTTGCTCCTGCATTGGTGAGACCAAAAGGAATTCTCACATATATATATGTTCCCCATGGGATTGTGAAGGCTGTTTTATACTACTCAAATTCCTTGACCTTAACTTGGTTATAACCAGAAAAACCATCCATCATAGACAACAACTCACATCCAGTTACCTTATGCAAAATGGCTTCCATTTTAGGCAGCGGGTAATTATCTTTAAGAGATGCTACATTCAAATTTCTGAAATCTACACACAGTCTTATATCTCCATTTTTATTTCTAATAGGAACAAGGTTTGACACCCATGTTGAGTGCCTCATAGGTTTGATAATACCTCCATCTCTAATCTTGGTCAATTCTTCCTGCATTTTTGGTTCCAGAGTGGGGTTAATGGGCCTTTGTTTTTGTCTAAATGGCTTTGCATCTGCTTTTAATGGAATTTCATGCTGAAATAAATCCTCCCTATATGCCTTGAGGTCTTCATAAGACCATGCAAACACATGTTTATACTTTCTCAACAATGAAATCAGCATTCTTCGGACAGTAGGGCTTATCTTTTTTCCAATATATACCTTCCTTGATGATAGTTCGGTCCCCAAGTTTACTTCTTCAATATCTTCCCTTTTTGCTAATGCTTGTTTCATAAGGGATCGATCACTTCCATCGTATACTCTTTCCAAAGCTACCAATCCCTTGGGAAGTTGATTAGTCTTAAGTTGAAAGACTTTCTTTCCAAACATTGTCTCTTCTCCATTTATTTCTTCCACAAAGGCATTGAAATCAATTTCTTGAGCCACATACTGGTCTATACATTGAAGGAACTTCAAAAGGTCAGTGTCATCATTGAAAACC
The DNA here is from genome assembly GCA_007115665.2 of Sequoiadendron giganteum. NCBI lineage: Eukaryota > Viridiplantae > Streptophyta > Pinopsida > Cupressales > Cupressaceae > Sequoiadendron > Sequoiadendron giganteum. Next base: position 278,912,086 of record CM021101.1, read on the forward strand.
TGCCTACTATATACATTGTTAGGTACTGCAGGTCTTGTTTTGAATTCTACTTGGGACACTCCTACTAATGTGATATCATCTTGTTTCAATGCTATATTTGCCAAGAAATCTGCCATTATGTTTTTTGACCTATCTACCCATTCAATGGAAAAAGCATCAAATAGTTCAATTGTATCCCATATCACATTTTTGTATTGTTTCAGTATTTTATTTTTTGCTATATATTTTGATCTAATTTGAGATACAACTAGTTCCGAATCTCCAAAAACTGTCAAGACTTTGATATTGTGTTTTACTACTAAATTCAATCCAGTCAATAAAGCCTCATATTCTGCTAAATTTTTTGTACATTCAAATGCTAACAAAAATAAATATTTATAAGTTGAACCATCAGGAGATATAAAAACTATACCAACTCTATTTCCCTCTTGGCTGCAAGCTCCATCAAAGTACATTTTCCATATTCCTTGTTGATTTTCAGAAATATTTTGGTCAATCTGATCTTTACTTTCCAACTCGGGCTGAGATAGTTCCACTCTAAAGCTTCCCAGATCAACATCACATTAACAATTTAGTGGTTCTTGAGGAACATATTCAACAATTTGGTTCATTCTAGGCTCTTTATACAATATTACCTCTTCCCCTTTTACTGGTATGGTGGCGTATGACAAGTCAAACTATACATTGCCTCCTACTACAGCAGTCCATTGTCTTGATAGAAGCATCCCAAATTGAGGTGGTGTGTCAATCACAATTATGTCAATAATGTAAGAGGCTTGTGGGTAAGTTGCCAACCTAACTTCCACATTTTTCATGATTCCCACAACTGGGACAGGCCTACTATCCATAGTGTAACATTTACCTCCCTCCACATCTACCCATAAACCAAGCTGCTTCATTACCCCTACTAGCATGATATTCATAGAAGCACCTGAGTCTATCATACAATTTCTTACTAGTTTTCCGCTTATGAGTAAAGTGGTGAAAAATGGGTCAATTTGTGGTGTGTTCATCAGGCAAGCTTCTAGGATTTTTACCTCCTTCTTTTTATTATTTATCTCTAAGACCTCTTTGTTCCCAGGGTTTTGATTTCCATTAGAAATTAGTTGTACTTTCCCTATATTATTTGATTTTCATCATTTCAATCAAGGGCATAGACATTTTCAATTGAGAGAGAGCTTGCATAAAATCAAAAGATGTACCTTTAGCTTTGATTGCCCTTTTAGATTCAGTGCATTCTCCTTTGTTTTATTCTTTCTCCAATTTTGATGTTTGATATGGCTTTCGATTTTCAATGGGAGGTTTCTTGCTTTCCTCCTTAGGGGATCCTTTTTCTTCTCTCTTGTCTGATTTATTATCAGTCCATTTTGATGTCTCATCCGATGCCATTTTATTTTTTATGAACATCCCCCTTGGGACACCTTCATCTTTATTTACTTTTTTGTTTCTCAAACGATATTTGCTTCTGGCATCCTCTACTGCTGCAATTTTCAATATTTTAATCTCCTCTTCACTGGGTCTTCTTATATTACATCTATTAGTCTGGCTTGATGCAACAGGGGGGTCTTGATCGCTTTCATTTTCCTCTTGGTCAAAGAAAACATGCTGCTCTGCCATGTGAACATTGTATTTTTGGTTGTCCACATTGTATTCATATCCTTCCTCTTCTAAAGATGCATATTCTTGTTCCAAAGGGTTAAGAATGTGGGATGTTAAATATACATTCTGGTCTTCACTACCATCATTTTCTTGTATATCTTCCTCTGGTATTGACTGAGCTATTACACAATGTTCAGGGGAATGTGGTGCATATTAGAGTAAACACCAGGGACTTTTATCTACCATGTATGCCCCTTTTCTTTTTAATGGATCGGGTGTCTCTTTATTTCTAGGTCTCTCATTCACTGGTTTCCCATCTTTCCAGTTGCTACTATAAGGCATGTCATGCAGTCTAGGTCTTTCATTTCTATATGTGTTTTCCTATCTATTTGGGGGAATATATTGGGGCACCCTAGGGTTTTCCCTTTTAGAAAACATCCCTACATCTTTTATGTTATTCTCAATAGTTAAGGCTATTTTTTGGGCCTCAGCTAGATTCCTAGGACCTCTATTTCTTAATTCATATCCTCTCTTGGGGTCAAATGCCTTCAAATAGATACTCAAGGTAGTAGGGTCAGCCAACTTGGATGCCTAAGGTATTTTATTGTGTAATTTAACAAAATTTTGGTTAAAATCAAAGGCTGACTCATTCTGATGTTTTTGAATTGTCACTAACTCATGTAAGGCAAAATCTGATGCACACTGATTTCCATATTGTTGGAGAAATTGGTCATGAAATACTTGAATGGAATAAATGGATGCTTTGGAAGACTATTAAACCAGTCTCTAGCATCCTCAATTAATGACATCATGAATAATCTCATTTGTACATCCTCATACTACATGTCTATGTCCTGAATGACTACTTTAAAATTTCTCAGATGTTCTTCAGCAGTAACTGCATTACTTCCTATAAATCTAGGGACTAAGTTCCTTCAATTGTTGTCTAGGGGGTAGGGATAGATTTGAAACCCCGAAAGATCAAATTACTTAATCATATTTGTGCATTATGGGGGAGGATTTTGGGACTATTGGTGTTGGTAGAGTAGGTTATTATTTCCCACGTATTGATGGCCTTGTGGGGGTATATATTGTTGATAAGGAGGTGGCTGAATATTTTGATGTTGTGGTGGAACATTTGTGTTTCTATTATGATTCCTTGGTGGATTTTGGTGGGCTTGTGGGGAGTTTGATGGCTTCCTATTATTGTTCTTATGAGGAGGGGTATATTTGGGTGAATTAGCCATTGGTGTTTTGATCTGAGCTTTGTGTAACTTCATCCTTCTTAATTCTTCCATAGCTTGAAGTTGTTGCTCATACTCCAACCTTAACCTTTCTGCATTTTGATTCATATGCTCCCACTGTGGATCTTCCTCATCTTGTGCCATGAGTTCATTATTTTCCTCAAACCTTTCATCATACTCAAGTCCTTGTTTGCGTTCAAACTCTCTCCTCTTTCTAGCTTCAAATTCAGCCATGTGCTCAGCAGCTTTCTCAGGGTCCTCTGGATAGGAGGGATTTCTCCTTCCTTCAGGAGTATGGAGTTCTTTAGATGGCCTCTCTTGGTTTGCAAGTGTATCATATGAATTGTGTGTTTCTAGTAACAACATTGATGCTTTGCTTTTTGTTGTTGTGTCCAATTCATCAAACACTTTCTTGCTTTGATTATTTTTGTAATTTGACTTTCCTTTATTATCAGGATCATCCCCCTCCTTGTACAAAGATCTCCTTCCTTGCATGTTGTGAGAGACTGTGATGGTCTGAACTCTATGTTGATTCCTTTCTGACTTGTATCTTATTATATCAGTTTCAATGTTTTTATTCATTTAGAGTCACCACCCATTTGGGACTCCTAGGACCATATCGAATGAGCTAAGGAAGATAGGTTGAATGAACCACAAGAGGTTGCCACACTCTCACTACATTTTTGGTCAACTAACAAGGCCAACCTGTATGGTTGAACCCTCTACTCTTAAGGCTCTGCTAGACCTAGGTAGGTGCACCTATATGAGTGAAACAGATTTTGAATTATGTTTCCTACTTGATCTAACTATTCACAAATGGAAATTTGATAGTGGAAAGAATATGATCCTAATTTGGTATGAATTGTATAAGGTATGAATTCATATGTTTAATTAACATATGTCAAATGAAATGGGTAGAACTGATGTAATCTAAATAGGGGAGACCAGTGCCTTGTTGGGTAAAATGGAGTCAAAATGAAAGCTTTAAATGAATGGTTTCCATCTAGCAGGAATTCTAATTATTTGGCATATGATATCTAGCCTATAACTTGTATAAACATGTAGGGATGTAATTATCAAACTCTTCTTAATGATCCAAATGATAATTTTCAGATTACTGTGAATGACTTGAAGGAATTAATCTTTGCTTGAAAGAACCAACCAATCACATCACACAAATACAACAAATGTGTATTGATAAACTCAGAATATACTTGATATGTCAATTTAAATAACAAAGAAACATCAACCTTGGAGACAGCTTGATAATATTTCAATTAATTTCAACAAATAATTGATACTAGAATAGTGCCACAACATTAAATTCCATTCATCTAATCCTTCAAAATTTATACATGCATCATAGTCTCCTTGAATATCATTATGAAAATACTTACAACAATTTTCCTATTTCTAAAATCTATCTCCACTTTTTACCTTCAGAATTTTACAAGTACTTATACATTTCATCCCAAGGGTCGTGACCCTTCAATTTTCTAATTATGGTCATTCACATTCTTCACAATTTAAATAAAACATTTAATTAACTGCCTTGTCAGAAAATAAATCATTTTAAACTATAGTCGGGCTTTTAATTTTCTCATTTTATACCTTTTCCCGCCTTTATTTTATTTTAAATTTTACTGCAAGCTTTTCTTTGTATTTACCGCTCTACCGCGGGCTTTGACTTTTCTCCCACGGTATGGCAGTACCCGACCCCACTTTGAACATCATAGTCTCCATTGTCGCTTACCTCCTTGCCTACCACTCTATCGCGGTCTTCTTGTTAACTGTGTGTGGTATAGCAGTAACCGCTAACCATTGACTGCTTGCCTTCGATGACCATTTACCACGGTGACCACGGTCTTCATTTTAACAGCCACAGTATAGCGGTAACCACTCACTAACCATCTGCTAACCTTTTACTGCGGTCGCTGGCTTGTCTGCCAATAGTACCACGGTAGACTTCTTTAATTGTCACCTGGCCATCTATCTCATGTTTACCGCAGTCACTGTGGTTCATGTTTGAACCATGCAAGGTACTATGGTGTGACCGTTAGCCATTTTCTCCTATTTACCACAGTCACCGCGGTCTTTGAGATGACCCTCTGCGGTACCGCGGTAAAGGTTACTTTGACTACTCCAAACTACTACCGCTATACTACGGGTGTGGATTGAATTGTATGTGGTATAGCGGTAAAGAGTGAAAATATGGGAATTTCAAAAGGATTAAGGTAGCGATATGAAGTATAAGATGTATTTAGCATTTGGATGGGGGATGAAGTGAATTTTTTCATGAAAGGATAGGAAAATAAAATAAAATCCCTTAGGGTATTTATGGATTTTTATGGAAATTTGTGGAAAAACCTTAGGGTTTTAGATGGAAATTTTAGGTTCTAACAAGTGTGTTATATATTCCAGTTTCTAAAACCTCTAAATTCCATCAAGAGTACCAAGATGCCCTTCCTAGAATCTTAGTCCCTATATAGTTTGAGGTTACAATTTCCGGGGTTAAAGAATTCATTTTTGTGCTTCTATTTGTTGTAGTCAGTTTGTTGTTTTAGTTTGCCAATTTACTATTTCATGCATTTTCATAGTTTATGTTTATAATTACTTGATAAATATAGAGCATTAGATTTCCATATTTTTAGTTGTAGACTCCACTCATTAGAAAATAAAAATATAAAACCAAAAGCATTAAACTTAAATAGGCATATATGCATGGTTATTAAAGCATGTTAACACCTTTTTACAAATTTAGCTTAAACCTCAAAAATTTTAGTCGTGATGACTTTGATATGTTAGATGAAGCACATGAGGACTTCACCTCACAACGTTCGTCCACTAAGGCTTGTTCAGAAAAACTTAAACAAGGTGAAGTAAATATTATCCAACCTCAACCTATTAACAAACCCAAGCCTTTTTGTCATGGTGACTTTGATATGTTAGATTAAGCCCTTGAGGACTTCCTCTCTCAAGGTTCATCTACTAATTCTTGTTCAAATAAATCTAAGAAAAATGAAGAAGATTTTATTCAACCTCAACTCATCCTTTAGGCACCTTTAAACAAACCTCAACCTTCACACAAACCTGTCCTTATCCTTGAAGCATGTAAAGAAAATGTGTTGCAACAATCGAATTATAACACTATTGCTCATACATATAACACAAGGAATAATAGACAACCTCAACCTAATCTTGTCTCACTAACATTATCAAATCTTGTGTTTCATAGTGCTCCTCGTTTACCATTGTAGAGTGGAAAGGAGTATGATCTTGTTGAACAACTTAAGAATGCTCCCGCTAAGATTTATTTATGGGATCTTTCTCAATTTTAACGTAGTTACCACACCATGCTTCAAACAACTTTGCAGCAAGTTGTGGTTCTCCTAATACAAATATAAATGATGTGGCAGCTCTAATACAAGGAATGAATACAATTAATGTAGACATTACCTTTCACCAACATGAGCTCCCTCCCTTGGAAATGTGAAAGAGATATGACGCATTCATGATAATAGCCAAATACAACACCACGAGAATTAAAATGACCCCTATTGATAATGGCTCAGCTCTAAATGTGTGCAATGTAAATATTTTAGATAAGTTTGGAGTAGATAAATCAAAAATAAAACTTGATTCCCTATCGATTTGAGGATTTGACAATATAGTAAAGCAACTGCTCGGTGTGATTACTTTACCTATTTTAGTAGGAAAGGCTACCTTACAAACTTCTATCCATCTTATGCCTCATGAAATTTAATACAACCATGGATTCATGAGATGCATGTGGCGCCTTCAACTCTTCATCATATCATGAAGTATGTCTATAAAAAGAAGATATACCAAATTGAAATGGATCTCGAGCCTGAAAGTTGCTTGAAAATTGAAAAGGGAACTACCAGCCCTCTTAAAACATTAATTCCAATGTAAAAAATAAAGCCTATCAAAGGGGAAATACAAGAGATGGAAATAGTGTCAAAATTAGTAGATGATGATTGGGTTTCCTTTGAGTTCACACCTTCATTCATTGAAGAATATTTAATCACAAGAAAAGAGGATGAAAAAAAAAAAGCAACCAATGGTTATGTCAATACAAAAATTAGGAGAAAACTCACAAACATCTACTCTTGAACAAGACACCAACTACACAACAAATTTTGATGAGATAGACTATCAACAACCACCAAACCCAAAAGAAAGAAAAGAACTTTATGGGAGAGGTTATGAACTTCTAAAACAATTAGGTTATAGTGGAAAAGGATGTGCAAAGAAAGAACAAGGAATTTGTGTCGTTGTAGAACCTAACATGCAAGAAAACAAAAAATATTTGGGATATTTTCCTTCTAAGATAACACAAGAAAAAAGGAAACCTTCCTTAAAAATCAACACTATAATGCGCAAACCAAAAATCAATCTCACTTTGAACATCCTGAATTACTTGATATGGAGTTACCACCATCATGGGAGTACTTTGAAAATGATTTAGCATTGAAACAAATGCTAGGAGTCTATAATAAACCATATACTCCTCACAAGAAAAAGGTTACATGTGCTACGGTAAGCACCAAACAAGAAGATGGATAAAAATAGAACAATGAGATAGGCATGAATAATGAAGAATACAATCCTAAATTTCTGAGATTAGATGCACTTCCTTTAGGGGACACAATGGATATAGTGATGGAAATAAATGATAAAGAGAAATTCATTAAGATAAGAAAATTCCTCGATGATGATGAATAAGAAGATATTGCAACCTTGCTTCATGAATTTCTTGAACTCTTTTCTTGGAGTTATTCAAATATGTCAAGAATTGACCCTAAGATTGTAAGACACAACATAGTCTTCACTGAAAATGCTAAACCCATTAGACAAAATATTTGAAAAAAGAATACCAAAATAATCTTGCTAGTTAAGGATGAAATTGATAAACTCCTTGATGCTGGCTTCATAAGACCTATCGCTTACTCTCCTTGGATCTCAAACATTGTCATAGTCACAAAACCTGATAATCGCATTAGGATGTGTATAGATTTTTGTGATCTGAATAAAGCATCTTTAAAAGATGACTTTCCCCTTCCTAATATTGATATGATAGTATACTCGACAGCAAGACATGCTTTGTTTTCATTCATGGATGGATTTTCTGGATACAATCAAATTTTCATCAACCCTCAAGATTAGTACAAAACCAAATTTACAACTATTTGGGGAACATTTTGTTGGGTTATGATGCCTTTTGGATTAAAAAACACAAGCACAACATACCAACGGCTATGAAACTGATATTCCATGACTATATACATAAGATCTTGAAAGATTATGTTGATGATATTCTTGCTAAATATTTAACATGACAAGACAATTTGAATTTTCTTCGAAAGATCTTTGAGTGACTTCAAAAATACAACATGAGATTGAATCCAAAAAGGTGTGTCTTTGGTGTAGATAGTGGAATTTTTTTAGGTTTTATCGTATCTCATCGGGGCATTGAGGTGGATACAAAGAAAATTGCTGCTATACTTAGCATGTCACCTCCTAGAAATATCTCTCAATTGTGTACCTTCCAAGCAAGAATTCAAGAAATTCTATGATTTGTAGCATCCTTAGTAGATCGAACATTACCATTTACACATCTTCTCAGCAAAGGAATGCACTTTGATTGGAATGAGGATTGTAAATATGCTTTTGACAGTTTAAAAGGCTACCTTGTCACTCCACATTTTTACAACGCGCTATTAAAAACAAACCATTCATCATTTACATATTAGCTTCAGCCTATGCTCTTGTAACATTGTTGGCTCAACAAAACAAAATGGTAAAGAACATCCTATTTATTACATTCGTCGAACATTGATTTATTATAAGAAATGATACACAACAATGGAAAAATAATGTTTGGCTCTTGTATTCGCTATGAGTAAGTTGCAACATTACTTATTGAACGTTGAAATACATGTAATGACAAATTTTGACCCTTTAAAACACCTTTTTACTAAAATAGATTTATTTGGACACTTAGCTAAGTGGGTAATGTTGTTGACTGAATTTGACCTTAAATTTATTTCACAAAAGCCAATTAAGGTTCAAGCCTTGACCAGCCAATTGGCTGATGCTCCTTCTCCTTTAGCATTACCTGGTAATGATTCTTTTCCTAATGATAACATGTTGACAATCAAAGAAGATACATGAGAATTATATTTTGATGGATCTAAATGAAAAACTAGCTGCGACGTGGGGGTTATAATAAAATAGCCCACAAAAGAGCTTATTCCCTTATCATATTGGTTAAATTTCCTATGAACAAACAACACTGCTAAATATGAGGTGTCACTCGTTGGATTCTGTGTTGCTCTAGTTATGGGTTCTAGAGACATTAAGATATTTGGTGATTCACAATTAGTCATCAAAAAAAAATGGAACATACCTAATCTAATTACCAAGGATCCAAAGGTTCCTATTCTATTTTGGGAGATAAATCATACCAATGTAGTGTTGGAGAAATCATCCTAAAATTAACATAAATCAATTATGAGGAGGCTAATTAAAAGGATGTAGTATCATCCTTCACTGATGCTTTAAGCACTTCCTATGTAACACTCACACTTCAAGGAGGAAACATGATTCACGTAAAATTTTGGGATATAATACACACACAATAATGTAAAATTTATTTTATTTAAATTAAACTAAAAATTGTTTGCATTCACCACACTAAGCATCTCATCTATAAATAAATTAGAACTTCTAAATGAAAAATAAATTTTGGAAATTTCATTGTCTAGTACACTTGCATTTCAAGTTATGATAGTTAGAATCACATGTATTTTGTGTAGAAGCTTCACGTCTCTTGAAGCATCATTCTCAATCCACCTACGCTTGTTTTATTCAATTTTATTTCCTCACCTATATCAACCACCTGGAAGAAAGACAAGTGTTAGCGATAGATTAAATTGGCAACTTAAAGACAATTGGTGTTACAAATAATTCATTTTATTCCAAACTTCACCAATATTGGATTATATGTTGTGCTGACTACAACATACCAGCTTGTATAGATAATAAACAAACATGTTAAAAATTGTGCAGTAGGAATTTAATTTCGAATTTAACCTATCACTAACACTAGTAATATATATCAACAATTATATCTTCCATTTTCCATTCCACTAGAATTCTAAAGCACTGAACGTTCATTTGGATATATGAAAAACACATTTCTCCTGGCATGTGAAAGAGGCCATAACATGCATAATCAATAATGGTAGAGTGTAGGAACACAAAAATCTATTGAGAAGGGGGGTGAATCAGTAGGTATTAAAATTTTAACTCTTTAACCTCTAGAGCAGACTAATACTTTAAAAACTTAGTGTGCGGATGAAATATGAAATATAGAAATTTAAACAAGCACACAAACTAACAACCCATAACACAAGATGTACGTGGAAAACCCAAGATGGGAAAAACCATGGTGAGAATATACTGCCAAGAGCTACTGTCCTACTCTAGCCTCACAAGGACACCTTTTGTTACAACTTTTAAGGGCACCAACCCAAAGGAGACTCCAATATCCTAAATTGAGAATCAACTTAGTTATCTGATGGCACCAACCAATCAGATTTACATCATAAATGATTATTACGATTTTTTCATTAAGAACACAAATCAATATTATAGCTTACTCTATAACTACTCATTTTTTTATTGTTCTCTCTCAGCAATTCACTTCTCAACTCTACACCCCACTAGTTTGGCTCTACTCTTTCCCTTCTTCTTTAGTGCATTCTCATTTTGCCTCAATGAACCCTCATACACCTTCTATAACTCTCTCCTTCTCTTTTTAGTGCATTCTTTGTCTACCTCAAGAGCTTTAGAATACTTTCCACACTGTGCACTCTATTCTCATCTCCACTCTCTACCTACCCATCATTTGATTATCTATTTTGTGTAGTTGCTAACCGATGGTGATTGCCTCAGGATTCACTATCATTGTAAGATCCTTTGTTAGGGTTCTAGGATATCTTTTCCATTATCATTCTTTTGTATTGAGCCGCACAACATTAAATTTTGGTGCAAATAATTTTCTCTCATTATTTCTTAATCAAACCCTAGGATCAGATATGCATTTCATGCATCCTTTTAAAAATCCGATTTGATTTCGATCCCAACCTCTATAGCCATATGTGTCACTGATATATGCATCAAATCTTTATTGCAGTTGTCATTGATGCAAGTAGGGCATTTAATTCTCACCTCTACGTTGGTTTACATGAAAAAAACCATATTTACATGGAGTTAGTCATTTGTGATCTATAATATCAAATCTGAGCCATCGATCAACTATCTTTGTGTCATGATCTAGCATCCTTCGTTCATCATCATATCTTTAAGACATGACTACTAGATAAATGGTATCTAAATATCCATAGTTGATCTCATTTCCTTTGGAACCACAAGCATCACATATCACTACTTCACATAGTACATCCACATCAATTTTCGTGATGTGAGGAGACATAGTAGTCACTTTTTGATCGCATACCTTTGAACCTACATTGTCAATCATACATTGTGTATCACTATTATACATTTTTCTTTAATTTTCCATCAGCGATCACTGCTAGATCAACTACCCCTCAATCTACACCATCCCCCACTATCCCACTAGCTCTAACTATAGGCCCACAAAATCTCCACGGGTTGGCGGGCTAATGACATTGGTCGACTTTTGATGTCATTCTCCACTATCATTCAACTTCCCTCACTCATCACTACAAAATTTAGCTCTTAAAGGTGTACTAGTGTGATGCACTAATACCCAGCGATGCAACACTATTCTGACACCTGCCTATATGTTGAATTAACTTTCCACTAACTCCTGAAGCATATCGCTCATAACTCAAAACACCCTATCACTTCACTTCACAATAGTTATGTGAAGCAATTCAGTGATATGTTTCCATATGTCTGTTGGACCCACCATAGACTTCCTCCATCGTCCGATCAAAGCCTGTTTGATCATCACCATTCCCTACTTCCTTGTGAGGTATAGTCAGGACCCACCAAAAACATAACGAGTTGGTGGGAACAATTTGATCAACTTGATTGCATCCATTGATACATCTCCATTTCTCATCATTGAACTTCAAGCCAATTTCAAAGATATTTTTGTGATACATGTGACTTTGGTGATAGCTATCAGATATGGAACAATTGAGTGCACACCATTTAATCAACTCAATGAATACATAAGAAATACTAATCGAAGAACTAGGTAATGGGGTTGATCATTGAATGAATTTTAAGGAAAGCTATAACTTATGCAACTGATTACTTCCTAAGCAAATTCAACGTGGAAACATAAAACATGTTGGTTGCCATGATTGTAAACACCTAGGATTTAACTAATAAACCCTAAAACTAGTCAAGAGGAAATATAATACATTTTTGGACACAATAAACATCCTTTAGACCTACTCATCACATTTCTGAGAAGATCTTAGAAAACCAATGTCAAATCTGGCCTTCAAAATCACTTCAGATTCTTGGAAGAATACTCTATAATTTTATGACAACAATGTAACAGTCTGAGAAAATTTTGCAATATACACTTCATCTTCGAGATTCAGATCCTCAACATACCATATATTTTCTTAGACATCAATGAAAAAAACCCTTCATAGAGGATTAGTTCCATCTCACACCTAATCCCCTTTTGACATCAATGACAACAATATGCTAACAATCTCCCCTTTTGTCATTGATGAAAAAACTAAATGCTTATACTAATTAACTAAATGGTCTGATGCTAATTGAAGTTTGTATTAATAAATATTGGTATCAATTGAACCATTTACATAGCAATTTAATTTACTTCTCCTTTGACATTCATCTCTATCTTCCTCACCAATCTCCTATTTTGAGGATTTTCTCACATTTCTCCCTCTTTGACATCAATGGAAAAGGGAAAACTCTCCCTCAGACTATACCCCCCTTTAAAAAGAAATTCAAAGAGAAAGTGGGAATCTGTGATTATGCAACAAGCAAGTTGTTAGAAATTTGTAAAACCATTTTTACCTTACTTGATCTATCATTTCCATTTCTAAGGATGAATGAAGTATAAATGAATCTCCCCTTGGACTGATGCCCTATCACTAGTGTCTAGTGATATGATGTGAGAGAAATGACTCCTAAATTTTTCCTCAGATATTCAAATTGTTCTCTGGGAGTGGTGAAAATCCTAGCAATCTATTCTTTAGTGGGAACATACTCCATGTTGACCTCCTTTTCTGCAACCTTCTCTCTTATGAAGTGATACTTAATAGATATGTGCTTTATTCTAGAGTGCATCATTGGATTCTTTGATATGTTTATGAAACTTTAATTGTCACAAAGAACTGAGATAGGTTCTTTGCACTCTACCTTGATTTTCTTAAGTGTCTACTTCATACAAAGGACCTAAGTACAACATGTTTTTTCTCCAATAGACTCTTCTTTTTCCATGAAAAGAGTGATTGATTCTTGATTCTTGTTCATCCAGGAAACTAACTTGTTTTCCGAGAAGAATTCTCCTCCACTTTTTCTTTGCATGTCATCTACACTTCCTGCCCAATCAACATCTATATATAATATTTTGATGCAGTTAAATACATCAAGCTTCCAATCATTGACTTATACAATGTCTGATTTACATATGGTGATTAATCTGATTTGTTTAACTTATAGCCAGTTATCATAGGGGTACTAAATGGTCTACTATCTTCCATGCCAACCTTCTTGATCATTTCCTTATCATATTTAGTTTGAGATATGAATATCCCATTATCAGTTTGTACAATTTGTAAGCAAAGGAAAAATGACAACTCCCCTAATATGGAAATCTCAAATTCATGTTTCATATGCATAGAAAATATCTTACACATTCTATCATTGCTACCTCCAAAAATGATGTCATCTACATATACAAAAACAATAATCATGTGCTCACCTTCTGATTTGAAATACAAATTACTGTCTGCACATCCCTTTTTGAATCCTTATTTTTGTAGGTACTAGTCTCATCTCAAATATCATGCCCTAGGTTCTTGCTTAAGACCATACAATGCTTTCCTTAATCTACACATAATCATCATCCTGTGATAGTTGAAAACCTTTTGGTTGTTCAATGTACACTTCCTCTTCAAGGTTCCATTCATTAATGTAGCTTTAACATCCATTTGATACAATTCAAATCCTTTCTAAACTAAAAATGAAAGAAAAATTCTAATGGTGTCTAATCTTGCAACAAGTGCAATTTTTTCTTCAAAATCAATTCCTTCAACTTGCACATACCCCTTGCGTACTAACTTTTCCTTGTTTCTTACTACAAGTCCATCTTCATTCAGCTTGTTTCTAAACACCCATTTAATGTTGCAAGTTTTTCATTGATGTCACCATGTTGGTTTGCTACCGAGTACCAATGTGAAGATCACACTTATCCTATCCGATATTTGATTTGGTATCTCTGGCATGTTGGTCCGGATATCTCCTCCAATAATCAGTATGATCTAAGGTTTTGGAAAAAGGCTCATAACGGTTGGAAGCACATATGAATGTATTCTTAAATATTCATATGATTAGGTAATGTGTTGGCATCGGTTCTTGAGATTGCATTTCAATATTAAGCTAATCATGGCTAACATGATGTTGCATAACATGGGTGAATTACTCTTGACATGAAGTTGACAAGTTATCAACTTGAAAATATGTTTTGCACCGATTAGGCCGACCTAATAAATGCATGTGGATACATCGATTATCTATATAAGATGGTTAGAAGATGGAGAGGCAGTCGAAGCGATGAAGGATAAATAGTGTGAATGCGAAAAGAAGAAGAAGTGTATGTATGAGTGAAGTTTCCAAATAGTAGTTGAAGATCAGTGAATACACTAAGCATCAAAGGAACTAAACTTGCACATGTGGTGTAACTCCTCATTTCAACTCTAGCGGCTAGCCATTTTATGTTTACTTATTTCTATAGGAAGTGAGCCTCCATTTTGGATAGTAATTCCTTGTAAGTAGTGAGCTTCTATATGTGGTAGTGATCCTCTTATTATCGATATTGATATACTTTGTATATTGTGAGTTAATCCTCATTGTAGTTTTTCCCTCATTGGATTTTCCATGTAAAATATGGTTTTCATGTGTTTTTCAACTTAATGTTAGACTTTTACTTTAATTTTTTTTGTGCTGCAATAAAGTTTTAAGTATTTTTTCAATGAGTTTGTGTGGATACTGATTCACCCCCCCCCTCTCAGTATCCGGTTTATTCAACATTTTGTGTCAATGACATTTTTGCTTGGGGGTCTAGGAACCAATTCCCATGTTTAATTATTCTCAATATGGTTTAACTCTTCCTCCATGGCCTTTATCCAACTCTCATCATTACTAGCTTTAGAGAAGCTTTTTGGCTCAATCTGTGATAGGAGATAAAAATTTACTTGTTCCTTATTCTTTGCAAGTTTTCTCCTAGTCAGAACTCCTTCATTTTTGTCACCGATTATTTGATTTGCTAGATGATCCTTTTGCACATACTTTTCAGTTGATCTTTCAATCTCAAGTTCACATACTTCTTCCTCATTTTCTTCATCAACAACAACCTCTTATTTTCCTTTTGATTCAATCTCAAGGGTGGTTCTGCTAGGCTTAATCTGATTTATATCCTCATTAATCTTGACATTGATGCTATCCACCATCTTGTGTAGCCTCTTGTTGTAACACTTGTAAGCTTGTCTTTGGGTGGAATATCCTAAAAATATTCCTTCATCATACCTCGAATCAAAACTCCCTAAATTATCTTCTCTTTTTATGTATCATTTTCTACCAAATACTCTAAAATACTTTAAAAATGTGGGTCTTCCATACCATAGTTCATAAGGAGTCTTTCCACTGGTTTCTCTTAAAATAGCTCTATTATGAATGTATATTGTTGTGTGAATTGCTTCTTTCCAAAAATTGTTTGTCAATTTGGCCTCGCTCAACATTTCTCTTGCCTTATCTTTAACTATTTTGTTTCTTCTCTCTACAACTCCATTTTGTGGTGGAGTTCATGGTGGAGAATATTACCTCTTAATTCCATGGTATTCACAATACCTACTAAATTCACTTGAAGTGAATTGTCCTCCTCTATCTGACCTTAGGAACTTAATTCTCCTATCGGTTTCCTTCTCAACAAGATTCTTGAATATCTTAAACTTCTCAAATTCCTCAGCTTTCTCCTTAAGAAAGGTTAATCATGCCATTTTGGTATAATCATCAATTAGTAGCATGTAATACCTCTCACCTTATAGCCCCCTTGTCCTTATCGAACTACACAAATCAGTATGAACTATTTGTAAGTGTTTTTTTGTTGAATAGTCATTTGTTGGTAACTTAACCCTTGTTTTATTTTCTTGTTGGCATCCTTGGTAGGTAGTGTTTGTAGGCCTGGTTATTTTTGGAAAGTTTCTTCCTAGCTCTTTTGAGCTTGTTTTGACCAGATTGTTAAAATTGACATGTCCCAATATTCTATGCCACAACCAACTCTCATATGCTTGAATTATCAAATAATTTTTGCCTTTCACTTCACAAAGATTATAGAGATTTCTATCAGTCCTGACTCCCTGTGTAATTTTCTTACCATTCTTTCTTATCTTGTAGACTTCAGAGTTAAATGTAAATTTATAACCATTGTCACACATCTAACTAATAGTTAGAAGGTTGTGTTTCAATCCTTCAACATAAAGGACATCTTTTGTCTTATTCTTCCCATCTAGACTCAAGATTCCTTTACCACAAATCTTGATAGTAGTATTATCACCTAAGCTTAGCGATCCTTCTTTACACTTCTTGAGTTCAATGAAGTTTATTTTATCTCCAGTCATGTGCTTGGAGAAGCCACTATCAATTACCCACAAATTTTATTTCTTTACATCTATTACAGTTTGGGCAATCATAGATTTGGTGGAACTCTGCTCTTTTTCTTGCCACACTTTCTTAGGCTTCTTTTTAGTCTTCTCTCCTTCTTCCTTAGGAACCTTAGGTTCCTTTTCCATTTTGGGGGTTGTGTTCTTCTTATTCTCATACTAAACATTTGGTCTTATAAACTTTGTTCTATAGTTTCTAGCTATGTGACCAAAATTGTTACAGTTGTGATAGATTATATTCATATCAACTAAGGGAGAAATTTTTTTTTTCTTAAATAATTTATATTCCCCTTAGGAATGACTCAACATTATCTAGCCACTACAACAAAACAGGAAATTAGCACATAAATAGCACCAGATTTTTGTGCATTTGAGTTCATGAATTAGACACTCCTGTCGACACAAATCGACATGTTCACTTCGACACCGAATTTTGTGCCAAATTTTTCGCCGACTTTAGTGCCAACTATAGAAACTTATTTAGCACCAAAAAAGTAGTGCAAGAAATATCACCTCCTTTAGCGCCTAGAATAGTGTTGGTAAATTGTTGGAAAAATAGGGATAGACAACTGAGAGGGGGGATGAATCAATTGTTACAAAATTTAACTTATTCAACCTTAATCAACCTTTAATCTCAGATCTGATAAGTAACAGTGGAAGCATAAATCAACAACACATCAGAAACACATGAACACCAAGATTTTATATGTGGAAACCCTATTAGGGGAAAAACAACAGTGGATGTTAGTCCACAATATTATACCCTGATATAAGTATAATGACAAATGAATAAGTAATGCACATGCATTTAGGCACACTTCCTAGATCTCACTGCTCAGAAGGGAAGGCTCATTGCCTTACATAAAAAAATAAGATTAAATCTATCTAATGAGGTTGAACTAAGAAATTAGCTTCTTCAAAAGCCTGATGACAGTTCCGGTTAGGCACATAAACACTTCTTCACACTTCACTCAATCTTCTTCTCACTCTGCTATGATATTGAATGATCTAATCTTTATTCGCACATACACTTCGCATACATTCACCTAGCATACCTCACACACTTTTCACACTTCAAAATGAAGAAAAAATTGCTCTTATATATCTACTACATGAATTTACATCAACTTTGTCGGCCATAAATAAAGAATAAATGAATTACAAATTGTCAACCCAATTCATGAACAAGTCTCAATGCGCACCAACCTAAGTTGGTCACAACATAATGAAGACCTAAATAAACATTATTGAGCATGCCAAACAATAAGAAATTAATCCATAAGGATCTGCAATACGCTACCACCATCATGTCGGCCAAGAACATGAAAACCTTGAACACACAAAGGAAAATCTTACACCCATCAACACGAACATACCACAATGATAGAGAATGATCTAGAAACATCACTAAACATCACAGTAGCATACACAACAACTTAATTTACCATAAATGCATTCTCTTCTTCCAGAATCACCTACTATAGTAATAGAATAACTAAAGGAACTCAAAAAATCATAACTCGCTCCAATCTTGATGTGTACCACTGAAAATTCCAGACAACATACTAGATACACTCAACAAAAAACCCTTTAATGTACGACCTTTGATTATCAACTTACACAATTTTCCACCATTCTGATCATCATAGCTTCACAGCTTTCTTGCAACATATTTATTCTAATTTTCTCAATATCATCGAGATATACAGCCTTTAGAATTATCAATGCTAATAGTGTTGACATCAATGAAAACCACATATCAACAACACAACCACAACATCCAAAAATCTCCCCCTTTGGCATTGATGGCAACACATGATGTGAAAAATACCATCAACACAACTAACTTTGCACACAATACTCTTCTCCCCCTTAGATTTTACAAGGTTTTTCACATTACA
>CM021101.1:278930875-279120697 GCA_007115665.2 Sequoiadendron giganteum
ATGAAAGAAAAAATGTTTTTATCTTCACTTATCTTCAAGTTCTTCCACTTTCCTTTCAGACTTGTTAGTCTCACAATCTTCACTTGTGCATCTCCTTCATACAATATCTCTAATCTCTTCTAGATCTCATGTGTTGTCTTCAGACCTATCACGTTTGTCATCTTTGAATCTGTCAAATCACTTAGCAATGCTTCTATAGCCCTGATATTAGTTTCAACTTCTTTGATCTCATCAGGAGTAGAGGGACCATTTTGAGGAATATTATATTTGTTCTTTGTAATGTTTCAGAAGGGTTCACCAATGCACTTCAAATCACTCCATTCTAACCTTCCACAGAGAGTAATTTGTACCATCGAATCTAGGACTATCCTTCTTGTATGATGCCATCTTAGATCACCTCAAGTTGTTAAACTTCTTTAGAGGAACCAGATATGATACCAATTGTTGGAAAAATAGGCATAAACAACTGAGAGGGGGGTTTGAATCAGTTAAAAAATTTAATACTTATTCAACCTTAATCAACCTTTAATCTTAGATCTGATAATACAGTGAAAGCATGAATCAATAACACATCAGAAACACATGAACACCAATATTTTATATGTGGAAACCCTGTTAGGGGAAAAACCATGGTGGATGTTAGTCCACAAGATTATACCCTATTAGAAGTATAATGAAAAATAAATAAGGAATGCACATGCATTCAAGCACACTCCCTAGAGCTCACTAATCAGAAGGGAAGTCTCACTTCCTTACATAAAACAATTAGATTAAATACATTTGATGAAGTTGAACTGAGAAATTAGCTTCTTCAAAAGCCTGATGACAGTTCCAATTAGGCACAGAAACACTTCTTCACACTCTACTCTGAGATCGAATGATCTGATCTTTATTCAAACATACACTTCACATACATTCATCAAGCATACCTCACACAATTTGTACACTTCAAAATGAAGAAAAAATATCTCTTATATATCCACTACATGAATTTACATCATCTTTTTCAGAGACAAATAAAGAATAAATGAATTACAAAATTTCAACCCAATTCATGAAAAAATCTCAATGTGCACCAACCTAAGTCAGTCACAACATAATGAAGACCTAAATAAACATCCTCGAGCATGCCAAACAATAATAAATTAATCCGTAAGGATCTACAACACACTACCACCATCATGTCAGCCAAGAACATAAAAACTTCGAACACACAAAGGAAAATCTTCAATCACGAGCACGTCAATCAACGTTGGCGTACCACAATGATAGAGCATGATCTAGAAACATCACTAAACATCACAGTAGAATACGCCACAACTTAATTTACTAGAAATGCATCTCTTGTTCTAGAATCACCTACTATAGTAACAAAATAACTGTAGGAACCTAGAAACTCATAACTCGCTCCAGTCTTGATGGGTACCACTGAAACTTTTGAACAACATACTAGACAGGCTCAGCAAAAAACCCTTTAAGGCACAACCTTTGATTATCAACATACACAACTTGCCACCATTCTGATCATCATAGCTTCACAAACTGTCTGCAACATATTAATTCTAATTTTATCAATATCCTCGACATATACAGCCTTCAAAATCATCAGTGCTAATAGTGTTGAAATCAATGACAACCACATATCAACAACACAACCACAACATCCAACATAAATGGGATTAGAAATAGCGCCTAAATTAGCACCCAATTTGGCTTCCAGTTTTGCTTCCATGTCCTCTCTCATTTTTTATTCTAGTTTTGCTCCCAGGTTTGCTTCCAGTTTTGGTTCTAGGTTTGCTTCTAGGTTTTCTTCCACTTTTTCTTCTAGGCTTGCTTCCACTTTTTCTTCCACTTTTTCTTATAGGTTTGCTTCCAGCTTTGCTTTCAAGTTTTCTTCCAATTTTTCTTCCAAGTTTCCTACCAGTTTTGCTTCCAGGTTTTCTTCTAGGCTTGATTCCAGGTTTTCTTCAAGTTTTGCTTCCAGGTTTTCTTCCATTTTTCTTCTAGTTTTTTTTTCGGGTTTTTCTTCAAGTTTTGCTTCCTGTTTTGCTTCCTATTTTGCTTCTAGTTTTGCTTCCAATTTAGCTTCTAGTTTTGCTTCTAGTTTTTCTTCCAGGTTTTCTTCTAGTTTTGCTTCCATATTTTCTTCCAGGTTTGTTTCCAATTTTTCTTCTAGGTTTGCTTCTGATTTTTCTTCCAAGATTTCTTTTGGTTTGCTTCTAGTCTAGCTTCCGTTGTTGCTTCCTTTTTTTCTTCTAAAAATGCTTCTTATTTTTCTTCCATTTATTAATTTAATTAGTTAAATATATCATGCCTCTTAAATAACTCATACGATTATAGAGTAAGTAAACTAAATAATATGTTTTATTTCACTATAATTACTTAAATATATCATGCCTCTCAATTAACTCATTTGATTATAGATTAAGTAATTTAATTATTTAACTTGTATGATAAATTAACAAGATAATTATTATATAAACATAATCATCATCTATAATTAAAAAAAGTGAGTCAAATATCTATATTTTAATTGAATTTGACAATATCCACCCTGAGTAGTAAATTAAAATCATCATACATAATAAATATCCATCCAAAAATCATTGACCACTTTAAATATATATAAATTGACAAGTCAATACTGATAAGATCATCATCATATATAACTAAAACAAGTGAAAGAAAAATATTCCAGTAGATCAATAACATGTCAAAATGATATATGTCCAACAGTCGACATAAGTTAAAATGATACATGTACAAATGTATAAGTAAAAATGATAAATTATGTAACTCAAATTGATACATGTCCAAATGATATAAATGAAAATGATACATGTCAATATGATACAACTCAATAATATGGTACTGTAGGTTGTGAAAATGATACATATGACAATAACCATGAAAAGAGGCATCATAATGATATATCAACAATGATCCATGATGTAGTCTATATGATCATGAATGTCACTAGTTACTACCAAAAATTGTCTCATGATCATGTTCACCACCATGATCATGATCATCATCACCATCATGATCATGATCATCATTATCATCATCGTCATCATCATTATTGCCATCGTCCTTGGTGTCTTCCATATCTGTGTCATCATCATCCTCTACCATGTGATCTGTACCGGTAGAACCAATATTTTTTGGATTTATATCATGATGAGGATCATCTTGATCTTTTGGAAGACCTGTGTTCTACACAAAAAACATTTAAAATGAAACTATATTATTTATTTCATGCAATAATTTATTTGTTTGTTATATATCTAATATTGCAACAAATGAGACGAAACCATAATCATATTACATCATATCAAAGTGCACATACCATAATAAAATTTCAAAAAAGTTATAGCTAATATGTCATTCTAATGATGTAAACCATGTAACAATTCTAAGAAACGTTAGAAAAGATAAAAAAAAAATTGTTATACAATTTAACTATCAACTATACATTCTATTACATAACCTTAAGTGCCAACCCTCTGCATTTTGTTCTACATATGATTATTTTTTCCTCGAAGATACTTTGAGAGTTAAATAGTCTATATATCTTCTTCTCCTATATTTCAAAAATGGATATTTTTCTAGGACATTTTGGTACTGTAATATGCTTCAAAGGTTCTTTGAGAATTAACGAGTCTATATGTCCTTGTATTTGAGAGTTGACATTTATGGTTTAGTTTTTTGTTTGTAAGCAAGCTATGAAATGCAACAATACTTGAGAATACAGAGAATAGTTATTCAACACAGTTTTGTACTTTGATTATACTATTTTTAAGTGACATTTTCATGTATATAATCATATCATTTTCATGTATGTTAATATAATGCAACTATGAAGGTAGTTCAAAGATATGGCCTTGAATTTTTTCCTCATCTTACAAAGTCTGGAGGAATAGGAATAGGGATCAAATTTTGAGAGTGTGGTTTAAGTTTGAATTCAAGAAATGACAAAATTATGAAGGTTGGAATGAATTTTAATGTATCACTTGGGTTTCAGAATTTTAAGTTGTAGACTGGTAACCCCAAAACATAAAATTATTCATTGCTCCTTGTTGAAACTATGGTTGTTAAGGATAAAGGGCCTGAAAATGCAAATGGGGTTACCTCCAAAGTATACAATGATGTTGCATACTCATTTAATGATGATGATGAAGATGAGGAAGTGAAACAAAATCCCAAGGTTGAGGTAAATGGAGGAGAATCAGACATCTCCAAGGCAACCTTATGATCTGATAATCAGGATATGACTAAAGAAGAGTAGTGTTGATAATTCCAAGCATAAATTGCAAGGAAAAAGAAAGGATACTACAATGGCTCTTCCAAGCAATCCACTGAGATGGTTTCCTAAAAAAATATGGATGATATCCCCATTTCTAGAGAGCTCATGATTTATGTTGATATGAAAAATGACGTTGTTCTGGTACCCATATATGGAACCATTGTTCCATTTCATGTACCCACCATCAAGAGTGTTACAAGCCAACAATATGGAGGGAATTCTTATATAAGGATAATTTTCAATGTTTTAGGTATCGACTTTAATGCCAACTACATCTCAACATTGAAACTCCCTAGCAGTATTTATGTTAAGGAAATTTCCTATAGATCAAAGGATTCAAAGCACATCAACCATATGGTACAAATGATTAAATCCCATAGATGATCTGTAGCAATGAAAGAGTCTAAAAGGAAGAGAGAGCTACACTGGTGACTTAGGAGAAACTTTATCTTTTAAAAACAAAGCCAGTTAGGCTAGAAGACTTGTGGATCAGGCCAACATTTGGTGGAAGGGGAAGAAAGATGACTGGAACTCTAGAGGCCCACCATTAATGGATTTATATATTCAACCATGAGAGTAGAAGAGAGACTTGATATCACATATCAAAATATTAAGCATGCATTCTTCCAACTAGCAGAGAAGGAGATGATTACTTTACTTCATGTTCATTTGCATAACCATATCATAGTGGGAACCAAGAATACCAAGGATGTCCAGTTTTATGTGGAGGTAATCGATGTGGTCTAGAATTTAGGAGGGGCAAGAAGGTCAATATGTGATCCTAATGAAATTGAGGAAGAACAACAAGAGAGGGACAGGAAAAATAAAACCAATACAAAGTTTCAAGCATTTGTCAAGCAAGTAAGAGAGCTATGGGAGAAGCCTCATCTAAAATATTTTGAACTAGAGTTTGGTTTTTTTAACCTTGAGAGAGTAGGAATTGGGAAAAAGGCATTTGATATGGCTATTGTTTTCAAATAGTTTAAGTGGGATGTACTCTGCATTAACACCATTCCTCAATCTTCACTTGATGGAATTAAGTAATGGTTGAAATCCATGGATATAAAGTATTATTAAAGTAGAATGAATTTGAACTAGCGGCCAATTTTGAAGACTATTATTGATGATCCAAATAAATTTATTGAAGATAGTGGTTGGGAATTTTTAAATATGGAAGCTAGTGATTCTGATTCTGATAATTCAGAAGAGTTAGATCAAGGATATGAACCCTCTGATGTAGAAGAGAAATCAAAATTAGATTTCATGTAGCCATCATCAAGAGTGTTACAAGCCAACAAGATGGTGGGAATTCTTATATAAGGATAATTTTCAATGTTCCAAGTACCCGCTTTAATGCCAACTACATGCCAACATTGAAATTCCCTAGCAATATTTATGTTAAGGAAATTTCCTTTAGATCTAAGGATTAAAAGCACATCAACCATGTAGTACAAATGGTTAAATCACATAGCGAATCTATAGCAATGAAAGAGTCTGAAAAGGCAGAGAGAGCTACATTGGTGACTTGGGAGAAACTTCAGGTTTCAAAAACAAATTCAATTGGGCTGGTAGACTTGTGGATCAGGCCAACATTTGGTGGAAGAGGTAGAAATTTTACTAGAACTCTTGAGGCCCACCATAATGGATTTCAATATTCAACCATGAGAGTAGAAGAGAGAGTTGATATCATGTATCAAAACATTAAACATGAATTCATCCAGCCAGTGGAGAAGGAGATGATTACTTTGCTTCATTTTCATTTGTATAACCATATCATGATGGGAACCAAGAATACCAAGCATGTCTAGTTTCATGTGGAGGTAATGGATGTGGTCCAAACTTTAGGAGGGGCAAGAAGATCAATTTAAAATCTTGATGAAATTGAGGAAGAACAACAAGAGAGGGATAGGAAAAATAAAATCAATGCAGAGTTTCAAGGATTTGTCAAGTGAGTAAGAGAGCTATGGGAGCAGCCTTATCTAAAATATTTTAAACTAGAGTTTGATATACCATTTAGAGAGCTTGGTTTTCATGGAGTTCCTTTCAAAGCCTCTACTTTTATTATTCCTACGGTAATTTTTTTGGTAGAGTTGGTGGAATTACCTATCTTAGTAATCACTATTAGTGAGATTGAGATTGTTAACCTTGAGAGAGTAGGACTTGGGAAAAAGGAATTTGATATGGTTATTTTTTTCAAACACTTCAAGTAGGATGTACTCTATATTGATGCCATTCCTTAATCTTCACTTGATGGCATCGAGGAATGGTTGAACTCCATGGATATAGAGTATTATGAAAGAAGAATGAACTTGAATTAGCAGCCAATTTTGAAGACTTTTATTGATGATCCAGATAAATTTATTAAAGATGGTGGTTGGGAATTTTAAAATATGGAAGCTAGTGATTCTAATTTTGATAATTTAGAAGAGTCAGATCAAGGATATGAACCTTGTGATGTAGAGGAGGAATAAAAATCAGATTTCATATAGCCATCATTAAGAGTGTTACAAGCCAACAAGATGGAAGGAATTCTTATATACGGATAATTTTCAATGTTCCAAGTACCGGCTTTAATGCCAACTACATGCCAACATTGAAATTCTCTATCAATATTTATGCTAAGGAAATTTCCTTTAGATCCAAGGATTCAAAGCACATCAACCATGTGGTACAAATGATTAAATCCCACAGACGAACTGTAGCAATGAAAGAGTCTGAAAAGGCAGAGAGAGCTACACTAGTGACTCAAGAGAAACTTCAGCTTTCAAAAACAAAGCCAATTAGGCTAGTAGACTTGTGGATCAGGCTAGGATTTGGTGGAAGAGGAATAAAGATGACTATAACTCTGGAGGTCCACCATAATTAATTTATGTATTCAACCATTAGAGCAAAAGAGAGAGTTGATATCATGTATCAAAACATTAAGCATGAATTCTCCTAGCCAACGGAGAAGGAGATGATTACTTTTCTTCATTTTCATTTGCATAACCATGTCATGGTGGGAACCAAGAAGACCAAGGATGTACAGTCTTATGTGGAGGTAATGGATGTGGTCCAAAATTTAGGAGGGGAAAGAAGGTCAATGTATGATCTTGATGAAATTGAGGAAGAACAACAAGAGAGGGACAAGAAAAATAAAATCAATGCAGAGTTTGAAGAATTTTTCAAGTGAGTAAGAGAGTTATGGGAGCAGCCTCATCTAAAATATTTGAAAAATATTTTGATATATAATTTAGAGAGTTTGGTTTTGATGGAGTTCCTTTCAAAGCCCCTGCTTTTATTCTTCCTACTTTAAAATGTTTGGTAGAGTTGGTGGAATTACCTTTCTTAGTAATCACTATTAGTGAGATTGAGATTGTTAACCTTGAGAGAGTAGGACTTGGGAAAAAGGAATTTTATATGGCTATTATTTTCAAAGACTTCAAGCAGCTTGTACTCCACATTGACACCATTCCTCAATCTTCACTTGATGGAATCAAGGAATGGTTGAACTCCATGGATATAAAGTATTATTAAAGTAGAATGAACTTGAAGTGGTGGCCAATTTTGAAGACTATTACTAGTGATCTAGATAAATTTATTGAAGATGGTGGTTGGGAGTTTTTGAATATGAAATCTAGTGATTTTGATTTTGATAATTCAGAAGAGTCGGATCAAGGATATGAACCCTTTGATGTAGAAGAGGAATCAAAATCATCTACATCCTTCTACTATTTATTCATGCACATAAATGGTTTAATTTTTTATGTAAATGATGCAAATATTTTAACTTGATCAATGTTATTACTTCGGTAGTTTGAATTCTATGATAACCAACCATTAGGCCATTGTGTGTAGGAGCAGGTTTGTGTTTTTAGTTATCCTTTTTGGATAGCTCTACTAGGTGTCAAAGACATTCCATTTATCTTTTGAATGTTAAGAATTCTAGTATCACACGCTTCTCTATGTTGATCAGATTAGGCTGCAGGTTTTTTATTGTTGATTTCTTTATTTATGGAGATTTTTTAACTTGGAAGATAGGAATTTACTACCCTTTTTGAATTAGATGAACAAATTAAGCGACTATTTAGCTATGACAAGTGATGTAGACTACAAGGATGTGTTAGATATATAGGATTCATACCAAGATGCATCAAAATATTCTTACATGTTAAAATAATGGTAGCATCATGAGGAAGGATGGAAAAGATGTATGTGGATCACTTAGTAGAATGGAAACATGAATTCAAGGAAGCACTCCTTGAGATACCAAGGAAGCACTCCTTTAGATACCATGTTTGAGAGAAAAGAAGATAAATCAAATCAACATGGGACTAATTTACTCAAATGATACAACTCATAACTTAAATGAGGAAACTTAAGACATATTAAAAGACCATGGTCATTAATTAAAAGATGCGATGAAAATAAGGCATGAATATCACCCACTGCCCTTTAAGGAAAACAACATTATTTTCCTCAACATGAAATAATGGGACAATTGAGTGGGATCTAGGGCCAATAGAGAAGCACTTTAGAACTCATCCTATGCATCAATAAACAACTCAACACAAGAAATCCAAATTGACATATTAACACAACAATATCCAACTAAGTTATTGAAAGTCAACTATTGATACCTTGTTCTCCATCCAAATTACAAAATCCACCCACTTTTTTCTTTGTAACTTTTCCATTTCAAATTGCTCTAGATGTTGGCCATATTTCTCCTCCTGTCAAAACATGGCACATGGACTAGTTAAACTAATTAATATGCAATCATTTACTTTTTCCTAGGAAATAAAAAAATATCATTTAACAAATTAAATATACTTACAAATGTACAGATCAAGGCCTGTAAACCTTTTTGGCCACTGTGATGCATGGCACAAAGTTTTTCAAGCCTAGCCTTGGAGGCCTTTTCTTGAAACATATACTAATTCAATTTAACTATGCACAAATAAAATTTAAAAATATTTTAATAAATTTGATATAATCTTTTGAGAAAATTCAAATACCTGCGTACTTTCCTCACCGGACTTCCTGCGTGCATTGGACTTCTCATATGCTTTTACAAGCTCTTTCCATACTTTCACACTTCCATAAATTGTCCTTTTTTTGAACCTTGGCTTGGGATGGAGTTTTTTTATCTTCTTTGTTTGGTTGCACTGAAATGTCTTCCAATTTTGAGACATTTGTAGCTTTATCTTCTTTACAAACCAACCTATGCCAAATTCATTCTCCATGTCATGGATAACTAATTCTTTTTGTAGGTGCATGGGTATCTTTGAGAATGGAAAATGTAGATGGTCTTTGAACCGTTGAAGGCATGATTCCTTCAACCTATTCACAAATATTTTCTAGCATCTAGCATTCGGACTTCCCTTGAAACCACATCGTATTCTATCTTTGTATCATAGCTACCAATGCAAGATACAAATTATGGCATGGTGGAAGAAGTCTATGTCCCAGGAGTGTCTAGGACATTGGAAGTCTCTGGTCTCTGCTCCACATTCCTAGAGTTTACTATTTTTGATTTCCTCCTAGATCTTTTGTTTGATCCAGGACTGCTTGGAGAATCAATTGATTCCCTTTGACATAGTTGATTTGGTTTCAATGTTTGAGGGGATTCACTAGATCATTTTTCTATGTATATGGCAAGCATTATCATGTCCACAACATCCAATTTGTTCACTCCCTCTACCCCCAATATGGAAGACAATGCCTCTTTATATTTTTCAATCTCATGTCCCTATATATATATATAAAATAAATTTCTTATTTTCAGTTTAAAAATAAAAAACTAAAAACTAAAAATGAAAGAAAAAATGGAAACATTTAAAAATCTATAAATTGGCAATGAATTACCTCATTGTGGCCAGATTATGCTCCCTTTGATCTATTCCCTCTATTGTTTGAAATTTTTAGGCGACCTAGGGAAAATTATTTTCATCTATTCTATGGAGAAAAATGAAGTACACACTGTCAGGTATGATCAAACCCTATTAAAACAAATTTGTAGGGAAAACATATTTGAAAGGATACAAATATATGAAAAATGAAACAAATATATTGTAAAAAAATCAACGCTTGTGTTCCTATATACAATGGTGACCTTTGGGGGATAAAAAGGGAATGAAGTGTGGTTTTATTGAGAGTTAACATAGATAGGTCCCATGCTCGAGTCACATCGACTGATTAGAAATAAAATTAATGTGTGCAGACATTTAATTTGAAATCACGAGCTCATTGTTCTATAAAAGAATAAGTGAAAATTATTAATAGCTAATTTAAGCCTGAAGGTCTCAAAAATTGGAGGAAATGATCTATTATTCAGCTGTCATCTCAAAATACCTATGTCCTCATATTGTCTCGACCAACCTCTATTCCCACGAGACCTAGTTGCAATGGGGAAGATACATTTTAATGACTTGTCTTGAAAGCACTGGACTAATTTTTTAGGAAGGAAGTGAGAAAGTTGTCTTTAGAGAAAGGCATGGAAGGAAGGTCTAAGAAATTGAACCAAAATCTGAAAGCTTGGGATGGGAATGATAAGTGAACTGGGCCATTGGTGTTTCAAAAATGCATCCACTGCTCTCAGATGCAGAGGAGATAATGCAATGTCTATAATTTTACCCTCCTCCTTTGCAACCACATGAGACTTGAATGATTCGCCTTTAAACAAAAAAATATTCACAACCATTTCTTCACAACCCTCTCCATTTAATCCAAAAAATAATATTTGTGTGAACAAAAAAAACAAGTCGTAACCTTACCTATGGCATCACAAACTAAATTGAATTTCTCATCTACTTCCTTGTAGCCCTCCTTCACGCTATTTTCCCTTTTTTCTCCTCTCTTCCTTCACGCGACATTTTTCTCCTATCATCTCTTCCTTGATGTGGGAAGTTTTTAATTTTTGTTTTTGATTGAGTAGTCGGTGCTATAGTCACCATAGTTAACACTGAATTTTAGCCCTAAATGTGATCTTTTTGGGGCATGAAAGGCAGCACAAAGTGCACCTAATTTAGCACCTAGCGGTGAAAAATGATGTATTTTGCTTGGAATTTGATAAATAAATTGATCCTAAATTGACTTCATCTTCATATGTTCCAAGGGAGAAATTATGGCTCTCTATTTTATCTATTCCTTATCCTATGTCAATTTTGTGGGTGCAAAACTAATAGAGGTTAGTTTTGTGAACCAGAAATGACCCCTAAACTTTTAAACTTAAATATAAATGGGCCCATGTTCACCCTATACAACTAGATGAGTCATCTAAAGTGTGAAATTTTTCAAATTGCATGTTACAGATTTGTATAAAAGGACAAACCCTAATTCATTACTATCATCTTAGATATAGAGCTTATTGGGGAATTATGAAAAATCATCTATGAGAACTAAATAATTATCATGTGACATTGACATTGCATCAACATCCTATGTGTATTGCATGCTTCCTAGAGAGATTTGAGCTCTAGTTGTCAAGATTTTGCGTGTAAGTCTTTTGTGAAGAGAAAAATGTTGCAATGTCCTATTTTGTTTTTCATAGTGTGTCTTAATGAAAAGCGAGCGTATTAACAAGATAATTTCAACAATATTCTCTTGGTTCACAACTTTTATGTGACTATTTTCATTTTTGTGTATTACAGGATCTAGAGGAGGCCATGGAGAGAGGATGTGGACGACGTAGAATTACTAAATCATAGAGAGGAAAGTGGATGGAAATAGATATGATAATGGAAACTGCAAATACAATAGAGGTAAGAGGAGAAAGAAACACCAACCAAAGGAGGAAGGTGTTTATGAACTCAAAAATGTTACAACATAGAGGAGATAAATTCATTTTTTTCCATGAGGCCTCTAAGGTCAAACTTATTGGTTGAAAATGCATAGGAATGGTGATCAAATGTGATTCTATGATCAAGGGAAAAGTTTGAAAATTAGGATGGCCAAAACATGATATCAATATGTCAAATATATGACTAAAGTGACGTTTTGTGTTGGATAGCATATTAATTGAAATAATATAATTGGTGTACTAAACAATATTTACTATTTTTTTTATTATAGGATCAAGATGAGGCCATGGAAACAAATCATGTCATATCAAATGAGGACACAATGGATGAAGCGGGACATCAGGTACTCAAATTATAACCTAACTTAGGAAAAATGATATGATGAAATTTTTTGATACGTCCATCCTTTTTCATAGTATTATTAAAATTTATAATGTATTATTCAATTTTGACATAAATTAATTCATTTTGTTGATTATTTTAGATGGATATTGGAGAAAATGCAGAGCCTAGGCGTTCAACTAGCAAAATAAGAAGATATGTACATGGACATGGACCTAAAACTGTTAAATCATGTAGAGGATAGTGGGTGGAAGAGGATATGACAATGGATCCTACAGACATAACAAATGATTGCATTGAACAAGAGGTTGGTCAGGACTATAGTACAAGGGATGAATACTTTGGGAAAATTGTTGTTTGTGGATGTTATGTATGTCGTGGAAAGAAATAATTCAAACGAGAAATTGTACAAAGACATTACATATATGATGAGATTCCAATTGATAGTATGCCTACTCAAATTGATTAAAATCCAATAGGAATTGTGGTAATGAATTTTCCAATTTGATATAAATAACATGTATACTTTGTTTAAACATTCTTTTATATTATTTAAATAACTAATTTTTTTCTTAATAGACACTTGGAGGATAAAGTTCATGGTTTAAATTTTTGTGGATCATCAAATTCTACCCTAGAGGAAAATGATAATTTATCAGATGATACATCTAACAAAAATATGTTCCAATATACCAGCTCGAAAGATGAGGAATTGATGAAAAAAAGTAACAAAATAAGAACCATTTTAAAGATGCATAATTTACTTAAAAATAGGGGGAAGGTGGACTACATACGCTATGAGAATGAATGTGATGGAGATGATTGTTGGTTGTTTTTACTATAACCAGGTTGATCTCCTAATATACCTATGGACTTGCCAATTCCAATCAAGGGTAGCTCAAAGGACCTAGACCAATTGATGAGGATTTTAGCAAAACCTCCTACACTTTGGGATCTGCAAGACCCAGGAGGGTGGTCCCCTTAATGTGTTTACACCCTCTGCACCAATATTATAAACAACATTAACAACAACATATAATCTCATTTAATAGCTCAATATAACAAGATAATACCAAATAGAATTGGTTGTTCATCAATAATATCAACTATTTGGAGCATGAGATAACTACAATCACATTCCTTAGTATAAAATAGTACCACCTAGATCAATGCCATATACCATTGGAGGAGTGAAATTCATAATCATTTAAAGGTTTGTGACAGATTTAACACATAACATGTAGGATCTCTGATAATATTTCCTTACAATATCACCATTATGTATTCTAACCCAATACTAGTTATCAAATCCTTTTATAAAACATATCCACCTATGATCCCATTCAAGTATTTTAATTAATTATTTGAATTAAAGCTAAAATGAGAATCATACACACCACAACAGTGAGATGAATGAAAAAACCCTTGATCATTTTATTCAAAATTATGATATGATTATACAATGGAGAGACATGAGTTTGAAATAATTCATTTCAATTCAACTACATGTACTGTCATAAAACATCAAATTCCTATGAGTTCAAAACCTACTATAGAATGACCCAAAACCTAAATTGCATTTCACTAAAAACATCAGGCTT
Organism: Sequoiadendron giganteum; assembly: GCA_007115665.2. Taxonomy (NCBI): domain Eukaryota; kingdom Viridiplantae; phylum Streptophyta; class Pinopsida; order Cupressales; family Cupressaceae; genus Sequoiadendron; species Sequoiadendron giganteum. The sequence continues at coordinate 278,944,906 of CM021101.1, forward strand.
TACAATTGCTCTGCAACTTCATCTAGACTTGACCAAAATTATCTAACTTGCTAACCCATACTTCTAGCCTTGAAATCCTTTCTATAAAGAATGAAGGAGCAAACAAGCATTGGGCAAAAAATACACATGTCACTAGTCATTTGGATCGCCCTGTGACATTTCAAAAATTTCTTACAACATCTGATCCTTGAAGAATCTTCTTGTTCATCCTACCCACTGAAAATGGTTGATGGATCAGCCAAACTTCAAAAATTATGCACCAAAACTGCCATAAAAACATAACCCGAATCTATTTTAACTGCAATGGCTAATTTGTTAACTGCCAGTAGCCAACTCTGTTTTACTCTTCCTCAGTTAAGTAGACATTTAACCATATTTGGTATTCTTCATCAGTTGTCCAATCAAAACCAACTAACTCATTCACCTTAGCATTATAAGGTGTTTACTCAACCACCACCTGATTTGCTTCTTTCTCAAAAGATTCCAAAAATGAGCTGGTACTAATGATCTTGTCTATACAGCTCACCAACAAATCGTAATCTGATTCATCACAAATCAATTTAATTTGTGCATTGATGACCTCATTTTCTCTATCCTACCACTGTTGTAGTGATTTAACATTTCCTTGCTTATCAGTTATATCAGGTAACAATGTGTCACTCCAATCATCAAATTTCTTCACCAACTCTCTAATCTTCCTACTCAAGTCATCTAGTAAGGCCTGAAAACCTTGCAGTGACTTAACTAACACTTGAATAGGCCTTAATCTTTGGGGCCTATAATTTGTATAAAACCTTGAGGATTTATACATTATGTCTAAATCACTGGCCCTAGGGATCCATTTTTCAATTAAGGGTAAAACTACCTCCTGATCCTTGTTAATACTCTTTATTGCATTCAATAATAAAGAATACAAAGAATATACTGATGGAATTTTTTCATCAACCTTTTTGTTTAGATGCCTCAAAACTGTGTCAACAATATCACCCTACTTTACAAGTGCTCCCTCTTCACTTTCCTTCAAAGCTTCTTGTAACTCTATAATCTTGTGCATTAGTTGCTTCTTTGTAGGATCAACAGAGTATTCAAATTCTTCCTCAATTGGCTCTAATGCAAGACTAAGGGAAAATGTTTGGATGGGGGACCCTGGTGTAGAAACAATTGGAGAAGCAGGAGGCATTGATCCTGATGTGGAAGTCAATGTCATAATATCTGGAGCACTTGAGGTCACCCCAATCTGCCTGTATTTTAACCTATCCACCTCAGTTTACAACTCAACATTCATTTGCTGCACCTTGATGTCTCTCCAATTATGAAGTTATACTTCTCCATTAGGCTCTTCTTTTCAGCCTCTTCCCTCTCAACAGTGTTTTGGGCCAATTTGGCCACATTCACAGCTAGGTTAGTAGCCTTTGTGGTTGAGGTTTCTAAGGCTCTCTTTATTATTAACCCTCCCCTTAGGTTTGGGTTAATGTCAGTAACATTAGGCTTTCTACCTTGAGGATCCAAAGCCCAAATTTCTAGGGTGTCATATTCTTCATTGAAGGAAGAATCTTGCAATGCTGCCTTAACCTCTTCCTCAGAATTCTGCAAGGGATGCTTGGACTTTAAAATAACATTAAATTCTACTACATCAGCTATGTCCCATTCAGGAAAAATCAATACACTAGCCTGATTCACCAGTTTTCTCCCTTCCTTAGGAGTGATGTTTTTAAACTCTTCCATTAGTTCATTTTTTACCTCATCATCATTCTCCTGCTCTAACCTGTCAGGCCTCAAATCTCTTCTCCTCTTCCATTTATCGTGATATTCCTCTAGTCTCACTCTCCATACTAGTTGCAAGAAGACTCTAGTCTTGACAAATGCATCATCTTCCAAAAAGGCCTTACATGCCTGCATCCTGGAATCTTGCACACACTTTCCTTTCATATCCAAATAAGACAAGCCCAACTCAGCTAGCCTAGGAGGAGAAGGAATACCAACCTACATATACTGATTTGTGACAACAATTTCATCCATCAGATCCTCTTGTACTTTCTCAATCCTTTTCCTCTTAGGGCTTGGCTCTGATGGTGGTGGTGAAGGGATATCTTCTGGTGATGAGTCCAAATCAATAATTTTGATGGCCCCAAGTGTCTTGAACCTTGGACCTGACTGTGCTGACACTTTCATGATTTTTTTTCCCTTTTTATCCTCCTCATCCTCATCACTGTTGTCACTTCTTTTTCTTCTATAGATAGGCCACTTCTCTATAGGTTGATAGGTTGGCCTTGTTTCAATTTTCTTGGCATCTTTCTCCTATACACCTTGATCTAACTCTAAGTTTATCTTCTTGGTCATTAAGACGCCCATAATCTCCTTGAACTTGTCCATTAAAAAATCAATTTTCTTGTGAAATGGACTAAACTCCATCAATGGATCATATTTTGGATCCATTTTGTGCACAATGGCCAATAGCTTTTCATAATCTATCCATTTCTCCTTGCTCAACTCCTGCTTATTTAGATCAAACTCATTTCTAATCAAGTCTTCAAGAAAGTTAAACTCATGCACAAACTCACCACCTTTTATTCATTGTCTGAAAAGGGAAAAGAAGCCCTTAGGATCATGTTGTCATTTGGGACCACACCTCAAATGATAATCATCAAAAAACTTCCCAAAGTGGACCCAACCTCCCTTAGAAAACACAAAGTCTGACACCAGAGTGTAATCAAGAAAAAAGGTTCCATTACCTTTCCCTGTAAGGTTGTCCTCATGGATACAACCAATCTGCCACATAATTTTTTCAAATCCTAATCTTGGTGGCACATTGTATGGTAGTATATGTGGAGTTCCTTGGAAACCATATACTCTCAAGATAGTGTTGACTGGGTATGGAATGATGTCACCCCAGTTAAGGTAAACCTTCAATTCTGGCTTCCTTCCCTTCAGTCTGAAGAAATCATGTAAGTCCTCAAGGATTCTAGGTACATTTTTCATCAACCTAGCCCTCAATCTAGAAACAAAACAATTATCAAACTGCACAAAACTGACACTCTCCCTCTTATAAGATAAGTATGCAGTCCATGCTTGCACCAACAATCTTTCTCCATTAACCACTTGTCTTAATTTCATCTTCTCAGAAAAGAAATCAGAATTCTTGTACAAGAACATGTACATCAACATGGAATACTAGAAGAATGTAGTACTTGCATCCTTTTTTTGTAACTTTAATAGCCCTTCATGTATCCTTTTAGCCAAAAAGGAAGCAAATTCATAGTTTACTGAGAAATTAGGGTGTTGTATCTGCACCCCCATAAACATATAAACAGTTGGCATCATCGTATTAGGGTTAAAACCCAAAATCTTCCATAATGAGTAAAAAGTGGCTAGGAAATTATTAGCAAAACAGTTTAGCCTAAAAGGCTCTTGGTCACTAGGCCTAATATAAAAAATTGAACCTCTTGCCCTTGCCAGATGAGGTGGGAGCAACTTAACCCTTAAAAGTGACTTTGATCTTGCATACTTCTGTTTCATCTCCTCAAGATCAATATGAACCAAGAACGGGCTAGGCTCACTCAAGTCAATAACCTATTGAAATTATTCCTTATTGATGCTCAACATAACCCCTCCATCATTATCCCTAATCACCCGTGTAACAGGGTCATAACGTATAGCCACTGCCCTAAGAAAATCCATGTCAGGGAAAACATTTGGTACCGCCAGCTTCCCCATGTCATACCTCCAACCACTCGAGAAGGGGTGGGGAAAATTCCTCTACCCATACCACAATCTAAACATCTCCAAACCTATCATCGGAACCCTAGCATCAAGACCAACCCTTCTTCCTATCATTAGTTGATGATGGCAATTGATACAGGAATTCATCATATAAATTTATGTGTAAATAGTCGACTTGGCCAGAATTCTGCTTTGGCGGTGCCATCTTTGGTAAACTAGGGATTCCTTGATATTTCAAATCTTTAAATAAACCAGGGCTAAACAGAAAATGAAATTACATAATATAACCCTGCAACTTCTCACAATTCAACTATCCTATAGCCCCAAGAACAATTATCAAACTCTCCAACAAGAACACCACAACTTTTCCCCAAATTATCAATTAAATTAACCAGGAAGTGTAGAAATTAACTCACGGTTTTGTACTTTGTAGAAACCCAAATCCTTCATTGTGACAGCTTATAACTTCATCCTTGGCTCTGCGAATGCTCTAGAAATGTGTTTGAATGCTTTGTGAGAAAATAGGACAAGAGAGAATCCTTTTATGTTGATCAAATCAAGCCAGTAGATGTCTCTTCCACCATTAAAGCTTGCTTGCATGCCATGCCAATGGCTCTAATCACATTTGATGCAAATTCATATTCCAACTGTCGATCCTTGACTTCTCTCAGATCATCGAACGGATGTGTTCGTAATAGGATGACACAATCTCCATCATGGCACTAAGGGCCCACCATATTATGCATCACCAAAGAAATCCATGTGGCGCCCATCTATGATATCGTGATCGATAAGAACCTTGCAACTTTTGATCACGCAATGGAGGGGAACTGTTGATCTCCACCATCGGCAATTGTGTTCATTCAACACAATTGCCAACATTGTAATTAATCATCGAGCATCTTTTCCATCAAGATTATAACATCTCCCTTGATTTGGAGCACGTGCATCTCGTAGCCACTTTAGTAACCTGCCATATAACATATTAAAACCCAATAGATATATTAAAGCATTTTCATCATCTCTTCAGCATCACTAGATGAGACATGTGGTGCTCGCCCACGATATCGCAATAAGTTGAGACTCTGTGGTGGGGTCATCACAGGATTGTGGGGAATGGCTGAGATCAAGCGATGGTTGATTGACGGTCACTTAAAATTGTTCCTTGCAAAATATAAGACATTTATTAAATGGACAAGGGGAAATCGCCTAGGCCGATGAAAAAAAATGGCTTAAGTTGTTTTTAAACATTGGGGCATGGGCCAACCTAGACTTAGGGAATAATAAAGTTAGGTGAAAGAATTAAAACAATAAATTAGAAAGGGGCCCAGCTTAGATGAAGCGATGGGGCATAAGTTGTTTTAAAACCCACTTCAAAAAGGTAATGGCCAAATAGATCCCACCCAAGGAATAACATAGGACACTAGGATTTTCATGAAGACAAAAATAAAAACCCCAACTTTAGGTTTTTCCCAAACAATACGAAAGACCAGGACAAGGGCAAGATAAAAATGGAACTCAAAGAGAAAAAATTTGAAGTTCCATCAATGATGGCTTGCCTCTGAGTTTGAGATCAATTTACAAAGATACATTTGATCGTCGACTATAATGTGTTTGGCTTAGTGATCAAAAACTACCTAGAGTGTATGAGGTGTTTCAATTTTGGGGATACAGTTACATGATATGACCCTCCAATATTCATGGAATGAATCTAAGCCTCTTTATTGTCCAAAATGTACATGTGAGATCTAAACATATAAAATTTTCAAAACAAACCACTAGAAGATTAATGCCATATTATGGTCCATCATATTACAGTGGTGAATGGAGAAGGCTAGCAGAATATAAGCCTATCATGTTAGCATATGGTCTAAATTTGAATATGTATACACATTGTCTCCAATTGGAAATTGGAAAAGAAATGAATAGAGGTCATCTTATGTATATATATGGACATACATACACACAGACAAATATTGCAGGATTTATAAATAGTAGTAAGGGAAGGGACCCTACTGTAAGACCGAATTGTCAATTTGTTGAGGTTATCAATGATAAAGATGGACATATGGAAAGAGAGGTTGATAGATTGATAATGGTTGAGTCTATTATGGACCTTACCATTGGGGATGATTTATCGATTGATTTCCCATTCTTAAAATGCATTCTTGCATGAGATAAAAGGGAAGAACAAGGTCTCCCTAAGGATGTCCATAAGGGAGGAAAACCAAAGAATAATAAATGAGTGTGGACTGATGTTTTATAAACTATGTTGTCAAAATTCTATTTTATTTAAATTATTGTATAAAAAAGGTAGTTTATAAAATAATGTTCCATTATTCAATTGATGTATATATGTTTATACAATTTATATTTTTAGTTTTTAAGCCATATTTGATTATATTTATTTGAAATTGATACATTTGTGATTAATCCAATTATTATAAAATATTAAATAATGTGTGTGTTTGTTGATAGGTAGAAGATGTTGATGAAACACATACTAATACCCATGATCCAACTAGGTTATTAAGATTTGGATGGGATGATCCAAATCATCCTTTAAACAATGCCAGGGTGAAACGAGAAAGATTGAAGAGAATACTACCAACTAAGAAATTTGAAGAGATGATGAGATTTGCATACACTGATGACATTCCACCTAGCCTTAATGATTATGATCATGATAGTGAAAATTCAGTGCATGAAGAAGGATTGAATAAAATGCTTACAATTTCATTGGGGATGGACACAATGATGGCAATAATAATCATATGGTTGACAGTAATGATGATAGAAAGGGTAATTACCACCAACGTAATGTTGATGATAACAACCTGAAAGACTCCATCAAGCAAGAAGTGAAGACACTGTTCAAATCGGGTGCAAGTAGAACCTCAAAGCTGGAATGCACATTAATATTATTAGAAATCAAGTCACTATTTGGTTGGTTAGACAAAGGAATCACTACCCTACTGAAGTGAGTTGAAATCTATTTCTTACTTTGCATTGTCAATTGGTGTACATAATTTGTAAACATTCATCAAATTCATTTATATTTCTTTAAGGGGATTTTAAAACCATATATTGTATATAAATATTCCTAGTATAGATTGACATATCAAACATGTTCATCATAAGTCAAACATTCAATTGATTTAATCTTTGACAATTTTACAAAGCACTAAAAACTAAAATATTCCCTAAAGAGAACGTGTTTCCATCAACTTGTAGAGAGGCATGGCTATTGTTGGTTGAGTTGGGGATTGAATGTAAGCAAATTCATTCATATAAAAATGATTGAATTTTATACAAATATGAATATCAAAATGAGGTAGAATTCCATGTATGCAAAGAGAAGATATATTGTATAGATGTACAAGGTCCTACAGTTCCAAAGAAGATTTTACGTCACATGCCAATTATACCTAGACTTCAAAAAATGTTTCGTTGCAAGTCACTTGCATAATTGATGGACTGACATGCAAAGAACAGGAGTAAAGATGGATTCATTTGAATTCTTGCCAACTCCAAAGCAATGAAACACATAGAGGAAAAATGGCCAAGCAAATTCAAAGATGAACCCCATAGTATCAGGTTTCGTCTTGCAATTGCTTGAGTGTTCCCATTCTCTTTCTTGAGCTCAAATTATAGTGTTTGTCTAGTACAATATTCCCCCATGGATAAGTGTTAGAAAGGAGCACCTTATGCTGACTCTCATTGTTCCAGGAAAACATCAAGATAAAAACATGGATGTTTATCTTGTGACTTATATTGATGAGATGCAACTGCTATGGAAAGGCATAAGAATTTATGACATATCATGTCCTCCATGAAATAGGTCCTGAAGTTATATTGTGTGCTATGTTGGACTATTCATGATTTCACATGACTTGGTGTTTGTTCTGGTAAGATAAAATATTTACGTATTTACACTCATAATCTATTTGCATCCCAACTTTCATACTTAGTTTTATACTATTTTTTGATGTTATTAACATTACTTATTGAGTTATAGGGCTTAAAAAAAAGGGGATATTTGCATGTCCAAGACGTGTAGAAAATTTTCTAGGGTGGTACTCTAAAGATCTACATAAATTTATTTACACAAACAACATGGTTTTTCTATCACTAGATCATAGGTTTATAAATCGCCTAAAGAATCAATTTGATGGAAAAGTTGAAAATAGAGGCCCTCCAATTATTATGGGTCCAAGTGATTGGCTTAAGAAGTATGAAGATGCTGAATTGAAAGCTTGGAAGGATTTTTTTGATCAGGGTGATTCAATTGAAGAACCAGAATAAGTTGTAGTTAATATGCCAAAAGGAATGAAAAGTAAATCCATATTTTATGAATTCCCTTACTAGAAGGATCTATTAATATCTCACCTATTAGATCTTATGCACATCTTCAAAAATGTCCCAGATTCTATATTTTGACATATATCAGGAAAAGAGGAAACCTTGTCTTCGAGGAGAGATATTACTCTTTCATGTACCAAAATTGATAAAAAGCATTTGTGGTAAAACAAGGAAGATGAAACATATGCAGAAGCTCCATGGATTTTGACAAAAAAAAAGAGCTAGACCAACTAAAAAATGTCATCTATTCAATAAGGACACCTACTATCTATGTATCATCATTGGCTAAAGCTTTTATAGTTGATGGACATATCATTGGATTTAAAACACATGATTTCCATAATTTTATGAAGGTATTATATATCATCATTTAACATTTACTGGTAACATTGATTAAGTACTAAATATATTTTGATATTTTGTTGTGTGAGAAAAAATTACTAATGACCTTTTCATAAATGTGTTTGATAGTATATTAGTCCATTGGCAATTAGGGGGGATTCTTGTCTTTCAGTTGACTTAAGGAATACCATAAGTTGATTGTCAATACTTACAAGGTATGTGGTTATATGAAATGTTCATGTGTGAGAGACATAGAGATATTATATTGTATTTTAAATTTTGCCTAAAGGTTCATACTAATTTACAATTCTTATGTTAGGTGCATGACCCCCAAGGAGATCCATGAATGTGAAGTGCCAAAATGGAAGAAGGAAATTGCATAAATTGTCTGTGTATTTGAGAAGGAGTTCCCTACAAGTTTTATGGACCTACTAGTCAATGACATTGAATTGGTGGGTTCCCTATCAATGAGGTGGATGTTCTTCTTTGAGAGGTATATGAAAACTCTAAAAATGTATGTCCGACAAAAGGCACATCCAGAGGGTTGCATTGCTAAAGGGTATGCATTGAATGGAGCATTTTTCTTCCTATGTGCATTCCTTGGTAAGGATTTTGAATAAGGGCCATGCTTATGGGATGAAGAACGAGTATCAAATATTATTGATAGATAAAAACCAAAATCTAATGGTGTTCAAGTATAAATTAGTAAGTAAATTCATGACCAATGTGGTTTTTTTTCTTGCAATCATTAATTTACTCTATAATTTATTTGTCAAATTAACAGCATGACATTTGGAGTTTGAAATAAACATGTTGATATGTAATAGGTGTAGACAAAAGTGCTATACTCGACAAATTCATTATGTACCACATGAACTTTAGGAACAAATGGATTGATTTGTATGATAAAAAGAGAGAAGAAGTGTTCGAAGAAAGGAGATAGTTTAAGAGATCGAACCCAAGGAATACTCCACTTCCCGTTGATCTACTTGGGGAATGGAGCAAAGATTGCACACTAGAATGGGTTGTTGAACAGATTCAAAATCAAATAGAAGGTGCAGGTATAGATTCAAACATAACAGAAGATGAAATCAACATGTCTAGAGGATGGGAAAGAAAGGTACAATTGGAATTTTACAAAATGTTGTTTCCTTACAATTTTGACACTATTAACTATTTTAATATTCGTCAGTATATTTATTTACACTAAAATAAATGGTCTTTCATAGGTGAGGAAATATCCAGCAATATGAGTATATTGTCAACATTATCATGTAGAAATTGTAGATGTAAAGAGACGGTCCTTCAATTGTGGTATCATGGTTGACTTCAAGAAATCTAGTCGATCAAGCTCAAAATATAAGAATATAATTGAAGGGAATCTACAATATGTTGGGAAAATACAAGAAATTATTGAGTTGGACTATCGCTCTTTTAAATGTTGTATTTTTAAGCGTAGATGGTATGAAGCATTTGAGAGGACACGAAGACATGATACCCATATGGACTATTTTTAAATATTCATCATGCTTCCTATTGGGAGATAAGGAGCCTTATGTTATACCAATTCATTGTGAGCAGGTATTTCTTTAACTCAAACAAGAAGTGATAGTGATCATTAATCTATTAATTCATAGATTATTGTGAATATATACATGTGTTTATTAATCAATAATTTTTTTATAACATACGTCTAATATATGTATGTCATTCATGTGCAGGTATTTTTCTCTGAAGATATTTTGGACTTGAAATGGATATTCATCATACATTATGATCCAAGATCAAGGCATGCATTTCATGATGCATTAGTGGATACTGAGAAAAATAATGATGGCCAACAAAATGAGAGAGAGTGATTAGATAACATCGAAGAAATTGACATCCATGATGATGTTGAAGATGGTTATGTTCAAGCACAAGAAGACAACAATCTAGAGTTAGATGATGTTATGGAAGATAACAATATGGATGGTATAGGAAATGATGATCCAAATACATCTCATAACAATATGAATGGTCTAGAGACAAATTTCAATGATGATGAAGATGATGTAGGTCAAGATGAGGATGATGAATATTAAATACTTGAAATAACATATTAACATTGAAAATGATACACTAGATGACATTGTAGCATAAAATAATGTTAATGACCAAGACTTCTAAATTTTCATAATTATTTGCAATCCATGTTTAGAAAAGCATGATTCTTATGGCCTAATGTTTGAAATGCTTCAGTAATATTATTTGTGTCGATACATACTACCTATTCTAATATCCTTAAATTGTTCAATCTTTGGTATGAATTGTTGGTAGAAAAAAATAGGATTACTTGGATGCTTCTTCCATTCATTTTGTATCAACATATGTTCATGAAGACACAAAAGTTAATAAAATATTAATGCACGTAACTCACAATTATTTAAATAAGCAACTTTGTTAACTTTATTATTTTTAAATAGTTTCCATTTTATGTTGAACATAATGTTGAACATGTAACAATAAAAAATAAGCTCAAATTTTCAAAAAAAGTAGCATCTCTACCAACATCCACAATAAATGCTTTACTGTATCAGCATATTCATTTACATAAGCATAGTATTGAGGCTCAATGACTGATATTCATTCAAATATAAGAAGAAATAAGTATGGAAAACATAAGAAAAATACAAAATGATAACACAGTCATGGAAAATCTCTGAGAATAAAATTTTCTCCATTATATTGCTTCAATTGATATAAATTAATAACATAAGTCTTCAAATGATGATGATGATTTAAAACTAGGCCTTGGTTTCCTAATTATATAGGAAGAAACAAGTTATAGGTCTTGTATAAAAAGAGACAACCTTTCATAACTACTTCTTTTACTAACAACTATTTAATTAGCATAATTAAGGAAATAACAAGACTTAAGACATTTTGAAATATGGTTCCATTATTCAACGTAGAAGACCCATGATCATTGATCTGGAAAATTATTCCTCTCCTTGATGAACATCCAAATGCTCTCGCCTCAGTGTCCTATTCTTCTTAAACCAACAACTATTTAATTAGCATAATTAAGGAAATAACAAGACTTAAGAAATTTTGACATATGGTTCCATTATTCAACGTAGAAGACCTATGATCATTGATCTCGCAAAGTATTCCTCTCCATAATGAACGTCCAAATGCTCTCACCTCAGTGTCCTATTATTTTTAAACCAACAACTATTTAATTAGCAAGGAAATAACAATACTTAAGAAATTTTGACATATGGCTCCATTATTCAACATGGAATGCCTGTGATCATTGATTTGGAAAATTCTTCCTCTCCATGATGAACATCCAAATGCTCTCACCTCAATGGCCTATTCTTCTGAAACCAAATACTTTTCCTCCCATTGATACATCATAAAATCTTATGGCCACTTATATTCCTTGATCTTTGGCATGTTTGGAAGATGATTTTTCCATTGACTATCTAGTAATGCCTTTGTATCATCGACAAAATTTAGGTATCCCGCATCAAGAACAATCAACCCATCCATGATCTGATTTAACTTGTGAAGACTGGTATTATCATCCTCCTGTATATGAGTTACACACTTATGAATAACCTAACTAAATTCTTTCTTCAAATTATCCAAGTCCTTCAACTGATCACCATCTCTCATGATTTCAGGTATATACCATTGTTTCAAGGTATGGAATAAATCCATTCATATTACAATATTTTTATCTTCCCCTTGTATATACTAAAATTCATCAATAATCATCTTCACAGTTTTTTCAGTTGGCTTTAATGTTGTGGAAGCATTGAGACTTCTTTTTAGAACTTTGCATAACTTATCCAAAGTGTGGTGAATAGGCTTCCACCTTTTGAATAAAGGATATAATACAAGCATATGTGTCTTTATTTGATCCATTTCCTCTTGAAGTGTTTTATATCTATCATGCACATTCTCCAGTTTATCCATAAATGATTTTATCCTATTCTCAAGAATCTTTTCCATAGCTTCACAAATTTGCCTTTTCACTTCATCTTGGGTTTGATTGTTGGCCTTCTCTACATCATCCACTTCCTTCTCTAGATTTTTCACCTATTTTGTAGAAATGTTCTTCACAATATCCATTGGAGAAATATGAGGCCTATATAACACCCTCTCCTTGCTTTGTGAGGGTCCTGATCCTCTTAATTGTTCTTTCAATTTGACATTCTCCATGAACAGTTTATTAACTTCATCAGTTAGGAAGCTTTGTTCCTTTTCATACTCCTTCAATTTGTCTTTTAATCCCTTAACAGTTGCTCGAGTGAACATGGTCAAATGCATGGTAATTGTGCCTACCTCCAAAGGGGTGGTATCTTGTATTCTCCTTACCATCACTACCCCTTTCATCACTTGAATTACATCAAATAATTTTATCTTATGTTTATTTTTTTGTTTGATCCATATGGCCAAGGTTTCAATCTTTGGGTTATACCCACTTCCACTCACTCCTTCATCAGAGTCAAATTTTTCAATTGGAATTGGATCTTCTTGAGCCCACACTTCATCAAGAAGAAACATTTTCTTTAATTCCAAGCCATGGAAAATGAGCATATTTCTCTTCAAGACCATTTCTCTAGCCTTTCGGGGGCTAATGTCAATGTTGTCAAGTCTTAATTCCTAGAAAGTTTGTGCTACCATTTGTTTTTTCTTTGATTCTTCAATTCATGCTTTAGTTGATTCCATCCTCTCTTCAAATTATTTTATCTTCATCTTCGTCCAAAAATCCCTAAACTCGGGAGTCTTAATGAATTTATCATCTCGTATCAATCTCTTGTCTACAATTTCCCTTTCATCTTCATGTACCTTTATACTTGTTTTTTCTACATCTCCCATCCTTTCCTCATGTTTATGAGCACTGGTCTCAAGGATGGGTTGATCAACCTCAATATCACCTTTCAATGACTATAGTACTGCAGCCACTTCCTTAGTATCGCTCACCTCTTTGCTCCCCTCATAAGGTACTAACTATTCAATGCTTTATGTCTTCTATCTTTTGGGAGGTAAATGCTCCATGGGAGGTTCAAAAGTTTCACCTAGGGTATGCTCTATAGTTGCACCACAATCATGTTCTTGGAGATATGCTTCCTTCTTACTGTACAAGTCTTGAAATTTACCATTATCAAATCTATCCCCTTGATGGGGTCCTTTTCCTCAACAAAGTATCCTAGGAAATACTTGGACCTTCACTTCATCCTTTCTTTGAGCTTCTTCATATATTCCCATTTTTTCATTCTACTAAATACTTCATTTTAAGTAATTTAATTCCTTATGACATCTTCTTCATATTCCACTTGGTGTGCCACTGTCATTTTGGTAAGAAGATTGTGAATTATTTTGTTCATGTGATTTTCAGGGTCAAAGGCTCTTCTTTTTGTAGAATTCAATGCATATCTTGTCTTCAAATAGTACTATAACTCCTCTAGTGTGTCTGAGCCTACAATATAATCTTCACAATTGGTTTGGTTTGGTAGGAAAGTTCCTTTCTTCTACTTGTTCATTACATATTTCTCCATCCACATCATTTTCCATATAAATTCAAGAAATGCTAATATGAGGGGCACAAATTTTGGTAGTATGTGTGGAGCAATAGGGCATCCATAAAATATTATTATTGTAACTTCCGGGAGGAAGAACCAATCTCCAAAATTGTGTGTATGACCCTATTCTAGTCTTAAAGCCAAAGGTCTCAATAGTTGCAACATTTTGGTTGATAATCTTGGTATTGCATACCCCAGAACTCCAAGGATTTTGTGTATAAAGTCTTCGTAGAATACAACAAACCTTGAATTATTGCATCGATTGTCCCAAATATAGCACCATTTATGGAGATGTGTGGGATTCCCTTACTCATCTAATCTAGCCAAGTCCATTATTTTATTCCAATGGTCCCTATTCTAGTACAATATCAGATGACACAATAGGGAATAGTGTTTGATTATAACCGGTGCTCTATCCTCTATAACTTGGGAGAATTCATCATCTAGTGCTTTCTCAAGGTATGAAGCAAAGTCATATTCAATATTAGTTTCAAGGTTTTGAATTATCATGGCCATCATCATTAGGCTTATTGGCATTCTATCTTGAGAATTGATCCCCAACACTTGGCAAAGAGCTAAATATGTATTCATAAAGTAATACTGAAAAATCTGTCACAGTAAATGGTTCAGCTGTGGTATTAAAGATGGGGATTGTTCTGTTACCAATGCCTCTTTTCATATGTAGGGGTACCTAATCACTTTTATAATTCCTCTTTAACCTAGCATAATACTCCTCACTTTTCTATAGGTTTATCTTGGTCAAAACCTGCTTGTTTAAGTCAAAACACTCAATGATGGTTTTTCTGGTTACTTCTACCAATATTGTGTTGTTTGGAAACCTTACTATTTTGGTAGCTAAGTGATAGTGTTTAGCTAGCAAACTGATAAATTCTACATCAACAAACACATTTGGCACAATCAACCTTGCTAAATCCAACATCTGAGGTTTAGACACTAGAATATGCTCATTTCTCTTATTGTAAAAATACCAAAATAGGTCCCATCTAGATTTGGGAATGAGGGCATCCCTACAAATTTGTGCGGTTTCCATTAGAAAATTATTATTACCCTCTTTAGTAGACCCTAGAAGTATATCTAATATGGTCTAGTGGTCTCTTCTCTACTTTAGGTTCTTCATCTTTAATTTTAGGTTGACTTTCTTTTACTTTTGATTGTTTTCTTTTAGGAGGCATGCTTCAATTTTCTCTACTATGGCTTTAGATGACAAAACCTTGAAATATTTTTTATATTAACAAAGCTCTTTCAGAGAGTTTTCATGTACTTACCCGAGTATTTGACATTTGCAGGACTTCTTCTTCTCATATCCTTAGCTCCTTCCACACTTGTGTACTACAATTGAGTGTGATATTGGGAAAACTCACTTTTCTTTGGATGGTGCAGTATTCACTCATCAGTTTTAATGTCAACTATTCGTAAAATAATTGCATTTAATTTTTCTAATTGACATGATTTTCTACATTTATTTCTATAAATTGTAATGATTCCATGATTATCACACTACTGCCATCTCTTATTATACCCATTGTCGTGTGGCGGTGTTTTTCCCTTCCCTTCTATTGTTTACCACACTATCGTCTTGCTTAAGACTTCTTACTGTGAGGTTGCAGTGTATACCGCTCTACCACAACCATATTATCCACCTCATGTGGTACTATGGTATCCAATTTTTTTCCAATGCTTATCACTATACCGCCTTGCTCAAGACTTCTTGTTGTGGGTTGTGGTGTATACTGCTCTACTGCATATGTTGCTCACCCTCCAGATGGTATAGCAGTGTATTATTTATCTTCTTGTTATTTACTGCCTTACCATACTCCTATGAATTTCCTTATGTAGGATGGCGGTGGATACCACATTACCGCATTGCCTTATAATTCTCCCTGTGGGGTGGTAGTGAGTACCACTTTATCGTGCAAGCTATATAATCTCTTGGCAGTATAGTGGTAAAGGATTATCTCTTAACTTAGAAGTCACCATCCCGCACTTCCATTATTTTGATGTTGTGGTACTATGGTAAAGGAAACTTTTTATTTTTTATGATTATCTAGAGGAATAAATGTGTATATACAAAGGGAATGCTGGTGATAGTATGGATCTTGTCACACAAATTGTTTCATTTCATGTTAAATACAATGAAAATATTAGGTTGAAGGATTAGGGTGTAGGTTTGAGAGTATATGGTTGAAGGATTAGGTTGAGTTTCCAATGTATAGGGTAGAGGGTACAGGGGTTGAGGGTTTAGGGTTTAAGGGTTGAGGGTTGATGGATTAAGGGTTGAGGGTTGAGAATTAAGGGTTGAGGGTTTAATGTATAGGGATATAGAGGTTAGAGGGTAGAGGTTTTAAGGGTTTAGGGTTTAAGGGTTGAGGTTTTAAGGTTGAGGGTAGTGGATTGAGGGTATAGGGTTGAGGGTCCAATGTATAGATTAGAGGGTATAGGGGTTGATGGATTAGGGTTAATTAAGGGTTGAGGGTTGATGGTAGAGGGTAGACTAGGGTTGAGGGTTTAAGGGTTGAGGGATTAAGGGTTGAGGGTTGAGGGATTAGGGTAGAGAGTTTACTTAGGTTTAAGGGTTTAAGGGTTAATGAGGGTTGAGGGTAGAGGGTATAGTCAAGTTTAAGGGTTTACTAGGGTTTAAGGGTTGAGGGTTTAGAGTTGAGTTTTTAAGGGTTTAAGGGTTGATGGTTTAGGGTTGAGGGATTACTATAGTAGAGAAGGAGGGATGGATGGAGTGAGAGAGGGAGGGAGAAGTGAGATAGAGAGGAGAGAAGAGGAGGGAGGGATAAAGCTATATGAGGTTTGAGGATCCAATGTATAGGATAGAGGGTTGAGAATTGAGGGTATAGAGTTGAGGACCTATAGGGTTGATGGTTTAGGGTATTGGGTTGAGATCTATCTACTAGGTCGGTTGAGGGATTATGGTTGAGGGTAGAGGGTATATAGAAGGTTTAAGGGTTTACGGTTGATGGTTAAGGGTTGAGGCTAGAGCGTTTAGGGTATAGTTTTGAGGGTATATGGTTGAAGGATTAGGGTTGAGGGTCCAATGTATAGGGTAGAGGGTATAAGGGTTGAAGGTTTAGGGTTGAGGGATTAGGGTTGAGGGATCTTTTGATGCAAGTGAAATGTAAGCAAGAAATTGAAGGTCGATGAATATTGGGGAAGTATTTTTTGTTCTAACACCCCTAATCCCTTAACCCTTAATCCCTGCTAGATCAGAACAATTAGGCACTAAATTAGGTGTTAAAGCAAGCTCTATAGTAGGCATTAAATTAGGCATTAAAATAGGTGCTAATGCAAGTGCTAATCAGGGTACTAAATTGGACGATAATTTGAGCACTAATTTGCACCTAAATTAGCATCAAATTCTTCTGATTAGAGCAAAAAATGCTAAAAATAGTGCCATCCAGACAAATAGCACCGAAGCTTTCAAAAAAATACAAAAAAATACATTAAAAGAGTGGTTGGAAGCAAAAAAAGGAGCTAATCACAAGGATTTTTTGTAGTGAGCCCTATGACCAAATAGGTTACATGTGTAACAATATCCATGAAAGTATGAAGAATACCTGGTCATATAATTTCCCACGAGTCAGATGAGGTGGTCTTCTTTGTCTCGACCTCCTTCAATCACGTACTCTTGTGAAACCATCAATATCCATTTTGTCATGTTTTGCTTCTTCCTTTGTTGATCATGGACTAATTGGTTGTTTTTCTTATTTTCCACTAGCTTATTTACTTCATTTAATTTTTTCAACTCAAAAGACTTCTTATCTTCTACATCAACATCTTCCTTGCTTGATTTCTCACCATTTGAGCTTGATTTTTCTTCTGCCCTAAATCTTTCATAAATTTTTGCTCTTATTAAAAAAGGAGCTCTTCCCTTCCTCTAGTCCTAAACCAAATCTATCTTTGTTTGAGGTCTTTTGAGTACTCAATAGCTCATCCAAAATTTATGATCCACCTTTTAGCTTCAACCCTTTTTCGACTTTCTCTTTAGCTTTCTCCAAATCCTTTCTTAAGGCAACTACTTCTTCCCCAAGCTTCATGCATATGTCAATTTCATATCCCACTTTTGATTTCATCATCTCTTCCATTCTTTTGGCTTCCCTCACTTGAAGTTTCAGACTGAATACCATCTGATTGGATTCCTCAAGCTCTTTAGATAGCTTCTTATTCTCCTTTTTTAGTCCTTTAGCTTCATCTATTAGAATTTCAAGATATTCTAAACTTTTAGAAATAAGTTCTCCCTCTAGATCTATTTCAGACTCTTCTTCACCAAGATGCTTACCCATACCATGCTTCTACTTCACCAATTCTTGAGACATGAGAATAAATTCTTCCTTTTCTTCTTCCATCACAAGATCATGGTCAAAATCATCATCTAAACTATCATTAGCATCATATGAGTCACTTCCTTCTTGAATATACAAGCTCTTCTTCTTCTTCTTCCCAAAACTCTTCTTTTTAGGATAATAGGTTTTCTTCATCTTATGACCTTATTCTTGTTCAAGATTATCCCCTTGTAGGGAAATTTAGAAGAAAAATTTCCTACTTTACCACAATCAAAGCATTTGAAAGGTAACTTACATTTGTACTTGCCAGAACCTCTCCTTAATCTTCTGATGAAGTTTTCTTCTTCCTCATCAGTCTCTCCTTGTTTAGATGTGGTGGTTTCAACTTTATCTTTCTTAGGCACTTCATCCTTTACTTTGTTGGTCACCTTGAAAGTAGCTTATTTTTTGGATGGTTTTGCATCTCCCATCCTCATCTCATATGTGGTGAATATACCATGCAACTCATTAAGAGTAAGTTTGTCTATTTCTCTTCCTTCCTCTATTGTTATGATCTTAGAGTCATACTTGTATGTCATTGATCTAATAACTTTTAGTACAACAACCTCTTCTTTTACTTCTCCATATCCTCTAATGGAGTTTACTATATCATTAACTCTCTAAAGATAGTCTACATTCATCTCTTCTTTTTTCATCTTTAGGCCTTCAAATCTGGCCCTCACTACTTTAATCTTGGTCCATTTTACCTTTTCATATCCTTTGTAGATCTTCTTTAATGTATCATATACATCTTGCGCATTCCTACAATACATAAATTTGATATACACAGATTTCGACAAGCTATTTGTAGTGAAAAACCATGCTTTTTCATTATTCTCATAATCTCTTTTTTCCTGTTGCATCAGTAGTGAGTGTGGCCAGTGGTATGTACCCATTCACAACATACGTCCACACATCAAACTCCAAAGATCCCAAGTATATTTTCATTAATAGACTACAAAAATTTAATCTATTCCATCAAATCATAGTGGCTTGTTTGTGGAGGAACTTTCTTGATTAGCCATTATGTTCACAAATCCAATAATCTAGCTGAGTTGGTTAAGCTTCTCCTAGGGAACCTAGGGCTCTAATACCAATTGTTGGAACACAACAATATACTAAGAGGGGGGTGAATCACTAGATATTAAAATTTTAACTCTTTGACCTCTAGAGCAGACTAATACTTTAAAGACTTAGTGTACATATGAAATGTGAAATATAGAAATTTAAACAAGCACACAAACTAATAACCCATAACACAAAATATACGTGGAAAACCCAAGATGGGAAATAACACAGTGAGAAAATGCTACTAGGAGCTAGTGTCCTAATACAGCCTCACAAGAAAACCTTATGTTACAACTTTTAAGGGAACCAACCCAAAAGAGACTCTAATCCCCTAAACAGAGCACCAACTCAGTTATTTGATGCCACCAACCAATAAGATTTACAACCTAAGTGATTGTTACAATTTGTTCATTAAGAACACAAATCAATGTTACAACTTACTTTGTAATTGCTCAAATTTCTATTATTTCCTCTCAGAAATTCACTTCTCTACTCTGCACCCAACTAGTTTGGCTCTTCTCTTTCCCTTCTTGGTATGTCTCAATGCACCCTCATACACCTTCTACAACTTTTTCCTTCTCTTTTTAATGCATTCTCTATCCGCCTCAAGAGCTTTAGAATACTTTATACATTGTGCACTCTATTCTCATCTCCACTCTCTACCTACCCATCATTTGATTATATATTTTGTGTAGTTGCTAACTGATGGTGATTGCCTTAGGATTCACTATCATGATCAAATCCTTTGTTAGGGTTCTAGGATATCTTTTTCACTATCATTCTTATGTATTGAGCCACAAAACATTAATTTTTGGTGTATATAATTTTCTCTCATTCAGTCTCAATCAAACCCTAGGATCACATATGCATTTGATGCATCCTTCTGATTATTTGCTTTTATCTTGATCCCAACCTCTGCTATCATCTATGGCACTATTTTGTGCATCAAATCTTCATTACAATCATCTTTGATGCAAGTAGGACATTTTATTATCATCTCTATGTCGGTTTATAGGTGAAAACATTGTTTACACTGAGATATATGTTTTTGATCTACACTTTCAAATCTGAGTCGTCGATCGACTATCTTCACACCATGATCCAATGTCCATTCATTTTCAAACCTTTAAAACATGACCATCAGATAAATGGTATTTAAATCTTCATCATTGATCTCATTTCCTTTGGAACCACATTCATTTTGTATCACTACTTCACACAGTACATCCACATCAATTTACATGATGTGAGGAGACATAGCGATCACCATCCAATCGTATACCTTTGAACCTGCACCGTTGATCATACATCATGTATTTTTGTTATACATTTTTCTTTATTGTTTCACCAACGATCACCGTTGGATAAACTTCCTTCAATCTATAGCATCCCCCACTATCTCTCTAGCTTTGACTATGGGCCCACAAAATATTGCAGGCTAGAAGGCTAATGCCATGTTTCCACTTTTGATGTCATTATCCACTATCGTTCAACATCCCTCACTCATCACTGAAAAATTTGACTCTTATAGGTGTATTAGTGTAATGCACTAGCACCCAATGATGCAACACTATTCTGACACCTGGCTATATTGAATTCACTTTCCACTAACTCTTGAAGCACACCACTCATCACTCAAAATATCCTATCACTTCACTTCACAACAGTGATGTGAAGCAGGTCACTACATGTCTGTTGGACCCACCATCAAATTCTTCCATCATTTGATCAAAAAATTCTTTGATCATCATTATTCCCTACTTCCCTCCAAGGCATAGCTGAGACCCACCAAAAACATAACCGATTGGCGAGCACCATCCGATCAAATTGATCATAGCTATTGATACATCTCTATCGCTCATCACAAAACTTCAAGCCAATTTCGAATAGCTTTTCATGATAATGTGACCTTAGTGATAGCCATCAGATATGCAACAATTTAGCATGCACCGTATGATCTACTCAATGAATACATAAGTGATACCAACCAGAGAACTAGGTAATGGGGTCAGTCACTAAATGAGTTTGAAGACATAAGTTATAACTTATGTGATTGGTTACCGCCTAAGTATAGTCAATGTGAAAACATAAAACTTGTTGGTTACCAGGACTATAAATGCCTAGAATTTAACTAATAAACCCTAAAATTGGTCGAGAGAAAATATAATACATTTTTGGATGCAATACACATCCTCGGGATCTACTTATCACATTTCTAAGAAGCTCTCAGAAAACCCATGTCAAATATTTCTTTCAAAACCACTTCAGATGCCTAGAAGAATACTTTGCAATTTTATGACAACAATGTAAAATTCTGAGCAAATTTTGCAATATACACTCCATCTTCTAGAACTAGATCCTCAACATACCATATCTTTTCTTAGACATCAATGACAACAACCCTTCATAGAGGATCAATTCCATCTCACAACTGATCCCATTTTGACATCAATGACAATAATGTGCTAACATAGAGAATACAGACAAGAAAGATACCAATACCACTATCAAACTTTTGTTTATATCATTACTTGTATAGACAACTAATTAAATATTGATTATTGCAATACACGTTGGTTGTAAATCATAGTATGTATCGGTTATGCAAGAATAAAGGTTAAGAATTCAATGAAAACCTTGGTGATTACCTTGATTGTCCAAAAAATAGCAAGTAATCTCCCAACAAAATGCACCTCCCATGGGCATGTAACATACAAAAAAAGCATAAAAACATAAATAGAAACTCAAAAGATGATGGGATGATGTATTGTAGGGCCCACCAAGATGGGGAATAAAAGTGATGAAACCATCTAACGGGAGGAAACATTATGGTGACAAAAGCGAGGAGATAACAATGCTATCAGATTGAGTTTCTCAAGTGTTGCGGGTAGGATTTACACCATAAAAATTGCCATCCTACTGGCTTGCATGAGAAGGTATCCCTTTCTCTAGATTTTGTGCACCCAAGGGCATTGCAGGCTAACGTGAATAAGACATGCATTGAGAATTATAATTAGTATTAATTTCTTAGAATGTGTGTTTAAATACGATAATGTACAAAATGATTTTGTAGGTTAGAAAACACTCTATGTTATGATTTATTTCATTTTGTGTGCTCAAACCTAAAGGGTGAAGAGAACATGAAGGATTTGTGGGTGGATAATACACAAAACATACCAAATTGAGGCGAGGGGTGACTAGGAAATGTTTTCCAACATGCAGTTATATATAGCCAATATGAACATAAGAAGAACTTTTCTTTAGTACATAGTAAGAATGTAATGAAGATCACCCTCAAAATTTATACAAGCCATATTGAATGAGATAGGTAAAAGATAATATTTTGAGTGAAGACATTCTCCATGTTGTTGAAAATTTGAGGAAGATGCATGTGTATCATGCGCAATGGGAAAATGGCAACGCAAAACTCGAGCAATAGGTAGTAGAAAGTATGTAATGGAAAAGGAATATGCTCTAAAAACACTTCAAAAGAAGTAAACCAAATTGAATGATATAGATAATGTATTGACTGAAGAGACTATTCTTGCTCTTGAGAAGTTGATGAAGAAGCATGTGCACTATGTGAAATGGGTAAATGGCAATACAAAACTGGAGGTAGTAGGTACTAGAATGCATGGAATGAAAAAGGAGTCTTCTCTAAAAATACTTGAAAAGAAGCAAAGTAGAGTGAGTGAGATAGATAATATATTGAATGGAGAGATCCTCCATTTTCTTGAGAAGTTGAGCAAGGTGCATGTGTAGTATATGCAAAGGGCATATGGCAATGCACAAGTGGACACTCTGAAGAGGTTTTCTATTGCACAAGAATTTTTGAAGGCAAAGAAAGTGAGAGATGTTGTTGTGGGTGGAATTGAACAAGTAAATTATATCATGAATAACTTCTATAGCTCAATATATTTTCCACTATGAACTGTAATAACCACTTTATCTATTATTTTTGAAGCTTCATAAGTGTCACTTTCCAAACTAATAACTTGTAATTTTCCTATGACACATTGCACCAAAATTGTATTGTCCATCCAACCTTTTTCTCAAACTTCCCTAACTTATTATCCTTTTTAGAAAGAGTGCATAGGAATTTGAATATTCTTGCTCTTGAAGAAGGTTTTAATGAATTCCACTTAATTATCACCACACATTGGCTAACTCTTCTTTCCTCATCTCAATTGAAAGAGATAAAAGAGGAGTTAGCCAAAGTTTGGTGAACATTGATTCAAAATGCATTTCAAAATGTTTTTCTTCAAGATTATTCAAAATACTTTTGTACTCTCTTTGAAAAGGATAAAAATGTTAGGGAAGTTCTTGGAAAGGTTTTGATGGACAAGACAACTTTAGTGTAATGTACCGCAGAAAAATTACAAGTTATTAGTTTGGAAAAATTATATGTAGACAACATGATTCTGATAAAAACCTTTAATTTTGTAGACAGTAAGAATGTAGTGAAGTTCATTCACATTCACAATTTAAAGAAACTCTTACTTACACTAAAAGTTGCATTTAAATTTCCTCATACTATTTATAAATAAATGCAGAATATAATTGTAGGTTGGAAAAGAAAATGTGGTTTTCCACTTATTTCATTCCTTAGAAATTAGGTTGTTACTTGTAAAGGGTTTTAGAATAGCATGTGAGTTACAAGTTTTATAACACCCAGGTTTTTCCAACATGGAATTTTATACAACATTATGAATGTCTTAAAAATATTGTGTTATTTAGATAGTAGGAATGTAATGAAAGGCAACTTCAAAATGTATAAGTTTTAAACAGAGTAAAAAACATGCTTTAGTTTCTTAATATGATCCAAATATACATGCACGATATGATTGCAAGTTGGAAAAAACAGTGGGAGGTGAGTACATAATTTATGAAACATCCAACCCACACAATATTGTAAAACCCTCAACATATAGAGGGCAATTGAAAACCCTTGTTTTCTCATCAATGAAAACCCATCTCCGCAATGAATAGTCATTCAATTCTTCATAGTCCCTAGGCAGAATGGAAAGATGGCATATATTTTTGGTAGATATAAATACCTACTAGCTAGTTGCGTGAACCTATCACATGTGTTTTGGTAGGGAGAATAATCACTTTCCTTCAACCTCTGAACCCTTGCAACTCCTTTTCAAGCTTGCCAGCAACCTTCAAAATGAGAATGTCAAAAAATGGTGACATTATGGGATTTATGTAGTTTAAAAAATATATCATTTCATTGTAGAACCCATATTATGTTTTCCAGCCTAGTTATATATTTTGCATGGTTTTTGGTTTCTCTAAACATTATTCAGTTATTTCACTCATATTTCCACAATGGGTTATCAATTATTTCATTCAACTTCCTCTAAAAGTTATGTGTTGTGAGCACATTAAAATGGAAAAATTAAAAAACCCTCAATACAAAAACACATAAGGGTGATCCCACAATAGTGGTTTACATTTTTTGTCCAAACTAGACACTGAAATAATCTTTTAAAATAAATCTTATCTTTCGGGCACCTATAGCGGCTAAACCATGAGGAATTTGAAGATGATGCAAACTAGAGTTTCGTCACATTTTTAATTTAGATTTTTAACTCCAATATCTAGTGCTTCCACTTGGTTAGATAGTTTTTTATTGAATATTTTTTCTTTAATCAAGTTTCAAAGTCAAACCAATTACAATTTAGACATAGCGGGACCGTATAACGCGTAACGTTTTTTGTATATATCAAAATTCAATTTTATTTTTTTTGTTGGATCAAGGACTTGAATATCTGGTGCACTCATATTTTTCAAAAAAAAAATTATAATTTTCTATTTTTCCACATGTGCAGAACAAATACCTTCATTTTCAGTGAAAAACCTATGTTTAATAAAACTAAAAAAACAAATACATAATAAAACCAAAACATATTAAAATTATATTTGTTGGATAGCGCGTTCCAAGGACTACCTAATTGCAGTTGGGTTTGTGAACTCTCCACCATTTTCATGTTCAAACCAAGCTCCAAAGTGAAAAAAATTAGGTTTTTTTTGTGTTTCAAGGGAAGAATGAGGGATAAGGGGGGTTTGTACAAACCCCAATGGGTTCGAGTGAACCACCCTTCAATTTTCATTTCCTTTTGGTTTTTTGGGAAGGAAATGTGGACCCAGTAATTAATGGGTCTACTCAAACCACTTTTTGGGTTCATTCGAACTTGTAGGTTCGTTCGAACCCCTAAAACCATTTTTTTTGCCATGGGGTCATTTTTTCTCAGTTTTCTAAATGACTATTGTGGCTTCACCCATAAACACCTCTGTATTTCAAATGAAAACCCCTTTTCACAAGGAAAACCCTCTGTTTTCCCATCAATGAAAACCCATCTTCGTACCGAATAGTCGTTCAATTATTCACAATTCCTAGGCAGAAGGAAAAAATGGCATATATTTCTGGTAGATATACATACCTTCTAGCTAGTTCCATGTTCCTGTCAAATGCATTTTGGTAGGGAGATTGCTTGCTCTACTTTAGCCTCTAAATGCTTGCAACTCCCTTTCGTGCTCTCCAACAACCTCTAAAATATGAATTTTGAAAATGGCAACGTTTTGGGATTTTTGTCCATTCCAAATTATTATTTTGAAATGGTGAGGTTAGGCTTTTTGTCCATTCTAAATTATGATTTTGAAAACCAGTCAACATTGCCACATTTTCCAAGTGACAAGGCAGGTGATGAAACTCCAAATGGCAAGCGCCTAAATGTTCATCAACATGGTCTACGAAGTCTTTTTGTCAGTGTCTTTTGTTGAGAGATTGAAATGGGGGATGGGGTGTTATGTTATAATGTCTATACATAGGTTTGTTTTGTTGGGAGATTATATTATCCAATTTTTAAATAGTTTATTTTTTATATATAAAAATAGCTAAAATAACTAAAACATAAAATATTTAAAAAGTAAAGAACACTAAACAAAATAAACCAAGCAACCCCCTAAAACCATGGAGCTGGCTAACTCCTAGACAAAAATAACCTATGTACATACAAAAATGCATGAAAAGATACAAAATGACATACATGGTAACATACATAACATGACGAAATGTCGTGGTGCAGGGCTCGCTAGATGGGGGATCAAAGTGACAAAACTGGTAGACGGGAAAAATGTTCGAGAAATGGTAGGTAGGAGTTAATGACGCCATCAGGTTGATTTTCTTATCTCCTTCTGGCCCAAAAACGCGAGTGCCTTAGCTTGGCCGTGAAGTTTCACTTTCATCCACTTTTTTTTTGTGTGGGAAAACTAGAAGGGGAATGACGTGGGCCTTTTTTGTTTTGGAGAAAGAAAGGTGAAAACACATTTTGTTTATAATCTGCACATTGAAAGTTGAAGTTTTGAGTGCACATGGAGGAGTTGGAGGAGGAAACCGACCAAATCTAGGTGCTATTTTGTAGTTTGCATGTTGTAAGCTAAATTTATGAGTGCACGTGGAGGAGTTAGAGGAGAAAATTGATCAAATCAAGGTGAGGGGTGC
Organism: Sequoiadendron giganteum; assembly: GCA_007115665.2. Classification (NCBI taxonomy): domain Eukaryota; kingdom Viridiplantae; phylum Streptophyta; class Pinopsida; order Cupressales; family Cupressaceae; genus Sequoiadendron; species Sequoiadendron giganteum. Next base: position 278,971,830 of record CM021101.1, read on the forward strand.
TAACCAATTCGGTTGCAAATGGTTTTACAACACATTATAATTTGTAATTTGGGAAACACAATGTGTGGGATTTGAGCTATTTGAATCTTCTTGTTTAAATGTATTATTGTCTTCAAAATCACACATTCCATTGTTGTGTTTAAATTTTGCATGATTAAAAAAAATAAGTGCACAAAATATAATTGTAATTTAAAAAACACAATGTTGGGTTTCAGTTATTTGAATCTCCTTGTTTAAATGTAAAGGGTTGTCTCATGATGGGTTGCTTGCTTCTTAACACCTACCTTTTTGCAACATGGAGTGTTAAAAAATAGTATGAATGTCTTCAAAATCACACATTCCATTATTGTGTTTAAATTTTGTATGTCTGAAAAAATAAAGTGCAAGAAATAATTGTAATTGGGAAAACACAGTGTTGGGTTTCAATTATTTGAATGTCCTTATTTAAATGTGAAGGGTTGTCTCATGGTGGGTTTCTTGCTTCTTAAAATGTAATTCATTGCAACATGGAATGTTACAAAAAAATATCCATGTCTTTAAAATCACACATTCCATTATTGTGTTTAAATTTTGTATCACTAAAAAAAAAGTGCACAAAATAGTTGTAATTGGGAAAATAGAGTGTTGGGTTTCAGTTATTTGAATCTCCTTGTTTAAATAAGAAGGGTTGTCTCATGGTTGGTTTCTTGCTTTTTAACACCTATGGTTTTGCAACATGGAATTCTACAAAACAATATGCATGTCTTCAAAACAACACATTTTATTGTTGTGTTTAACTTTTGCATGATTGAAAAAAAAGTGCACAAAATAATTGTAATTTGGAAAACACAATGTTAGGTTTCAGTTATTTGAATCTCCTTGTTTAAATGTAAAGGTTTGTCTAATGGTGAGTTTCTTTCTTCTTAACACCCACGGTTTTTCAACATGGAATGTTACAAAATAGTATGAATGTCTTCAAAATCACACATTTCATTGTTGTGTTTAACTTTTGCATGATTGAAAAAATAAAGTGCAAGAAATAATTGTAATTGGAAAAACACAGTGTTGGGTTTAAGTTATTTGGATCTCCTTGTTTAAATGTGAAGGGTTGTCTCATGGTGCATTGCTTGCTTCTTAACACCTATGGTTTTTCAACATGAAATGTTACAAAATAGTATGCATGTCTTCAAAATAAAACATTTCATTGTTGTGTTTAACTTTCACATGATTGAAAAAAAAAAGTGTAGAAAATAATTATAATTTGGAAAACACAATGTTGGGTTTCAGTTATTTAAATCTCCTTGTTTAAATGTAAAGGGTTGTCTCATGGTGGGTTTATTGCTTCTTAACACCTATGGTTTTGTAACATGGAATGTTATAAAAAGGATGAATTTCTTCAAAACCACACATTTCATTGTTCTGTTTAACTTTTGCATGATTGAAAAAAAAAGGTGCACAAAATAATTGTAATTTGGAAAACATAATGTTGGGTTTCAGTTATTTGAATCTCCTTGTTTAAATGTGAAGGGTTGTCTCATCGTGGGTTGCTTGCTTCTTAACACCTACAGTTTTGCAACATGGAATGTTATATAACATTATACATGTCTTAAAAATAACACATTTCATTGTTGTGTTCAACTTGTGCATGATTGAAAAAAAAAAAGTGCAGAAAATAATTGTAATTTGGAAAACACAATGTTGGGTTTCAGTTATTTGATCTCCTTGTTTAAATGTAAAGGGTTGTCTCATGGTGTGTTGCTTGCTTCTTAAAACCTTCAGATTTGCAACATGGAATGTTACAAAATAGTACATGAATGTTTTCAAAATCACACATTTCATTGTTGAGTTTAACTTTGGCATGATTGAAAAAAAAAGTGCACAAAATAATTGTAATTTGGAAAACATAATGTCGGGTTTTAGTTATTTGAGTCTCCTTTTTTAAATGTAAAGGGTTGTGTCATGGTGGGTTGCTTGCTTCTCAACACCCATGGTTTTGCAACATGGAATGTTACAAATAGTATGAATGTCTTCAAAATCACACATTTCATTTTTGTGTTTAACTTTCGTATGATTGAAAAAATAAAGTGCACAAAAAAAATGTAATTGGGAAAACACAGTGTTGGGTTTCAGTTATTTGAATCTCCTTGTTTAAATTTGAAGGGTTTTCTCATGGTCGGTTGCTTTCTTCTTAACACCTATGGTTTTGCAACATGGAACGTTACTGTTAGCAAATAAAAAGGCTCTTAACAAAAATATTTAAACTATGACTCTAGGCCTAGATTTAGCATCAAATAAATTCCGCTAACAGCTCTAAAAAGATCACAATTGTATTTGTGCTTCTCTTAGAATTTTTTTGAGGTACAACTCCCTCACTAGATCTTCAATGAATTATCCTATTCTAACACAATGGGTATTATTTTAACTAGAAATTAGAAAAGGTGACGAACACTAGTGCATAAATATGGGGCTAGCATGGGTGGCATAAATCAAACCATAAAGTACCAATAAAAATATTAAAAATTTATGATCATTCATTTCAATAGATAGCTCAGACTATAAAAAATGAAGGCATGCATCCAATATTTCAAAGAAGATACAACTACATCATACACATAACTCCTAGATCAGCATACCAAAATCATTAAATTCATAACACAGATTATAAATCATTACAGTCTACATTTAATGCTTACTCCTTCTCAATAACACCCCTAGGTGTATCCCAAAAAGGATAAGGGCCCTTTTCATCCCTCCCAATCTAATATTTATAGCATAGCTAATTCCACTAAATGGGTGCCAAAGCTATTACTAAATCAACAACTTCTTGTCTTCCTAACCTTTTCTTTGGAGAAATGGTTGGAGTCATCTGAATTTGGCAAAGGAAAAAATATTTGCAAAGAAAACTGATTATGATCCACCAATAGTGTCTAAAGGACCAATCATACATCCAAATATCAATGCAATGCATAGGAATATTAAGGTGTGGCACGTGTGATCTGGCTAATGGGAAATTGTAATTTAGAGCAGCACAAGCCAGCCATAAATAGGAACCAAATAAACATCTTATCAAGCTTAGGAGAATGTACCCATGTCCAACCAAAACACTATAAATTCAACTAGTGTCACCTTTCCTTTGCAATTAGTTTCATCAAACATGGCGAGCTCTCAGAGTGATGGTAATTCCGCCAATGACTACATTATTCTAGAGGAGATAGAATGTAACCCACTGTTTAGGCACATCTTGGACCAACTAAAAGAAGTCTTCATAGTTTAGAGTGAGGTGGAGGAATATTTTATCTAAAACATCCTTGGTGAGGCATTTCTCAGCTCGGCTCATGTGCATAACATGACTATAATGGAGCACTTCATTTATACAGTCATCATGACTTCTGGTCACCACGACTAGGGCATGAGAGCGCTGGAGCGCCTAGTAAAGCTCAAGTTTCATCATCACGTCAAAGTGGAAATCAATGGGCTCAACCACTATCCTCAGACTAGAGTGATCATTGACACCATCTGCATTGCATCAACTCTTCAGGATGAAACTTTAGAGGAGGTTGTGGCACATTTGTGCACAAGAGTGGAAAAAAATGACATGGGACTTTTCATACAATTCCTCTAGTCACACAACAATCTTCAGTCACTAGGGAAAGTCGAACACCTACAGGTTGTTACTAAAGGAATTCACATTTTTATATTCACTCTATGTGCCTAAGAGAAACACCCTTTTTTCCCTTTGTTCACGAACAAAATTTTGTAGTTGAACCAAACATTTTTTGTAATGCCAGAGCAATATAAAAATGTTTTTATATATTAATAAAATATCGCTTTTGGTATCATATGACTTTGCATGCATGGCTTCTTTATGTTTATGTTCATATTATGCTTGGAAATGTTGATTTTTCTTTTGTATAATACACAAGTTAGGTAGATAAGCTTATTGTTATTGCATTAATCACTGCATAACCTTTTGAGTGGATAAATGAATGGTTTGCATAACTTGATAAAACATCACCTAGTTTTAAGGCAGCCCGAAGAATACCACCCAAGGTATAACTTATGGGTGAAGTTTCCATGCTTCTGACACATGACAACTTCATCAATTTGGCTATTAATGTTCATACGGCCACCTCAAAAGGACAAGTTAGAAAGTGGGAAGAAAAAATCACCGAGGTCCAAGATACCAATAACACAGGTGGTGGAATAAGAGGTTTGGAAAACATTCTAAAATCCCACCCAAGTTCAGGAAAAATAATAAAAGGCTGCCCAACTTAGCTTAGGTATCGGACTTAGGTGGAAAGAGAACATAGTTACCTAAAATAAAAAGTAAGGACCCCCTTTATAGGTAACAGTGGCTCCAACTAGGGACAAGGACTATAAAGGATGTAGAGAACCCAACATGTGGCACCAGTTTCAATCCATTGGGTATGGATTCAACAAGAAGGACAATAAGTAGAAAACCAAAAATAAACACACCAAAATTGTCTTATTTACAAGTAGGACTAACCTACCAGAGAAAGGAAAGAAAATGCATCGATCATGGAAATCCATTAACTAGATGGGAGAAGAATAATCCTTTCCTAAAAAGGCATGCCTTCTTGTACAATCTCTGAAATGCATTTAGGAACCATGATCTCCCAATGTTAACAGAGATGGGGATGTGTCTGTGAACCAATGGTCTACGAAACAGCCACTTTTCATTAAGATTTTCCTCTTGCTATCATTTTGTTGGGGCTAAACCATTCTTTGCTAACCAACTCTCACCATCAAAGACTATCAACCCGAGTATCTCCAATTCAGATATATCATTTTGATCCTTAACCTTTTCCTCGACCTTATCTTCCTCAAAAAATTCCCGAGTTACAGGGAAATTGCCACAAGAAACAATAATTTGTTTGGCTTCATCACATCATCTTTTAGTCTGACTATTTTTATGGAGGGCAATTGCTTCTATAGGCTAGTGTAGAGCAAGAACTAACACTTCTAGCTGGGGGTAGATTTCATCTTCTTCTCGCAAGAGGCTAGAATTTTCTCCATCCTTCCTTCACTTGAGATCAGTCTCAGCCCTTAACAACAACATTCATTCACATACATGGATCGATCATCAATCAAATTTATGAAAAGAAAGTTATCACATACTCCAAATCCATCAAAACTAAAAAGAGGGTTAGAAAGAGTTGACCATTCCTATCCCTTTCTAGCATCATCATTCCCTTTCAAATTGAGGCCTAGGTCCTTATTTTTAACTTCTTCAAAGAGGAAAGTTCCATATTCTAGAATAAAAGAAGGAGTTGATGCCAAATTACAAAAATCAGTCTCAAAAAGGGAAATTTTGTCAAAAAGAAAAGGAGAAGCAAGTAGTGAATTTTCTTGCAGTCCATCATCTTCAATGTCACTAGATGAGCTGGAAATGGATTCAACTTCAAAAGAGGAATACAAATTAAAGGCTTGATCACTAAAATGTTTATCTTGTCCCTTACTAGACTGTTGTACATTATCCAAAATTGTTAAATTAATATTTTCAATAGTTGGGAAAGATAACTCTACCTCTTTATGACCTCTAACCAGGAACTTAGGAGGTGTCTTACAATTGGCTTTGGGCCTCACCTTTGAGTTGAATTTCCATTTTCCCACGATGATAAAATCGTCTTCAACCTTCACTTCTTCCAGTTGAGCTCGCTTAATCCCATGCACTTTGTCTCTTTTAAGGATTAATTGTATGTATGGCTCCAGAGAAAAGATGAATATGTGATACTGAATCTCTAGACCAGGTCTTTCTGGATCGAGAATCTTTTGAAGAAACTGATTGAAACAATAAACAAAATCCCTCATCATTTCAGCTCTATTCTTCTCGATCTAAAAGAAAAGACGTAGGATAGTTGCAATACTAATTGGAATGTCATAGCATTGGAGACATTTGATTTTGAGAATGATGAAATCTAGTGATGCTTCCCTTTTCCAGTCCCCTATACCATTCTATCACTTTCTCAATTAGAATGTCAATAAAAATTATTACAAAAAAATTATATTCCTAGAATTGCACTTACAACAGTTATAGTTGAAATATGTCCCTCAAGATCTTGTTTATTTAGACTAGAAAAATTGGGAAACCTTTTCTACGAACCTTGGGATAGGTTGTAATAATGAGATAGGGTGAGAGAACCAACTTGGTTGCACAAGAAATTTGAAACCATAAACGGAGTCACCAACTCACACAAGAGTAAAGGTTAGGAAGAGGAAATTATTGTGGTAGATGAGCTAGAAGTGAATTATGAAGCTGAGGTACAGGTGGATCCCTCAGTTGACGTAATGGTCGATTAGGTTGATGGTCATGATGATGGGGAGGATCATCATAGTATTCAATATCAACATTGGAGGAAGTTCAATCACAGGTGTAGGTGGGGTTGGTCCAATTCTTCTTCTTCTTCCAAAGCAATATTTAGCTAAATATAGTGAGTTGTGTTCCTCCTATATCTCCAGGAAAGTGTATTTAATTGGGATATGATATCTTCTCATTCAACTCAACCCCAATCTAAGTCTGGTTGCAAAACAAGGAATACGTCATGGTGAGGAAGTACCATCTTGTCACATGATGTGACAAGAATATCAAGTATTAATCAATTTGATATATCTTTAAACTTTTCCCCAGCAAAGTCACCAAAAATTTGTTAGTGAATGAAAAGGATCTTAACAAAAATATTTAAACTATGACTCCAGGCCTAGATTTAGCACCAAATAAATTTCACTAACTTTGAAAAGATGACAGTTGTATTTTTGACTTCTTTCTGAATTTTTTCAAGGTAAAGCTCCTTCACTAGATCTTCAATGAATTGTCCTATTCAAACACAATGGGTATGCTTTTAACCAGAAATCAGAAAAGGTGACGAACACTAGTCCATAAATATGGGGCTAGCATGGGTGGCATAAATCAAACCATAATCTACCAATGCAAATATTGAAAGTTTATGATCATTTAGTTCAAGAGATAGCTCAGACTATAATAAATGAAGACATGCAACCAATCTTCCAAAGAAGATACAACTACATCATATGAATAACTCCTAGATTAGCATACCAAAATCATTAAATTGATAACACAGATTATAAATCATTAAAATCTACATTAAATGCTTAAATTCCTTCTTGATAACACCCCTAGGTGTATCCCAAAAAGGAGAAGGGCCCTTTTCATCCCTCCCAATATAATATTTATAGCATAGCTAATTCCACTGAATGCATGCCAAACTCGTTACAATATCAGCAACTTCTTGTCTTCCTAACAATTTCTTTGGAGAAATGGTCGGAGTCATCTGAATTTGGCAGAGGAATAAATATCGGCAAATAAAACTGATTATGATCCACCAATAGTTGCCAAAGGACCAATCATACATCCAACTATCAATGCAATGCATAGGAGTATTAAGCAATGGCATGTTCAGCTACTTGATGGAAAATTGTAATTTAGAGCACCGCAAGCTAGCCATAAATGGGAACCAAATCAGCATCTTATCAAGCTTAGGAGAATGTACCCATGTCCAACAAAAACTCTATAAATTCAACCAGTGTCACCTTTCCTTTGCAATCATTTGCATCAAACATGGTGAGCTCTCAGAATGATGGTAATTCCACCAATGAATACATTATTTTAAAGGAGATAGAATGCAACCTACTGTTTAGGCACATCTCGAACCAGTTGAAAGAAGTCTTCATAGTGCAGAGTGAAGTGGAGGAAGAGGTGATCTACAACATCCTTGGTGAGGTGTGTCTCAGCCAGGATCACGTGAATAACATGAATATGCTAGAGTGCTTCATCTATATAGTCATCAAGATTTTTGGCCATCACGACTGGGGTGTGAGAGCACTGGAGCACCTAGTAAAGCCTGAGTTTCATTATCACAAGAAAGTGGAAATCAATGGGCTCAACCACTATCCTTAGAATGGAATGATCGTTGATGCCATCTACATTGCATTATCTCTTCAAGATGAAACTTTAGAGGAGGTCCTAGCTCTTCTACACACAAGAGTGGCAAGAAACTTCATGGGACTTTTTGCACAATTCCTCTAGTTGCACGAGAATCTTCTATCACCAATGCAATTTGAAAGCTTGTGGGTTATTACTGAAGGCATTCACATTTTGATATTCGCTATGTGTGCCTAAGAGAAACACCCTTTATTCCCTTTGTTCATGAACACAATTTTGTAGTTGAACCAGATGTTTTTTGTAATACTAGAGCAATGTAAGAACATTTTTATATATTAATAAAATATCACTTTTGGTACCACCATGTCTTTGCATGCTTGTCTTCTTTATTTTTTTATTCATATTATGCTTGGAAATGTTGATTTCTCTTCTATATAATGCATAATTTAAGTAGATAAGCTTATTGTTACTGCATTAATCACTGCATAACCTTCTGAGTGGAAAAATGAATGATTCGCATAACTTGATAAAACACCGCCTAGGTTTAAGGCAATCTAAAGAATACCGCCCAAGGTATAACTTGTGGATGAAGTTTCCATGCTTCTAACACATGACAACTTCATCAATTTGGCTATTAATGTTCATACATCCACCTCAAAAGGACAAGTTCAAAAGTGGGAAGAAAACACCTTCAGGGTCCAAGATACCAATAACACAGGAAGTGGAATGAGAGGTTTGACGAACATGCTAAAATCCCACCCGAGTTCAGGAAAAACAATAAAAGGCTACCCAACTTAGCTTAGCTATTGAACTTAGGCAAAAAGAGAACATAGTTACCCAAAATAAAATGTGAGGGTGCCCTTGATAGGTTACAATTACAAAATAGTATGCATGTCTTCAAAATAGCGCATTTCATTGTTGGGTTTAACTTTCGCACGATTGAAAAATAAAGTCCACAAAATAATTGTAATTGGGAAAACATAGTGTTGGGTTTCAGTTATTTAAATCTCCTTGTTTAAATGTAAAGGGTTGTCTCACGATGGGTTTCTTGCTTCCTAACACCAACATTTTTGCAACATGGAATGTTACAAAATAATATGAATTTCTTCAAAATCATGCATTCCATTGTTGTGTTTAAATTTTGCATGAATGAACAAAAGGTGCACAAAATAATTGTAATTCTGAAAGCATAGTGTTGGGTTTCAGTTATTTGAATCTCCTTTTTTAAATATAAAAGATTTTCTCATGGTGTATTTCTTTCTTCTTAAAACCTATAGTTTTGCAACATGGAATGTTACAAAATAGTATGAATGTCTTCAAAATCACACATTCCATTGTTGTGTTTAGATTTTGCATGATTGAGAAAATAAAGTGCACAAAATAATTGTAATTGGGAAAACACAATGTTTGGTTTCAGTTATTTGAATCTCCTTGTTTAAATGTGAAGGGTTGTCTGATGGTGGGTTGCTTTCTTCTTAACACCTACAGTTTTGCAACATGGAATGTTTCAAAACAGTATGCATGTCTTCAAAATAACACATCTCATTTTTGTGTTTAACTTTCGCATGATTTAAATAATTAAGAGCGAGAAATAATTGTAATTGGGAAAACACGGTGTTGGGTTTCAGTTATTTGAAGGTCCTTGTTTAAATGTGAAGGGTTATCTCATGGTGGGTTCCTTGCTTCTTAACACATAGGGCAATACAACATGGAATTTTACAAAATAGTATGAATATCTTCAAAATCACACATTCCATTGTTGTGTTTAAATTTTGCATGATTGAAAAAAAAGTGCACAAAATAACTGTAATTCAGAAAACACAATTTTGGGTTTCAATTATTTGAATGTCCTTGTTTAAATGTAAAGGATTGTCTCATGGTGGGTTGCTTTCTTCTTAACACACATGGTTTTGCAACATTCAATGTTACAAAACAGTTTGAATGTCTTCAAAATCACACATTCCATTATGTTTAAATTTTGCATGATTGAAAAAATAGAGTGCACAAAATAATTATAATTGGGAAAACATAGTGTTAGGTTTTAGTTATTTGTATCTCCATGTTTGAATGTGAAGGGTTGTCTCATGGTGGGTTTCTTTCTTCTTAACACGTAGGTCATTGCAATAGTTACAAAACAATATGAATGTACTCAAAATCACACATTCCTTTGTTTTGTTTAAATTTTGCATGATTGAAAAAAAAGTGCACAAAATAACTGTAATTCGGAAAACACAGTGTTGGGTTTCAATTATTTGAATCTCCTTGTTTAAATGTAAAGGGTTGTCTCATGGTGGGTTTCTTGCTTCTTAACACCCATGATTTTGCAACATGGAATGCTACAAAATGGTATGAATGTCTTCAAAATCACACATTCCATTGTTGTGTTTAAATTTTGCTTGATTGAAATAATAAAGTGCACAAAATAATTGAAATTGGGAAAACATAGTGTTGGGTTTTAATTATTTTAATCTCCTTGTTTAAATGTGAATGGTTGTCGCATGGTGGGTTGATTTCTTCTTAACACCTACAGTTTTACACCATGGATTGTTACAAAATACTATTCATTTGTTCAAAATAACACATTTCATTGTTGTGTTTAGCTTTCACATGATTGAAAAAATAAAGTACGCAAAATAATTGTAATTGGGAAAACACAGTGTTGGGTTTCAGTTATTTGAATCTCCTTATTTAAATGTAAAGGGTTGTCGCATGGTGGGTTTCTTGCTTCTTAACACCCATGGTTTTGCAACATGGAATGTTACAAAATAGTATGAATTTCTTCAAAATCACACATTCCATTGTAGTGTTTAAATATCGCATGATTGAAAAAAAGTGCACAAAATAAATGTAATTCAAAAAATACAGTGTTGGGTTTCAGTTATTTGAATGTCCTTGTTTAAATGTAAAGGGTTGTCTCATGGTTGGTTGCTTGCTTCTTAACACCCATGGTTTTGTAACATGGAATGTTACTAAACAGTATGAATGTCTTCAAAATCACACATTCCATTGTTTTGTTGAAATTTTGCATGATTGAAAAAAAAATGCACAAAATAACTGTAATTTGGAAAACACAGTTTCGGGTTTCAATTATTTGAATGTCCTTGTTTAAATGTAAAGGGTTTTCTCATGGTGGGTTGCTTTCTTCTTAACACCCATGGTTTTGCAACATGGAATGTTACAAAACAATATGAATGTATTCAAAATCACACATTCCACTGTTGTGTTTAAATTTTGCATGATTGAAAAAAAAGTGCACAAAATAACTACAATTCAAAAAACACAGTGTTGGGTTTCAATTATTTGAATGTCCTTGTTTAAATGTAAAGGGTTGTCTTATGATGGGCTACTTGCTTCTTAACACCCATGGTTTTTCAACATGGAATGTTACAAAACAATATGAATGTCTTCAAAATCATGCATTCCATTGTTTTCTTTAAATTTCACATGATAAAGAAAATAAAGTGCACAAAATAATTGTATTTGGGAAAACACAGTGTTGGGTTTCAGTTATTTGAATCTCCTTGTTTAAATTTGAAGGTTTGTCTTATGGTGGGTTGCTTTCTTCTTAACACCTACGGTTTTGCAACATGGAATGTTACAAATTTTTATGCATGTCTTCAAAATAACACATTTCATTGTTGTGTTTAACTTTCACATGATTGAAAAAATAAAGTGCACAAAATAATTGTAATTGGGAAAAAACACAGTATTGGGTTTTAGTTATTTGAATCTCCTTGTTTAAATATAAAGGGTTGTCTCATGGTGGGTTGCTTCCTTCTTAACACCCATGGTCTTGCAACATGGAATGTTACAAAATAGTACGAATGTCATCAAAATCACACATTTCGTTATTGTGTTTAATTTTTGCATGATTGAAAAAAAAGTGCACAAAATAATTGTAATTGGGCAAACACAGTGTTTTGATTTCAGTTATTTGAATGTCCTTGTTTAAATGTAAAGGGTTGTATCATGGTGGGTTTATTAATTCTTAACACCCATGGTTTTGCAACATGGAATGTTACAAAATAGTATGAATTTATTCAAAATAACACATTCCATTTGTGTGTTTAAATTTTGCATGATTGAAAAAATAAAGTGCACAAAATAATTGTAATTGGGAAAACATAGTGTTGGGTTTGAGTTGTTTGAATCTCCTTGTTTACATGTAAGGTTTATCTCATAGTGGGTTTATTGTTTCTTAACATGTATAGTTTTGCAATATGCAATGTTACAAAATAGTATGAATGTCTTCAAAATCACACATTCCATTGTTGTGTTTAAATTTTGCATGATTGAAAAAAAAAGTGCACAAAATAATTGTAATTCGGAAAACACAATGTTGGGTTTTAGTTATTTGAATGTCCTTTTTTAAATGTAAATGATTTTCTCACGGTGGGTTGCTTGCTTCTTAACACCTATGGTGTTGCAACATGGAATGTTACAAAATAGTATGAATGTCTTCAAAATCACACATTCCATTGTTGTGTTTATTTTTTCAACTCCCTGTCTTTTATATTGCACTTGTGTGTCAACACCATTAATTAAAATCATTTTATTTTGATGATAAATTGTTTTTTGAATGCTTTAATTTATTTTCCAAGTGGTTAATTTTAGTGTTCATGTCATTTTACTTCAATTTCAGCAGTTTCAACTATTTCTTTTGCATCTGCAAGTTGACCAAACACATTTTTGCTCATCCCCATTATTGTTACCTGTTATCACCCCCTTGGAATACATTTTCATGAGCTTCTACCTTCTATTTCATATCTTTTATTTTTATCTTTGGAGTAGTTTCTTCCTCATTAGCCCTTAGGATAGCAACATCCATTTTTTGGATAGAGTTTCAAATTTCTTCAATAGTTTTTTGTAGCTTTGCAGCCACTCTTTGCTTAGCTTTGAGAGTGTCGTTGTGATTAGAGAATACAATTTTTTTTTGTTTGATAGGTTATTTACAAAAATTATCTACCTTTTCACATATGGCTTTCACATCTCCAGCCAACTGATTCTCTTTTTTTTCTCTAAGATCATTTTTTTCCTTTTCATTGTCATCTATTTTGACTTGTATTTGTTCCATAGAATTCTCATGTTGAAAAATATTTGGCTTCATTTTTTCAACCCCACTTATAGCATAATTTCTCACTTTCTTTTCTTGCATAAATTAATATGGAAAACAAAATTTATTGACTTTATCCATTTTTGCATTGTTATTTTCCCATTGTAGATACTTCATGATGCTCCTTCGTCAAGTTGTCAAGTGTAAGAAAAATCTTGTGAGTTGATACATTATCTATCTTATTCACTTTGGTTTACTTATTTTGAAGTGTTTTTAGAGAAAAAAAAATTGATTACATACTTTCTACACTTGTTGCTTGACTTTTGCACTACCATATGCCCATTGTGGATACTACACACACAACTTCCTGAAATTCTGAGTAGCACTGAGTCTCTTTAATCAATACAGTATCTATCTCATTCACTATGGTTTGCTTCTTTTCAAGTATTTCTACAGTAGATTCCTTTATGATTTCATACATTCTAGTACCTATTGCATCCAATTTTTCACTATCATTTTCCCATTGCACATACTTTAAATGCTCCTTCCCCAACTTCTCAAGAGCAGGAAGAATCTCTTCAGTCAATACATTATATATCTCATATAGTTTGGTTTTCTTATTTTCAAGTGTTTTTAGGGATGTTTCCTTATTCATTTCATACATTCTTGTACCCAGTGTCTCTTGAAGTATTAGTAAGATCTCAAGTTCCTCAAGCCACAACATTTTCCAACATTGAATTACAAATAGACAAAACGAGTGTAATGAAAACCTTACACTACCAATGTAAGAAAGGGCACCTTTAAAATTTACCAAAACTATTACTTAGAGTATGAATTGTGTTTCAATTTTGTCATATCATTAAAATATAGGTAGCTAGGAAAACACAGTGGGTTGCGAGTTAGTTTGTTGAGATTGTAAAAAGATGAAGGGTGGAGAATTTGGAGAGGAGTTTTAGATGAGGGATACATAAAAGTAACCATATTTATCTAAGGAGTGACCAACCATTTTCATTCTTATACATCGAGGGTTTTTCAACACTATGTGGGTCACAGGTTTCTTAAGGCACTATGTTTTCCAACCGTCAATTATACAAACAATATGATTGCAATGATAACCTTTTCTTTTTTACACAATATGAATGTAATGAAAGGAACATCTTAAAAATATATAAAAAGTCTCAGGTACACTAAAAATTGCATTTCAACTTTCCCAAATTAGTAAACTATATGCATGTTGGAAAACACTATGGGTTGTAATTTCTATATTTTTGCTTGTTGTAAGCTGAAGGGTGGAATTTTTCTTTTGTGCTTGATGTTATTTTTTTGGTCATGTTTAGTTTTATGTTCACAAATTTTTGGAAGCCATATAAGTAATTACATGTTATTATTCATGTTACTCTTATAGGCTACATATAAAGTTGCAGGTTGGACTTCTCATCAAAATGTTCAACCTGCACTTTTTTAGTTCATGAATTTTCATATAAGCTTTTTTTGGTCATGCTAAGTCACCCCAAATGGAAGGCTCCATATCACAACATGCCTTCTCAGGTAAAATAGGTTTGTATACCCCATATACTATGGTGTCTTATTCTTTTTTCATGCGAGGTTGTGATTTTACCTATGGTCTTTATATCCTCTTGGAGGTTCAAGTAGACACTGTATTTTCCAACATGCATTGGTTGAAATCATGGTTGATAGGAAAATTTACAAATGTATGCCTTTCTTTATTCACTCCATTACTAATTCATGATGTTTTCAATAGATGCAAAAAAAAATTATTCTTTTGGTGTTGGTGGCAGCAATGGATGAACATTTATTTACATAGAAGGTTTTCATAAAAGGTTTTGGTTGCCCTCTAACCTTTCCTCTCCATTAACACATACACATGAACCACAAGCAACATATATGCCCTAATATATCTATTCTTGCAATTGTAGAAGTAATTACATAGATTTATACACATTACACTAATACGCCACATACAAATTTGAAGGTTGAACCACTCAACATGTGGTTCAACCTTCACTTATGTATTTCATGAATTGCTAGATGTGTTTTAGGTCCTCATGTTAAGTCATGCCAAACAGAAGGATGAATATCACAACATGCCTCCTCAGGTAAAAGAGGTTTTTACACCCCATATACTCTGAAATATTTGTTATATTTACATGTGGGGTTGCGAATTTACTTGCATTCTTTAAGTCCACAAGGAGGTTCATCTACAAGCTATGTTTTCCAACCTACATTTGCTTACATCATGATTGATAGGAAATTTTACACCTTTTGGTATTTCCTCATTCTCTCCATTATTGATTCATCTTTTTTTCAATAGATGCAACAAACATGTTATCATTTTGGCATTGATGGCAGCAATGGATGCACTTTTTTTTTTTTACATACAAGGTTGACATTAAAGGTTTTGGTTGCTTTCCAACCCTTCCTCTCCTTTCACACATACACATTTAGCACAACCAACATATTTTCCAAAGATAATACATCTTTTGTTGCAATTGTATATGTAATTACATACTCTTTTGTACGTTACACTCTTATGCAACATAGGAAGTTCTAGTGTGAACCACTCATCGTGTGGTTCAACCTTCCTTCTTTTTTTTATTTCATTAATTGCTAGATGTGATTTTCCTCCTCATGTTAACTCATGTGAAATGGAAAGGCTGAGTATCACAACTTGCATCCTCGGGTAAAAGAGGTTTGTACACCCCATATACTCTCAAATCTTTGTTATATTTACATGCGAGCTTTTAAATTTACTTGTGGCCTTTAAGTCCATTTGGAGGTTCATCTACATGCTGTTTTTTCGAACCTGCATTTGCTTACATCATGGTTGATAGGATATTTTACACCTTTCTGGCTTTCCTCATTCTCTCCATTACTGTCATCTTTTTGTCAACAGATACAACAAATATTTAATCATTTTTGCATTGTTGGTAGAAATGGATGCACTTTTTCTTTTTACATACAACGTTTTCATCCAAGGTTTTGGTTGCCCTCTAACCCTACCTCTTCTTTAACACATACACACACAGCACAACCAATGTATCTTCCCATGATAATACATCTATTGTTGCTATTGTATAAGTAATTACATACTATTATTCATGTTACACTCCTATGCCACATACAAACTTGCAAGTTTAACCACTCATCATGTGATTCAACCTTCGCTTGTTTATTTCATCAATTGTTAGATGTTCTTTTGCTCCTCATGTTAAGTTATGCCAAATGGAAGGATGAATATCACAACATGGCTCCTCAGGTAAAAGAGGTTTGTACACCCTGTATACATTGAAATATTTGTTATATTTACATGTGGGCTTGTGAATTTATTTGCGTTCTTTATGTCATCAAAGGTTTTGGTTGTCATTTTTTGTTGTCATTGTCTATGTCCACTTGTACATTGAGATAGACAGTCTAATTTACAGCCCACGTTTGTGTTATATTTTATGCATAGCTTGATTCAATCTATCACCTTTAATTTTCCTCAGTTGAAGTCGGCAACCTCCTATTGGTTTCATGTGGGTGATAGCAATGAAAGAACATTTTATTTACATTCAATGAATGATTTCTTTCTTTCTTCTTGAAACAATCCATAGTAATTTTATATATTCATCCAATTTTATCCTTTCCTTTTTCCTCTTCTGATTTACAATGGAATCCTATTTCCATCAAGAAGGATGGGGTCCCTAACCTTGTCGCAACAATTCCTCGTATGAGACTTGATGATTTCATTCATGATGAAATGTCCATTGAAGGTTTTGAAACTAAATTTCTGGAGAAGAAAAAAAGACAACCTACCACCACATTTCCCCTCGACGACAAAAATTATGGTAAAATAATTTGGTGTTGTAGGTTTGTATCTTTCAACATTCATTTGTATTGTCCAATTATATTTTACTCTCTCTTGCTTCAAGATAATGAGATTATGCCTTCTTCATAGCTACTGGTGTCAATACGGTCCTACAGACCTTAGAGACCAGCCTCATCTAGAGAAGAAACAACATAAGACATTTATACAAATGCAAGGTTTTCAATACCACTACATGGTAAAGGTTATGAATGGAAAACCTAATGTTTCCTACATTATCTACAAAGAAATGTTCCACGTCGATAAAAAAGGTGAATTTTGTCATCTCATTAACGACACAAGTGGAGATAGGTGTTCTATTTTTTCCACTAATCTATCCATAGAGTGCAAAAGATATATTGAAATCCTTTTTCTCATGGATGTCAGTGTCAATGCAATAATAGATAGACACATCAATGATCCTGTCTTATGTGGCATGATTTCAAAGAGAAATCAATTCCTTACATGAAAGGATGTAATGAATGTCTGGAAAAATGTGTGTTCTACTCATGCATAGAAACACAAAGTCAGTTCGAAAAGTATCATGATGTGGAATGCAAAGGACTTTGACAACTTCTACTTTCAACGACCCAATGGGAATGATGCATCTTTTTTTATCATGGTTTAGACTCCATGGATGCTAGATAAGATGGTTTTCCACTCGCACAATTCAGTCATCTTGATGGATTCCATATTTTCCACTAAAAAATATGGGGTGAGGCCTTACAAACATTGACAAATAGTTCATCATCTTTTCAATGATCTTGCTAGTTGTAAACTTAAAAATGCTCATGTTGAGTTTTTATGTCTACAGTTTCCATTGTATAGTTTTCTCATTTTTTATGAGCAACAGAGTGGTATGCCAGTTGCATGGGTAGTCTCCGCATGAAACAAGATTGAGGACATCTTTGCATGGCTATGCATATTGCATGATTATGGAAGAAGAGCCAAACCTGATTGGAGAATCAATGCATCTTTGACCGATGATGCGACTGTAAAAATCCAAGCCATACAGTATGTGCATCTCTTTTTTCATTTGTGTATCTTTCTCATTTGCTATTTATTTTCAATGCCACTTTATCCTACAGATAAGTGGTAAAAAATATCGTTTGTATTGTCTATTAGGGTTGCCTTTCAATGTTGTGTGTTTCTATGCCTTTGGCATGTTAAAAGGTCTTGGTTGAAGAATGTATATAAGTATGCAACCAAGGAAAGGGCAATGGAAATCTTCCACAAACTTGGCACGGTCATGATGCCAATTGGTGACAATGAAGATAGAGTCACTCATCTATTGAACTCTTTCTTTGAGGATTTCAATGATCATCCACACTTTTTAGAGTACTTCAACAAGACATGGTGCGAAGGATAAGGTCAAATTGGTGAGTTGACAATTTTCGTCACCTCGTAGGATTTGCACCATTCACATTCTTTGATGCTACCTATAATATGTTGTGGTTTAATTGAATATTCATTTTTTTTCACAGCCATGTGGGTGAAAAATTTCATACTATTCCCACATGCCAACCAGGATACAAATGCAGCCATTGAGTCATACCATTGTGCACTCAAAAATCGGTACTTGAGTGATCATTTTAAAAAATGCACTAGGAGAATGGACTATTTGTATTACACACTTGTGTATAAAATGGAACCATTCTATAGGAAAAAGGAAAATCTGAAGTATTATGGTTTTATGATGAACTATAAGTTTTTAAATATGTGATCTAGTTTGGAGTGGGCCAAGGAAATTCCAGACGATCACTTTGTTCCCAATGAAACACATCGTGGATGGTAATGGGTGAAAATTCAAAGTAGGTCTCACCACTACCTCGTTTGGAAATTTGGGGAGAACCTTTTTGTTTGTGAGTTCCCTTGGAGTTTGCAAGGGAACACTTGCAAACATGTCCTGAAGGTTGTTAACTTGATTAAAAGATCATCTGTCATTGAAGGGGTGGTCCACTATAAGTGAATTTCAATTCAAATTACATTACTTTATGTGAGTCAATTGTGTTTTGCATTTTCTATTACCTAATACAAGTTTCTTTTGTGTGGTCATTTAGACAGGGGAGGTCAACCAATTCGTAGAGGGATATATTTGAAAGAGACATTATCACAAGGGGGCATTGAAGAAAACAATCCTAATCTTCTCACCCCTACACAAGCTCCTTCTATAACTCATGTATATGATGACCATGTGCTCAAAATTTCTATTTGGAATGACACAAATGAAATCTTCAACAAAGTGATGTGTACACTGCTACAATTTCTACAACAGGTGCAATCATACATACAATGCATGGAGAGGTTTCTACAGTCCATCTAAAACAATCGAATGCATTTCCATTTTAATTCATTCTTGATCTTGATGAATATGCAACTAGAATCATTTGCATGTGTCCATGTTTTAGTGCAAGTAGGGATCGTCATCGACATGCAACCCATCATACGAAGTGTGTTGTAGAATAGTTAGATCACCAAAATCCTTTGTATGACTCCTTTCCCTTATCCGTGAATAATAGCTTCAATGTGAATTTCAATATGAAATGTTAGACTCTAGGAGAAACTACTATGGATGTGGAAGAGGATACAACATCTAATACAGGTGACTATGAGAAAACCCATTTCAATTTCTATATTGTAATAGGAAATGGTAATGCAGATTTCTTTTTCCAATATGTGCTTCTACTACGTCATAAACTTTCTGATTTCTTTTTTGGCCTTTTTTGTTCACTTTGGCATTCCAATCTAGGGAAAGGAGTCTTCTCTGATGACTATATTTCACATGTGTAAACCCAATGGAAGGTATGGTTCAAATTTAATAACTATGCATAGGTAAGTCCAATTTTTGGTATGACATTTTGCAATACCATGGTTCCTTATAAAAATTTGGCTATGGTGACAGGTTGATGCCAGCCAACGTGCGTTCACTCTGTTGCTTCTTCAAGATTTACTAAGGATTACACAAGCATACTTTAGTGAACCTTCATCTATAGTTAAGCATAGTGCATGCGGTCCTTCCTCAACACGTAAAGAGTAAGAAGAGTTTGTTCAGTCAAAATTTTATCTATCTCTTTCACATTGCTCGCTTCTTTTCAAGTGTTCTCATAGTCCCATGTCACTGAAAGTGGTCATAATGTTTGCGCTACTGGAAACTCATTGTCCCATGTCACTTTGTTCCTTGTGAAAATTTTTGTTTTGTTACCATTGAAAATGGCCATAGTCTTTGCACTATTGGAAAACACACTGTCCCTACATAGTTAGTTCGTTATGAAAATTTTTGTTTCAATTTGAATTTTTTGTGCAACTATTTTGTACAATCCAAATGTCCTTTCTGCCTTTCTTAATCTAATTTCAAAAAATAGAATGCTCACATTATTTTCCATGTTCGAAAACACACTGTTCCCTATCACCTATTTTGTCCTAAAAATGTTAATATTTCCTATAGTCCAAGAATGTAATGAATTCATTGATAATTGATGTTGCATTGCTCCATGTGTTTCTTCTATTCTTGGTCTTCTTCTTTTATTTTATCTCAGTCTTGATGGAACTTCAAATTTCGCTCTTTGTGTTCCATTTTATCTTGCCTTATGTTTCTGGTCATTTTTAGTATTTGGGAAATGCCTAAGGTTTGGGTTTTACCTTTGTTTTCATGTAAAACCCTAGTATTTTATCTTAGGCCTTAGGTGGGATCTATTTCGCCGTTACTTTTTGAGGAGGGTTTTAAAACAACTTAAGCCCCATCGCTTTGTCTAGGCGGGGTCTCTTTGATCTATCATTTTATTTCCTTTTCCTGAATTTATTATTTCCTAAGTCTGGGATGGTCCCATGCTCCCTCATTTAAAAACAACTTATGTCATTGTTTATCATTGACCTAGTGATGTCCCCTCGTTTTTTAAATAAATGTTTTTATATTTTGTAGAGGGACAAGTTTGTTTGATCATAGATCAATTACGGTTTGATCTCATTCATTCCCCGCCATTCCGTGATGACCCCAACACATTGTTTTGGTTGATCACGATATCATGGGCAAGCTCCATGTGTCTCATCTAGTGAAGCCAAAAGAGATGATAGAAATAATTTAATACATTTATCCAGCTTTAATACATTATGTAGCGGGTTACTAAAGTAGTTATGAGATACACATGCTTCAAATCAATGGATATTTTATCATCTCGACAAGAAAGGTGCTTGATGGTTAATGAAAAAGCTGATGATGATGTTGAATGAATAGGATTTCCAATGGTTGAGATCCAATGTTGCCCGCCATCGCGTGATCAGAAGTTGCGAGATCTTCATTGATCGCGATATCATGGGCGAGTGCCATGTGGATTTCTTTGGCAACACATAGTATGGTGGGCCCTTGTCGCCATGGTGGAGATCATGTCAATTTGTTTTGAAGGAAGTCGTTCGATGTTACAACCAAAGTGACGGATCGATGGCTAGTATTTGAATCTACATCAAATGCGATTAGAGTTGCTAGTACGGCGTGCAAGTAAGCTTTAATGGTGGATGAGATGTCTACTAGCTTGTTTTGATTGAAATAAAATGACCATTCTCCTGCCCTATTTGAATCACAAGGCATTCAAACATCTTTGTGGATAATTCACAAGGCCAAGGACAAAGTTACGAGTTGTTACAACAAAGATTTAGGTTTATGCAAACACAAAGTCGTGAGTTGATTTTTGTATCTCCTAGTTATTTTGAATTTGAATTTGGGGAAAATTTGTTGTGTACTTGTCGAAGGGCTTGTTGATAAATTTTTTGGGGCTATAGCTCAATTGAACTATGGGAAATTGCAAGGTTTTGTTCTGTAATTTCATATTTATGTTTATCCCTAGTTTATTTCAAGTTTGAAATAGCAAGGAAACCCTAGTTTATCCAGGATGGCACCATCAAAGCAGCATTCTAGCCAAATTGATTATTTAAATAGAAACCTATATGATGATTTCCTGGATCAATTTCCCTTGTCAATGAATGATAGGAAGAAGGGGTTGGTATTGATGCAAGGAAAAAACCTAGGGGAGGGATTAGTATACAATTGTTCCAACATAGTTTATGCTAGGGTTCCTTTTACAGGTTTAGAGATGTTTAGATTGTGGTTTGGATAGAGGAATTTTCCCCACCCCTTTTTGAATGGTTGGATGTATGACATGGGGAAGCTAGTGGTATTGAATGTGTTCCCTGATGTGGATTTTCTTAGGCTAGTGGTTGCATGATATGACTCTGTCACACAGGTGATTAGAGACAATGATGGAAGGGTTATGTTGAGCATTAACAAAGAGGATTTTCAACAGGTTTTTGATCTGAGTGAGCCCAGTATGTTTTTGGTTCCTATTGATCTTGAGGAGATGAAAGTGGAGTATGGGAGGTTGAAATCACTTTTCAGAGTTAAGTTGCTCCCACCTCATTTGGCTAGGGCCGGAGGTTCAAATTCTATATTAGCCCTAGTGACCAAGAACCTTTCAAACTGAACTGCTTTGCAAATCATTTCTTGGCCACCTTTTACTCATTGTGCCAAATTTTGGGTTTTAACCCCAATACGGTGATTCCTATTGCTTACATGTTCATGAGGGTGCAAGTACAACACCCTAATTTCTCAGTGATATATGATTTTGCTTCCTTTTTGGCTGAAAAGATACATGAAGGGCTATTGAAGTTGCAACAAAATGATGCAGGCACTCCATTCTTCTAGCATTCCATGTTGATGTATATGTTCTTGTATAAGAATGTTCGATTCTTCTCTGAGAAGATGGAGTTAAGGCAGTTGGTTAATGGAGAAATATTTCCAATGTAGGTGTGGACTGCAAATCTATCATATAACAGGGAGAATTCCAGTTATGTGCAGTTCGATAACTATTTTACTTCCAGATTGAGAGCCATGCTGATGGAGAATGTGCCTAGAATTCTTGAGAAGTTGCATGATTTCCTCATACCAAAGATGAGGAAGTTAGAGTTGAAGGTTTTCCATAACTTGGGTGATATTATTCCATACCTAGTTAGCACTGTCTTGAGGGTGTATGGTTTTCAAGGGACCCCTCATATATTGCCATACAATGTGCCACCAAGAGTGGGATTTGCAGAATTTATGTGGCAGATTGGTTGTATCCATGAGGACAACCTTACTAGAAAAGGTAAGGGAACATTTTTCTTGGACTATACTGTGGTGTTAGATTTTGTCTTTTCGAAAGGAGGCTAGGTACATTTTGGGAAATTTTTTGAAGAATACCATTTGAGTTGTGGTCCCAAGTGGTAGCATGATCCCGAGGGCTTCTTCACCCTTTTTAGAAAAAGGATAAAAGGTGGTAAGTTTGTGCATGAGTTTAACTTCCTTGAGGAACTGATTAGAAATGAGTTTGATCAAAGTTGGCAGGAATTGAACAAGGATAAATGGATAGCATATGATAAGCTATTGGCCATTGTGCACAAAATGGATCCAAAACATGATCTATTGATGAAGTTCAGTCCATATCATAAGAAAGCTGATTTTTTGATGGACAACTTCAAAGAAATCATGGGCACCTTGATGACCAAGAAGATAAACCTGGAATTGGATTTGGGTATACAGGAGCAAGATTTTGGGCCATTGGAAGAGAGGAAAGCCTACCAACCTTCAGAGAATTGGCTTATTTACAGAAGGAAAGGAAATTATAGAAATGATGAGGAAGAAGAGGATAAAAAAGGAAAAATAATAATGAAATTTCCTACACAACCAGGTCCAAAGCTCAAAACACCTGGGGAAATCAAGATTATTGATTTGGAATCATCACCCAAGAATAGTCCCTCACCACCACCATCAGAGCCAAGCCCTAAGAGTTAAAATATTGAGAAATCACAAGAGGATTTGGTGGGTAAAATTGTTGTCACTAACTAGGACATGCAAATGGGTATGCCCTCTCCTCCTAGGCCAGCTGAATTGGCTCTCTCTAATTTGGATATGAAAGGAAAATGTGTGCAAGATGCAAGAATGGAAGCATGTAAGGAGTTTCTAGATGATAATGCATTTGTAAAACTCCAATCTTCTTGCAACTAGTATGGAGAATGAAATTGGAAGAATATCAAGATAAATGCAAGAGGAGAAGAGAATTGAGACTTGATAGTTCTGACTAGGAGAATTATGATGAAGTGAAAGCTGAATTAATGGATGAGTTCAAGAGCATCACTCTTGAAGAGGGAAGAAAACTGGTAAATAAAGCTGGTGTCTTGATTTTTCCTAAGTAGGACATTGTAGATGTAGTAACTTTCAATGCTATTCTAAAGTCCAAGCATCCCCTATAATATTCTGAAGAAGAGGTCAAGGAAGCATTGCAAGATTCTACCTTCAGTGAAGAATACGAGACTTTGGAAATTTAGGCTTTATCCCCTCAAGGGAGAAAGCCCAATGTTACTAATATTAACCCAAATTTAAGAGGAGGGATGATAATAAAGAGAGCTTCAGAGACCTCAACCACAGAGGCCACTAATTTGACTGTGAATGTGGCCAAATTCGCCCAAAAGACTATTGAAAGAGAGGAGGCTGAAAAGAAAGGCCTAATGGAGAAGTATAATTTCATAATTGGAGAGTATAGCAAGGTGCAACAAAGGAATGTTGAGCTACAGACTGAGGTGGATAGGCTGAAGTACAGGAAGATTGGGGAGACATCAAGTGCTCTAGAGATCAAAACATTTCCTTCCACATCAGGATCAGTGCCTCTTGCTTCTCCCATTGTTTCTAGCAGGGGGAGGTAGTTACTATTGTATTAAGGCATTTAAATAAGTTTTATGACAGATTGACATCTATTTACTCTTTATATTCTTTATTATTAGATGCAATAAAGAATATTGATAGGGATCAGGAGGCAGTAATACCACTGATTGAAAAATGGATCCCCAGGGCTAGTGATTTAGATATAATGTATAAGGCCTCAAATTTTGATATAAATAAAAGGCCCCAATCATTAAGGCCTACTCAAGTGTTAGTTAAGTCATTGCAAGGTTTCCAGGCCCTACCAAATGACTTGAGTAGGAAGATCAGAGAATTAGTTAAGAACTTTGATGATTGGAGTGACACACTGTTACCTAGCATAATTGATGAATAGGGAAATATTAGGTCACTCCAATAGTGGTATGATCAAGAAAATGAGGTCATCAATGCTCAAATTAGATCAATATGTGATGACTTAGATTATTATTTATTGGTAAGTTGTATGGATAAAATTATCAGCACCAACTCATTTTTGGAATCTTTTGAAAGAGAATAAAATCAAGTGGCAGTCAAGTACATGCCTTACAATGTCAAGGTAAATAAGGTAATCAGTTTTAATTGGCCAACTGATGAAGAGTATCAGTAGTGGGTAAGTGTATATTTAACTAAGGAGGAATAAAGGAGAGCAGGCTACTAACGGTTAACAAATCAGTTGTTGCAATTACAACAGATTCCAGTTTTGTTTTTGGTGACAGTCTAGGAATGAAGTTCTTGAGTTTTTTCTGCCACATCAACCTTTCTCAGCGGGCGAGCATGAATAAGAAGATTCTTCTGGGGATTTTTGTTGTAATAAATTTTTTGAAGTGTCACAAGGTAGTCCAAGTGGCTGGTGACACGTGTACTCTCTGGCCCGATGCTTGTTTGCTCCTTCATTCCCTATAAGAAGGATTTCAAGGCCAGAAAGTACGTGTTAGCAAGTTAGATATTTTTGGTTCAGTCTAGGTGAAATTGTAGAGAAAATTGTAAAGTCTGATGGTTTTAGAGAAAATGCAATTTAGGTTTTGAGTCTTTCTATAGTAGGTTTTGAACTCATGGGGGTTTGATGTTTTATGACAGTACTGGCATTTGAATTGAAATAATTAATTTGAACTCATGTCTCTCCATTGTACAAACATATCTAAATTTTGAATAGAGTGATCAAGGGTTGTTTCATTAATCTCACTGTTGTGGTGTGTATGATTCTTGTTTTAGCTTTAATTCAAAGAATTAATTAAAATGCTTGAATGGGATTGTAGGTGGATATTCTCTATATAAGGATTTGATAAGTAGTATTGGGTTAGAATATATATTGATAATATTTTAAAGCAATGTTATCAAGGATCTTATATGTTATGTGTTAAATCTATCATAAACCCTTAAATGCTTATGAATTTGACTCCTCCAATGGATATATGGCACTAATCTAAATTGTACTCATTCGTATGGTTTAGTATTTGTTTGTCTTTACCTAGAGCTTGCTACAAATTGCAAGTCAATGACTATCTTATACTATGAAATATTGTTGTAGTTATCTCATGCTCCAGGTAGTTGATATTATTGATGACCAACCAATTCTATTTGATATTATCCTATTATGTTGAGCTATTGAATGATATTATTTGTTGTTGTTAATGTTGTTTATGATAATGGTGCACAGGTTGTAAATGCATTAAGGGATTACCCTCCTAGGTCTTGCAGAGCCCGAAATGTAGGAGGTCTTTAAAGTCCTCCTTAGTTGGTCCAGGTCCTTCGAGTTGCCCTTGATTGGAGTCGGCAATTCCATAGGTAGAATAGAATATCAACCTGGTTATAGTTAAAAAACAAACCAACATGTCTTTTCCAATCATAGTAATGCATGTTACACGTAGCGACTGTTTTAGATGTTTAGTCTATTTTTAGTCTTTATGTTACATGCAGTGGCTGTTTTAGATTAATGGTCATAGTCTTTGCACTGTTGGAAAATACACTATCCCTACACAGTTAGTTCATTATGAAAAGTTTTGTTTCACTTTTAATTTTTTGAGAAAATGTTTCTATATACACCTAAAAATGGTCTAGATAAATATGATTAATTAACCTTTAATTCATCTACTTATAACTAATTAGAAATATTTATTTATATAGTTCACATTCTATTTTCTTCTATATTAATTAAATAAACAAAATTCATTAGTTTGTTTTTATTTAATTATCAGATTCTTCTATTTTAATTAAATAAATGAATTCAATAGTTTTTTTAAATTTAATTGTCTAAGTCTTTCATCTTAATTAAATAAACTAAATATCATAGTTTGTTTAATTATCATCCCCTTTTATTAAATAAACAAATTTCAATTTTTGTATTTAATAATATTTCTTCCCTCCAAAATTCAATAACTCAAATTTCTAATTGAGCACATGTCTACAGATTTTCTCTCAATAAAGTTGAAAGCTTTAAGTTGCATTCAATTTTACTTTATCTCTCCAACCAATTTTGAAACAAACTTTAATAGTTGGCTTCATGGATCCACAATTTCTTCCTAATCATTTGCCACAATGTTTTGCTAAGAGAAAGCATTTCCCCTTCTTCCTCCCCAAATTTTTCATCTTCTACCATTGATTTATCAAGATCAAATCTAAACCATTGCTTGCTGCCACATCAGGAATTGCCTTTGAAAATCTATAAAAGCAACCTCGTGCTATAGGAAATGGATCCCACTTTTTTTGCAATTTTACTCTGTAGGAGTCACATTAGATCATTTGGCATACAAAATTTATAAAATTATCATGTAGAATCATCTTAGCAATCATATTAGATTGTGATCATGTCATAGCAGATCATGTTACTTGCATCTTAGTTTATCATTTCATATCATATCACAATATCACAACATATCATATCAGTATCATAGCAGCATAGCTTCCATTATCAACCATTTTATCATAGCATATCATTAGATCATCATTCTCATTCTCTAGGTTGTCATTTTAAAAATCACTATGCACACAATCTGAGAGCCACTTTGATTTAATAAATCCTTGGAGTTAGAGAGCAATGGAATGATTTTAGAGATTTTTATTATGTTTCAATTAGATTAAATTTATTGTTTGAATTCTCTTATAATGTTGCATTAAGGTGTGTTGTTATTTACTTCACTTACACATATTTTCCACATGCATAAATTGGTGCCCATTGTGGGGAAAAATACCCATACTTAACATTTTTCGAGAAAGTGACTACAGATTCAACGTGATTCTATTTTAGCATGATCGAGAGTTTTTACAGCGCATTCGATAGATATTTTAGTGCATCTAAATACTGTTTCGGCTCATCAAAACACTGTTTTGGTGCATTTGATCACTGTTATAGTGCATTTGATAATTATTTGAGTGCTTTCATTTATTACTTTAGCACTTAAAAATTTTAGCACATATGTTTAAATTTTTAGTGCATTGGACTGTTTTTACAGAAAATTGAATCATTTTAGATACTAATCTTTGTTTTTTGTGTTGTATGTACAAGGTACACTGGTCAAAGAAAATTATTGGAAACAATTATGCTGGTCAAAGATAAATACTACAAAATTACTAATGGTGTTTGAGAGTTTTTGAACTTTATGATTACTTTCCTTTATTAAGTTAGGCATCTAGCTTAATTAAAAGGAAAATTGAACCCCTTGTTTACAGTGGTTGAAGTGATAAGCTTATGCTCTCCCCTTCACTAGGTGATCAGAATGCTAGACTCACTTTTCATGCTTTATTAACACATTTAGAGGGCTTTTCGTAGTAGGAAAAAGTACTCACCCTACGAGAATGACCTAAATGGGAGCAACCAAAGCCAAGTTTTCCAACCCACTATAATCAAAAGCAAATTCAGGGAAAGTATGATATTCGACGGAAGTGTGCAAGATAACCATCCCCAAAACCTTTGTTCTAAGGGTTGGGAAGTCTCTTGAGGGATTTTATCTATTTTCCACACCGAATGGAAACCTTACCTATGAACTTTAAGTTAGAATCTAGTTGTGTCAGTTTCTAAACACTTTCTATATCATAGTGCAAGGGGAGGGAAGAATCTTCCCCCAAGACACTCACCATATAACTATCAGAGACCTTGATCAAAAGTGGAGGATTCAACTTTTGGTTAAGACTCAAGAAAGGCAAAAATACAAGGTGACATGGTTGTGTGAGCTGACATAGTTTCAAGTGTGGGTTGTGGTATTTTTAGTGACCTTTTGAGATATAAAAGTGCTCGAATTGTCTTTATTATGTTATACTAGTGAAAATCAAAAGAATCAGACCTGATTCTAGAACACAGACTATATGTTTAATGTGTAGAATTGAAACAACTATTTACAAACTTGTTGTGTGTGAAAATTATATTCAAAAGGACATCATCCAATCAAATTAATCAATTTTTGTAGTTCACAAGCAAACCAATTAGATACGAAGTCACCAAATCAGAAGTTTATATCCTCAAGTCAAATAAATTCATTGTCAAAATTCAAAGCAAAAAAAAAACTATCAAAAATCTTGAAAAAATTTATAGAATAGTGCTTTTGCTCTCTATTATAGTGCATCCAATCTCTTAAATAGCACATTGTCCCATTTTTAGTGCATAGGAGGAATAGTCTAGTGCATAGGAGGAACAACATAGCACATTGAAAGAAAAATTTAGCGCATAGGAGTAACAATACAGCTCATCCAACCAGTTTATTAACAATACAATGCATCAAACCAGTTTTTCAATGCATCTATCAATTATTTTAGTGCATTGGAGGATTTGTATAGTGCATTCACCAAAGAAAAAACTAGAGAGTTGTTTTCACTACTTGTCACACTTTTTACACCAAAATTCTGATTTTTACCAAAAAAAAATCTTTCTCAAATCAAACCAGAGTCTAAAACTTTAAAAAATTGAACCTTACAGGTGAAATTATTTAAATTAAACTCAGATCCACCATCCAAAAATTTCTAAATAAAACAAATTTGATTAAAATCCTATTTTCATTATTAGGATCTATCATCCTACTTCAAGAAACAAAGTTGTATAATCATACTTGTCAACTTAGTCTAATCAATGGAATCTATCATTCTATTTGACTCAAGTGAAGATCCTTGAAACTATATCAAACCAAGATCAAAAGTTTAGTGGACAATTATAACAGTTTTATGCTAGATTTTACAAGGTCACAAAGACTAAAACTTCAATAAAAGGAAACAAACATGTCTGGGATTGAAGATAATTTGTTCAACAGATCCAAACAAAATGACAATGATGAAATATCTGAAGAAGAACCAAAAAATTTGCAAAAATACCCCAAGTTCCATAATTTTGTGGAGAAAATTCTAGAAAAGGATGGGGAAAAGTATCTTTTAATGTTGTTGATCTCGGTGTTAAAATTCTAAAGGACTTTGATATCACTAGACTGACAAGAACATCTAAAAGAGTTGAGATTGAATCACAAAATATAGATGAAGTAGATGCAATGAAACATCAATTACAAACCTTACAACAAAAATTCCAAGATATGAAAATAGGAACAACTAAGAGATACTTTTTGCAGGATATTTATCCATATCCTTTTTCTCAAAACATGAACATGATCCCATTTCCAAAAATCTGTGAGTTTCCCAAGTACGATAAGTACAATGGAAAAACAAATCCTCTTGACCATGTAAGGGATTTTTGAGCTATGAGTTTAGATTTTTCTCATGAAGATACGTACTTGATGAGGCTATTTCCAAGAATCTTAGGTGGACAATGTATGGAGTGGTTTTCTAAATTAACTCCAGGAGTTAGATCTTTTGAGGATTTGATAAACAAGTTTATAACTCAATACTCCTACAATATACAACATGATATCACAATGAAGGATCTTTGCAATACTAAACAAAATAAGGGTGAAACATTTCTCTCATTTTTGCAAAGATGAAGAAGGATATTTGTAAGATATCAACATAACATACCTGAAAAGGAAAAGATGGAACTATTCATTGATAATTTAAATGATGACATGAGTTATAGAGTTGAACTACAATGTCCACCTACATTCAAGAAAATGTTTGAAAATGGTCTCAAGATAGAGGAAACTTTGGTCAAAAGAGGAGTTCTAAAAACATATAATGAAGGATCAAACAATGCCAATTCCTCTAATCACAACAACAACAACAATGATAAACCCAAGTTTTGGAAAAATAATAGAAATGCTGGAAATAATGATGATGTGACTGAAATGCAAAAAATGAAACAATATTCAATTTAATAGCAAATTCAACTAACACAACCCCAGACAACAATCGAGGTAGCAATCTAAATGAAAATAAAAACAAAAATTCAGACAATGTTGGATTTAAGTCCTCACCATTCCAAAAGTTATAAAATTGGAGAAAATTCATGCCTTTAGGACAATCATTAGAATCAACATTAAAGGAACTTATTGAAGCCAAAATTGTAACATCACAAGAGCCACTAAATTTGGACCCACACGTCAAACCATTCTGGTGGAATGACGCACATTACTGTGACTATCATAAAAACAAAGGTCACAAGATGAACGATTGTTGGCAATTGAAACAATTGATCCAAGATCTGATTGAAAACAAGAAAATATTTATTGAAGGACCTCAAAAAAACTAATGAGCATGGAGCTTTGAAAAACCCTTTACCCAATTATTACAAAGGTGAATCATCTTCTTCAAATGGTAAAGGAAAAAACTTCAACTACGTTTATGATTCCATTATTCTCCATATCGAGGTAGTTGAAGATCAAACAAATAACACCCAAATCAATGATGAACATGACCTTGTTTCTACTGAAAATCAAACTAATACATTTGTTGTTGTTGGTAATTGTATTGATGACATGATTTTAGTTGATTATCAAACTCATAATGCAAAAATTTATGACAGCCATAGCATCATTACAACTGATCATCAAACCACAAACATTACTGCAAATGAAAATCAGGTTAACGCCATAAAAATCAGAGAGAATCAATAATATCAACCAATCAACATGACAACAAGGTGGAAAGTTAAGTTAATATTGAAAGGAGATGCAAATAAATCATCTGATGCACCTTCTATAATCAAAACAACTTCTACCCCTACAAATAAATACAACATAATCAATCAATTGAAGGAAATACCAACACAAATCTCAATATTAGAACTCTTTAAAATATCTCTAGCACACAAAGAAACCCTAGAACAAGCTCTTGCTACCACAAAAGTACCCAATAACTTGGAATTTTTCTAGTTCTATGCTATGGTGGGACACTTAACCACTCCTCATTGCCTATCTTTTTCTAAGCATGATGATGTATCACTAAATCATCCACACAATACAACCCTCCACATTGAAGTTCTCATTCACAAACATTGAGTCAAATGTGTTCTTATAGATGGTGGAGCTGGTTTGAATATTTGTACTTTAAAACTAATCCATGCACTAGGAGATTCTGATAATGCTATTGATCCAAGAAGGAAAATCACAATAAAAGCAAATGATGACAAAGAGAGATCTTCCAAAGGATTGATTGTTCTACCTATCTAAGTGGGACCAATTGTGAAGGACATAATCTACCAAGTGTTGGACAAAGATCTGACATATAATATGCTTTTAGGATGTCCATGGATTCATGAGATGCAAGTAGTATCATCCACCTATCATCAATGCTTGAATTTCCCAGTTAATGGACAAGAAATAACTATCTCGGCTTATTCAAATAATCCCCAACAATGCAACATGCTTAAGGCAGCTCAAGATACTTTTATCCCTCATAATAGAGAAGCTAACACTCCAAATCCATCAAATAATGAGAAGCAATCAAATTTTGTGTCAAAATGGGTTGAAAATAAGGATCAATCAAAGGAAAAAGGTATTGTTGATTCTACTACAGCAAACAATGAAAACCCTTTATCAGAACAATCCAAAGGAAAGATCCATTTAATAGACAAAGGTATGGGAGAGTATTCCATTCAACAATCTTTGTGTCTTTCACAATTGTTACCTTCCCCAAGAACATATGTGTAGCTGAAAACCTCAATACAATAATTATCACAACTTATCATAGTTTTAGATGGCATATTTGTAGAGGTAGGCACTTTAATTGATGAATCAGATGATAAGGTTATCCTGAATTGGCTCTACAAAGATGAGGAAGCATCTACATCAGTAACCCCCAACATACAAAAAAATCAATATGGAAAAGGAAAGAAAATCCTAGAGAAGATGGGGTATGAAGGACAAGGACCTATCGGTAAAAGGAAGGAAAACATTGTAGAACCTATTCAACCTCTCACACTTCAAGCCAAAGACAAAACTAGATTGGGATATACAAAAGAAGCAACCCAGAAATTTGTTGAATGAATCCTATAATTGCAAGCTAGTGATGATTATGAGACAGACTCTAATGAGTATGAGTGGGATTCACTATATGAGGTAACCTTTGAAGACAAAAAAATGGATGCAATACAAAGGTATGCACCTATGTGTGAGGATGGACAAAGTTCAAAGACTAGACCCCTTGTGTTTGGATCACATAATATCAATGACTCGATCGACAATGAACAAACTTCGAGTGAGACAGACTTGGAGGAGAGTAACATCATAAACCTCAACATCCCTACCAAAAACTTTGATGGCATTTCTATTCATACTTTCACTGTTGTCGACCTTCATCAATCTGATGATCTTTTACCCTTACTACACCCTGAGCTTATTGACTGGCACCAAACTGAGACTTCTAATGATCCTATCTTTGTGAATGATGATACCATCATTAACTATCTTTGTCCCAACAACCATGACACAAGTTCCAACCACAAAACTCATAATGAAGCTTCAAGTCAGGGGGGTATCAAATCTTCCAGCTGCAAAAATGAAAATATCAATAAAAGATCTAATGGTGAAAACCATTTAATGGCAGTGTTAGATCTAGAAAAAGTAAAAATAAAGAGCGTATCTGATAGTGAAAACCTCACTGAGGCACTGAAAGATGGGGGATTTGACACTCTACCCAAACATTATCATGAGATATCATCAGTGTTGGTTGAGCCAACTCAATCTATCAATGTAGGCACATAAGACAAAGTAAATACATAACATCTGGCAGCATCAATGACTGAACAAGAAAAGTCACCATTCAAATTTTCTTGTTCTTACTCTAATATGCCAGGCTTAGATCCGAATCTCCTAATGCATCATCTATCTCTACCTATGGGGGTGAAACTTGTTAATCAAAAGCTAAGAAAAATGCATCCACATATCACCTTGTTGGTGAAGGCAAAACTCAAGAAATTGTTAGATGTTGGTTTCATTCATCCAATTGATTATGTTGAGTGGATATCAAATATTGTACCTATTTCTAAACTAGATGGTAGTATCAGGGTATGTACTGACTTCAGGGATCTCAACAAGACATGCCTGAAGGATGAATTTCCTTTACCAAACATTGACATTATTGTAGACTTGACAGTTGGACACACCATGTTATCATTGATGGATGGCTTCTCAAGTTATAATCAAATAAAGATAGCACCAGAGGACCAAGAGAAGATAGAGTTCACCTGTCTATGGGGAAAATTTTGTTGGAATGTGATGCCTTTTGGGTTGAAAAACATAGGGGCTACATATCAAAGAGCAATGACCACCATCTTCCACAACATGATGCATACTTTTATGGAGGACTATGTGGATGATCTATTAGCAAAATCATATACTAGAGAGGGACATCCTGATATCCTAGACAAAATTTTCACTTGTCTAGAAAAGTTCAATGTCACATTAGATCCCAAGAAATGTGTGTTTGGCATAACATCGAAAAAGCTTCTAGGGTACATAGTTTCAGAGAAAGGGATTGAAATGGATCCCACCAAGTTCAAGGCTATTATCAAGATACGACCACCTAGAAACATCAGTTAGCTATGGTCTCTATAGGGAAGGCTTCAGTCAATCCGAACGTTCATTTCTCAACTAGCAAACAAGAGTCATCCATTCAATCACTTGCTACATAAGAGTGTCTCTTTCAAATGGGATGGAAAATGTGAAACTATTTTCAATCAACTAAAGAAATATTTGATTTCTCCTCCAATACTAGCGCTGCCTACAGAATGGAAGCCATTACTACTTTATATAGCAACAACAAAGATTTCATTGGGGATTTTATTGGCACAAGAAGATGATGTAGGAAAGGAACAGGCTATCTATTATATTAGTAGAACTTTGAATGGTTATGAGATCAGTTAAACTTTTATTGAGAAAGCTTGTTTGGTACTAGTATTTTCTACTCAAAATATACTCCATTATATGTTAACTCACATAGTTAAACTCATAGAAAAGATCAATCCACTAAAATACTTGCTTAGCAAAGCGTCTTTAACAGGAAGGCTAGCCAAATGGGTCATGATCTTGAGTGATTTTGACATCCAATATTTAGATTGCAAATCTATCAAGGGACAAGTAATAGTTGATCAGTTAGTTGGAGCACCTCTATGGGATAATCAACCAATGAGCATTAAATCTCCTTATGCAAACGTTCTCACCATCACACCAAAACAATGGATGCTATATTTTGATGGTTCATACACACAACATGGATCAGGTGTTGGGATCTTATTTGTCACGCCTCAAGGACACACCATTCCAAAGTCATACAAACTTATTTTTCCTTGTACTAATAATGTAGTTGAATATGAAGCATTAATCATTGGCATCAAAGTAGCACTAGAATGGAATATCACAGAACTACAGGTATATGGGGACTCACAACTGGTCATTAATCAAGTAAATGATGATTATCAAACAAGGGATGAAAATTTTCTGCCATATAGGAAAATGATGGATGATTTAAAAAAGCACTTTGTCCAGATCAAATTTGAAAAAATATCTAAGGTGGATAACAAAGCTACTGATACTATGGCTACAATTGCTTCTCTCTTATAAATATTGGAAAGTCAAAGAAATTATGAGTTTATGGTGGAACAAGTTTCTAATCTTGCCTATGACAATCCTGAATCCCAAGTAATATGCAATATCGTTGACCCCAAAACCTCCATCTATGGGAATATTTATACTTACTTAAAAGAAAATACCCTCCCTCCCGATCTTTCCCGAAACCTAAAATAAAATTTAATTTGTCAAGCCACATGACATACCTTGACTGTCGGCATACTTTACCATCGATGTCTTGATGGTACTCTCCTATGGTGTATAGAATGTAATGAATTTGAGTTAGCCTTGCACGAGATTTATGAATATATCTTTGAAACACACTCAAGTGGTCTAACTCTAGTGAAGAAAATCCTCCGTTTAGGGTATTACTAGCCAAACATGGAGAAATAATTGTATCAATATGTAAACAAGTGCCAAAAATGTCAAATCAATGGCAACCTTATACATGCACCGGCTCAGGAGCTACAACCTTTCACAACAACATGGTCTTTTTATCAATGGGGACTAGATTTGGTGCATAAAATCTACCCTTCTTCTTCAAATGGACATAAGTTTATTATTACAGCCATAGAGTACTTTACAAAGTGGATTGAAGTTGTACCCCCAACCACTGTCATAGCAAAAAAAAATTCATCTTTTATCTTAAATTACCTTATCTGTTGGTATGGTGTTCCTCAATCCATCATCACCGAAAATGGTAGACCTTTTAAGAATCAAGATGACCAATAATTGTGTGAGTGGTTTCATATCCAACATCGCTTTTCAACATCATACTGTCCTTAGGGTAATGGCCAAGCAAAGGCCTCAAACAAAACTATTCTAAAAATCTTGAAGAAAACGGTCAACGATGCTAGACGAGATTGGCATGTACAGTTGAATCCTGCTTTATGGGCATATCAAACTAGTAACACCTACAAGTGCTACACCATATGCTTTAGTATATGGATCAAAGGCTATTCTACCTATTGATATTGAAAGACCATCACTTTGTGTGTCGCTAAACTGGATCATATCAAATGAGGATTATCGAGTATCTAGACTTCAAGAGCTGGAACTATTAGATGAGTGTCATCAGCAAGTGGTGGATCACTTGAAGGCATACCAACAAAGGATGTCTAGAAGATACAATCATAGAGTCAAACCAAGGGAATTTCATATAGGTTACTTGGTATTAAAGGAAAATCCTCACAATCAACGGGATCATGAGAAGAAGGGTAAGTTCAAACCAAATTGGCTCGGTCCCTTTGTCATTATATCGGTCTATGGATCAGGAGCTTACAAATTGTCAACACCTAAAGGGGATTTTTTCAATGAACCTATCAACAACATCCACCTCAAAAATTTCTATACTTGAACTATCTAGTGCACAGTGAAAGTTCTGAAAAATACAAAAATATCCAAAAAAATGTTGAAAGATACAAAAAAAAAAATCATAAAATCTGAAAAGTGCAATAAAAAAAAGTAGTGAAAACATGGCAACAGGCGCTATTTGTGATAGACTAGTTGTACCATATATTTGAGAACATTTGAGTCATTCAATTTTTCCATCACTCCACTTATCATTGAGCACTTCATATACATATCCTAGTAGTGCGGTCATGTCTCACCCTAGCTTGTGGGAAAAATTCTGAACTCACTGGGGGCAATAAACAATGGGCTAAAAAAATAGGAAAATAGAAGTTAAAAATGCAGAAAACACATTGATCATAGGAAAATCAATATTGAACAAATCAACAATCATCAAAAGATCAAGTATCCACTCAAACAGCTTAAATCAATCAACCACATCAAATCTAAATGGATGATATTCTTTTGAATCATGATTTTACTTCTTTAGCTTGAGTGTTCAAATGTTGTTCTTTGATTTTTGTTATCATATCTTTGGAGCAAGTCGATGATGTAATGAAATAGAGAAGCAAGGAAGGAGTATGATTTTTCTTTGTCTATTGTTTGTGAATTGATCATTATTCCTATTGGAATTGTTGCAAGACGTGCTCTACCAAGTATCACTAATGACATTTCAGAATTTGCATAGGAAAATGATTTATTCTTGTCTATTTTACACAAGAAATGCTCAGGTCATCTTAGTTTAATCATACCTCGATGCTTGTGTTAACTTGCAATATCAAAAATCATGAAAGAAGTACTCAGGTAATCATGGTCTATCTTATACCATCAATGCTTGTACTCACTTTCAACATTTTAAAGGCTCAATGATGATAAAAGTCATGATAGATGGATTGTTAAGATCACAACTTTTGCATATGTAGCTTTGCATCTACATAGTTAATTGTATCAAGGTAAGAAAAGATTTCAAAAACAATGTATATCTATCATTTAAAGGACTAATTATACTTGACATAAACAAAAACATTATCATTCTCATGAAGTTGCATTATAATTTGCATAACACATATATTTGCATTATCATATCATTGATTCATCCATCCATTTGATCATATATTTTTATTATCATATCATACACTTATCCATACATTAGATCATATATATTTGCATCAGATAATAACAAAAAAAAATTGAATTACATACCATTTGCATCACCATAAATATATTTCATATCATATCCACATCATTCATAACTCATATAAAATCATTATCCTGCATCACATATCATTCACATTATCATTCAACTCATGGTATTTCATATTCACCTCATTTTAACATTACATCCATACATAATAAATCCATCAGTGCATATTCATATCATCATCATATACAAATCACATAGTATATAGAATGGAAATATGCATATATCATAGGTATTCATCAAGGAATCATATAAAATGCATGTATATCAATAATTCGATGCATATCATATAAATCTCAAAAATCATAATGTAAAGTATTCAATGAAGTCAAAATAAATGTCAAGAGATACAATATCAAGATGGTAGTAAGTCAAAATCAGATTGTACATCATCAACAATCTCAAAATACATTAAGTAGATCATGGAAGCTATGAGGTTCTCCCCCCAGATCTAGCTGGTCTAGCTAGGCCTCCTACAACACCATCTAATGGTACCTACACCTGTTGCACCTATACCTGGGTATGGACCTAGATCTTTGTGCAGAGGTTGTGTCACACCTAGGCTAGTCATCTGAGTGTGGTTGCATGATCTAGACTACACATAACTCACTCTCTACTCAGTTGGCACAACTGCATGATATCTTCCCCTATAGTACTTGGCCTCTCCAGTAACTTGGGTGACCTCCCTCATCATATCATCTACAGTGGTCCCCTCAGCCACTCTATGCAATCTATCAGATAATTCTACTTCCTTCTTACCCACCTATCTAGCCGCATATTGCTCGGTTGTCAAAGTGGTAACCTATTCCTATGCCTATGTGAGCAATGCCTACACCTGCGCTAACTATCCCTATAGTGTCTGAACCTACACCTGTAATATAACTATCTATGTCTTTTTTTGTTGTGAGGGTAATCCAATCTACACACATTGTTGTGTCATAGCCACCAAGTATCTCCTTCATCGAGGCACCATCACATCACTAACATCAAATTCTACTCAACCACCACCTCTGCCACCACCACTATCTCCATCATTTTCTTCATCATCATCCTCATCATCAGTACTCTCCATCTCCTCCTCTTCCACCTCCCCCTCTTCCATCTCATCCTCCCCATCTCCTCCATCTCTCCTCCTCTGCATTTGACCATGTACTATAGCCCTCTCCTCCTCATCCAACAATGGCACCACCTCATCTAGGCAGGAGATCTGTGGAAATAGATGTAGAAATAGATACTGAGCATACTCCTCGGATATCCCTGCCTCAACAACCTTTGGATGATAATCCCATATAATTGGCTACAACCCCTGATACTCCTCGACTACAGCATCAAATGATAGGGTGGGCCCCCACTCTGAAGCATCCATCTATCACCATGCATAATGATCGACACCTTGTGGCATACCCTATAAATGACCATACTTCTGCATCACCCTTCTTAGCAAAAACCTCTCAATAATAAATCGAGTCCTCCCAATCAGGTACATCGACTGGCATAGATACGGCATCTCAGTATCATCCTCTGCCCATGTCTCACAACTAATGTAATCTTACCATACAACTAACTCCATATCATCTAACATCTGCCTCCAATACTCCAATTTTACCATCCTATGTTGGACAACTAAACCTGTGTAGCCATGAACATAGCGTCTCCTAATTGGTTGCTATCTATCTACAATGGGACACATGATGGAAATATGCTCCCATGCCCATATCTATAATACAGTGACTCTGACCAAAAAACTATGTCCTCTAAGATAAATGACCTGGTGTAAATCATGGTGTAAGTGGGCTAACATGCAACAACCCCAAGCATAACTAGTACCCTGCATGATCATCTACTCCAAAATATGACCCCATCCAACTGAAAGTCCCTTCGACCTACAGTCAGGACATAGGAAACCTCTGATAGAACCAATAAGCACAGATGGAAGCATAGCATATGCATCCACCATCTCCCTCCAGGGAATCTCATAACCACAAATCATTTCATCCTCAAACACTCTTCACAAGGCATCGGTCCTCCCTGCTCAGTATGAATGTACAAAACAAGCTCTCCAACCATAGGTATCCTTAATATATGGTACAATCCTCTGGAGTCACTGTCATCTCACCGGTAGGAAGGTGAAAGGTGTTATGCTCACTATGCCACCTCTCAGCTAGGGCTATCAAGAGTCCTCAATTAATCCTAATCTGGGGCATGTATAATAAAGAGGATAATCCACAATGATAAATAACACCTATCTCATGTTGTGTCAGCTAAGGTATCAAATCGAAAGTCCTCAGAAAATGCTCACGAATCTAAAGATTCACCGAAGGCTCTTATCATCACCAAATATTGCAAATCAGAAATCTTTTCAATCAATCAAAATCAATCAGCCTATCAATCTAATCAAATCTGGTGAGACTTTAATCAAATCTCGTGAGCAACAAGTTATCAATAAACCTCGACTATCATGAGGTTAATCAATCAAATCATAATTATCCCTCGCCTATCATGAGGTCAATTATCATCAATCAATCATTGAATCTCACTTATCATGAGATCAATAATCATCTAAGATCTATCAAAATCATTAATCAAAATCAAATAAAAGGTTGACAAGATCGAAAAACATCAAAATCAAGGAGTTAACTGATTATTTCATCATTCTGACTTGTATGCACTAAAACAGTCTGTCAAAGCGCTAAAAAAGTCAATGCGCTAAATTAGGAAGTCCATGCGCCATAACAAATTTTAATTGAACAAAATGGGTCAATGCGCTATATCAAGAAGTCAATGCACCATAACAGATATTCAATGCACTAACCAGTCCATGCACTATCTCAACCTATCGATGCGCTAATCTAATCTATCAAAGCACTAATTCAAACTATGCATTACAGTCTTATTCTGATGCACCAAATTTCTACTCCTATGCGTAAAACTAGTGAATATGCTAAAGCATCTATCTAATGTGCTACATCAGGATGTCAAACCACTAAAATGGGGAAAACCAATTTCAAACAAAAAAATGGAGGGAAAACAAAATTGCACAAATTATGAGAAGGCTTATCAGGGTACATACTAGAGGTCCATATGTTGTCGGGCAGTTGTGACATCGCTCACTCTCAAATCAGTGTGTGTGGTAAGGAATCACCATCTTGCTCCAAATGCACAATTTTCTCAATCACTATAATTTCAAAATCAAAATGCACAAATGAGCTTTTAAGTCACCTTTTTACTCTTTTAAGGGCTAATTAAGTGGGATTTTTATGGAATTGAATTATTATAT
Source organism: Sequoiadendron giganteum (assembly GCA_007115665.2). Taxonomy (NCBI): domain Eukaryota; kingdom Viridiplantae; phylum Streptophyta; class Pinopsida; order Cupressales; family Cupressaceae; genus Sequoiadendron; species Sequoiadendron giganteum. The sequence goes on from CM021101.1 coordinate 279,013,127, forward strand.
TTTTCAAGAGGGTTCAATCCATTCATTCATCACAGGGGTAGTTTCAAAATCATTTTTTAGGAGATAAATCGCTTCAACATCAAAAATTTCATCACCTCATCGTAAAATCATAAAAAAATCAAAAATTCATCAATTTCTCTCCCGAGGGGGCATACATCTGTTATCACTCAAAAATCAACGTATGGGGAATGTCAAAAAAAATTTCTCAACACTAGCAGAAAATTTGATTTTTTGAAGCAATATGTAAACACATCAGTTCAAAGAGGGGCAAAATGTATACACCTAAAAATGGTCTCGATAAATCTAATTTAATTAACCTTTAATTCATCTACTTATAAATAAATAGAAATATTTATTTATATAGTTCACATTCTATTTTCTTCTATATTAATTAAATAAACAAAATTCAATAGTTTGTTTTTATATAATTATCATATTCTTCTATTTTAATTAAATAAATGAATTCAATACTTTGTTTTAATTTAATTATCCAAGTCTTTCATCTTAATTAAATAAACTAAATCTCATAGTTTGTTTAATTATCATCCCCTTTTATTAAATAAAAAAATTTCAATTATTTTATTTGATAATATTTCTTCCCTCCAAAATTCAATAACTCAAATTTATAATTGAGCATATGTCTACAACTTTTCTCTCAATAAATTTTAAAGCTTTAAGTTTCATTCAATTTTACTTTATCTCTCCAACCAATTTTGAAACAAACTTTAATAGTTGGAAATAGTTGGCTTCATGGATCCATAATTTCTTCCTGAACATTTGCCACAATATTTTGCTAAGAGAAATCATTTCCCCTTCTTCCTCACCAAATTCTTCATCTTCTACCATTGATTTATCCAGATCAAATCTGAACCATTGCTTTCTACCACGTTAGGAATTGCCTTTGAAAATCTATAAAAGCAACCTCTTGCTACAGGAAATGGATCCCACTTTTTTTGCAATTTTACTCTGCAAGAATCACATTAGATCATTTAGCATACAACATTTAGCAAATTATCAAAATAGAATCATCTTAGCAATCATACTAGATTATGCTCATGTCATAGAATATCATGTTTGTTACATCTTAGTTTATCATTCCATATCATACCACATTATCACAACATATCATATCAGTATCAGAGAAGAATAGCTTCCATTATCAACCATTTTATCATAGCATATCATTTAGATCATCATTCTAATTCTATAGGTTGTCATTTTGACAATCACAGTGCACACAATCTGAGGGCCACTTTGATTTAATAAATCCTTGGAGTTAGAGAGCAATGGAATGATTTTAGAGATTTTTATTATGTTTCAATTAGATAAAATCTTTCGTTTGAATTCTCTAATAATGTTGCATTAAGGTGTTTTTTTTATTTACTTCACTTACACATATTTTCCACACACAGTTTCATACAGTCCAAATGTCCTTTCTTCATTTCTTCATTTCATTGCAAAAAATAGAATGCTCGCATTATTTTCCATGTTTGAAAACACATTGTTCCCTATCACCTATTTCGTCCTAAAATGTTAATGCTTCCTAAAGTCCAAGAATTTAATGAAGTTGTTGAAAATTTATGTTGCACTTATCCATGTGTTTCTTCTATTCTTGGTCTTCTTCTTTCATTTTCTGCTAGTCTTTGCCAGTTAGAATGACACATGTTATATGCAATGGTTGTTTTAGATGTTTAGTCTATATTGAGTCTTTTTGTTTTGAAACTGATTTCATTGTATTAGAACCATTCTTTATTTAAGTATGCATAAGTAGACAAGTTTAGCAGGTCGCATAATATTCAAGTGTACTCTAATTTTTGAAAAACAATAAAATATAAAACTTTATGATGTTGTTTGTTGTTCTCTTTTAATGTGGCTTGTAATTTTCTTCACAATCTATAATATTGACTTGAAATGTTTTTACATTTGACTATGTAATGGGAATTTTTAATCTGAGATCAAATCTGAAAAAATTTCAAAACATTGTTACAACGCAATTTTTTGTCCATCCTACAACCTTTTTTTTGCATTTTATGTTTGCAAAATATTATGATATTGAAACCGAATGTTTGCTACAAGTTGTCATTGTTATAAAATATAAAGGTGATTTTCAATATTGTTATAAAATATGAAGCTTAATTTGAATATTTATGCAATTTGTTGTTCACAAAGATGATAATCATTAAGGCAATGCAACGGAGATCTAATAAGTCCAATGCCATGTCTGATGATATACCTTATTAATCTTGCCAATTCAATAAGAGCAATTTTCCTCTATGACTATCCTAATATCCTTAATATCTTTACTTCAGTGTAACTATCCTCTATTATTGCAACATGAATATATGATAAAATGTATTCTTCTTAGACTTTTAAGCCATCTTTGTAGAGATTTTTTAATCCACAACAAATAAAGGGGCTATGTGAAATTGCACAGTACAATGGAAGGAGTTGGATGGATATTTTTGCTACATAGATGAAGCATTCAAGAAGAGAACTCCACAACTTGGGAAAGCAACTGTAAATACAAAGTATACTGAATTTCCTTTTCACAATATGTTCTTCCATGGGCCACCTATGATAAGAAAAGGTATGACTAAACTCAATGATGCCAAATCAAGAAAGATAGTGATAGTATGTTTTTTATTTTTGTTGAGAAGGCAGTCACAACTATAGTCATGAGGGGTACTGAAAGCCAAAAAGAAATGATTAATGACTGTGAGATGGATAGAGTTTTGGTCAAAGGTGTACCAGCTAGTCTATACATGGTGAAATTGTTATCATCAATTGATGAGAAGTTTCAAAAGCATGCAGTGATTCTATTGTAAATTTATCTATAAAAGAATTGATTCTTCAAGCAGGGACTGCCAAATATGCTCTATATTAAGCTTCAAGTTCTAGTTGTCGGCACATTTTTCACTACTTATTTTCTCTCCAAGCATTGTATTTTGTTATTATAGTCTGCATAACAGAAAGTGTTGTCTTTCAACAAGATTTGAGAAGTGAGGGACAACCCTATGTCTTTTCCATCCTACAACTTTTTTTGTGCATCCCATGTTCCAAATGTTTAACGATATTGAAATGGAATGTTTGCTGCAAGTAAGGGTTGTTATAAAATATGAAGGTGAACTTCAATAAATTGTGTTGTTATAGTTTGCATAACAGAATTCTTTCAACAAGATTTGAGAATTGAAGGATAACCCTGTGTCTTTTTCGTCCTACAAATTTTTTTGTGCATCTTGTGTTACAAATGTTTAACTATATTGAAATGGAATGTTTTCTACAAGTAAGGTTTGTTATAAAATATGAAGGTGAACTTCAATACACTATGTTGTTATAGTCTGCATAACAAAAAGTGTTGTCTTTGAACAAGATTTGAGAAGTAAGGGACAACCTTGTATGTTTTCTATCCTGCAACATTTTTTGTGCATCTTGTGTTTCAAATGTATTAAGATATTGAAATGGAATGTTTGTTGCAAGTAAGGGTTGGGTATGTACAGGATCATGATGGGCCAAAAAGTGGTGATATGTAAGTGATATGATGGCCCATGTGGCTGACGACTTTTTTTTACCCAAAATTGATGAAACGAAAAGGGTTTTTAAAGGAGATTCTTAGCTTTCCACCAATATAAATTATACTTTACTTTGAATTTAATAAATAATTATTATTCATTTTCTATTTGAATTGTGACTAAAGTCCTGATTGATAAGTTAATTGAAAAACATCTATAGCTTTCAAAGAGTATCACATTTTTAAAATCTAAAACATGTGTCACATTCTATGCTTCACATACTATAGGATTAAAAAAATTAAATTAAATTTCATGAATTTTTGACCAAGTTAAGGTGGTCAGATGTACGAGTTTTTATATTTTTTAAAAGATGTAATAAAAAAATCATAATTAATTATTTACTTGGAAAAAAATTACAAAAAAATATGCATCATATTGGGACATGAGTCTTCTACTTATATCTAAAGCATTATAAAAAAATATTATCATTTTATTGTGGTTAGAGTGGTCAGATAGACACCTACTTCTTATTTTTTCCCTGAAATTTAAGTACTACTACATTGAAATTTTAAATTTTCACCAAATAGATTTTTCAAAAATAAAAATAAAACTAGTAGTTTATAAACTACATTCAATTTTCAATAGATTCTATTCTTACATATTTTTGAAATAATATAGTTAACTTATTCAAATTTTTATGTCAAATTGCGTAACTCTGATTTTTCTAAATTTTATTGCCACTTAAGGGCCTGTTTTTTCCATGATGATCCTGCACATGCTTGGTTGTTATAAAATATGAAGGTGAACTTCAATACACTATTTTGTTATATTCTGCATAATAGTAACTATTTTCTTTGAACAACAAGTGAGAAGTGAGGGACAACCTTGTGTGTTTTCCATCCTACAACTTTTTTTGTGCATCTTGTGTTCCAAACTATTACGATATTGAGATGAAATGTTTGTTGCAAGTAAGGGTTGTTATAAAATATAAAGGTGAACTTCAATGTACTATTTTTTTATAGTCTACATAACAATGACTATTATCTTTGAACAAAAAGTGAGAAGTGAGGGACAACCCTGTGTGTTTTCCATCCTACAACTTTTTTTGTGCATCTTGTGTTCCAAATGTATGACGATATTGAAATGGAATGTTTCTTACAAGTAAGAGTTGTTATAAAATGTGAAGGTGAAATTCAATACACTATTTTTGTTACAGTATGAATAATAGTAACTGTTTTCTTTGAACAAGTGAGAAGTGAGGGATAACCCTGTGTGTTTTCCATCCTACAACTTTTTTTGTGCATCTTGTGTTCCAAACATATCACGATATTGAAATGAAATATTTTCTACAAGTAAGGGTTGTTATAAAATATGAAGGTGAACTTCTATGTACTACATCATTATAGTTTGCATAAGAGTAACTATTGTCTTAGAACAACAAGTGAGAAGTGAGGGACAACCCTGTATGTTTTCCATCTTGCAACTTTTTCTATGCATCTTGTGTTCCAAACGTATGACGATATTGAAATGGAATTTTTTCTACAAGTAAGGGTTGTTATAAAATATGAAGGTGAACTTCAATACACTATTCTGTTACAGTCAAAATAATAGTAATTATTGTCTTTGAACAACAAGTGAGAAGTGAGGGACAAGTCTGTGTGTTTTCCATCCTACAACTTTTTTTGTGCATCTTGTCTTCCAAACCTATTACGATATTAAAATGGAATGTTTGTTGCAAGTAAAGGTTGTTATAAAATATGAAGGTGAACTTCAATACACTATTTTGTTACAGTCTGTATAAAATAATTTTTTTTCTTTGAACAAGATTTGAGAAATGAGTGACAACCCTATGCGTTTTCCATCATGTAACTTGATTTTGTGCACCTTGTCTTCTAAACATTATAATATTGAAATGGAATGTTTCCTGAAGGTAAGGGTTCTTATAAAATATGAAGGTGAACTTCAATACACTATTTTGTTACTATTTGCATAATAGAAACTGTTGTCTTTGAACAAGATTTGAGAAGTGAGTGACAACCCTATGTGTTCTCCATCATGCAACTTGTTTTTGTGCATCTTGTGTTCTAAACATATTATGATATTGAAATGGAATGTTTCCTGAAAGTAAGGGTTATTATAAAATATGAAGGTGAAATTTAATACATTTTGTTGTTACAGTCTACACAGCAGTAACTGTAGTCTTTGAACAAGAAATGAGAAGCGAGTGACAACCCTGTGTTTTTTCCATCATGCAACTTTTTTTTGTGCATCTTGTGTTCTAAACGTATTACGATATTAAAATGGAATGTTTCATGAAATTAAGGGTTGTTACAAAATATGAAGGTGAACTTCAATACACTGTGTTGTTTCAGTTTGCATAACAATAACTATTGTCTTTGAACAAGAATTTAGAAGTGAGGGACAACCTTGTGTAAAGAAAATTGGGTCATCTTAGAAAGAAACATCTAAGAATAGCAGTGCTTCTGGTGATTTTAATTCCTTCAAATTGCCTCAAAGACATGTACTACTATGCCATAAAGTATAAACTAACACAATTGATTTCCCACATTAACCCTTCTAAGAAAAGCACATGCATACTTAACTAAATTCAACACTATGCATAGATTCAAACTTATAGAATCAATAAACATGAAAGACAAAAAATATGGACATGCAGATTTACGTGGGAAAAACACTTTTGGGTAAAAAAACCCACACTCCAAAAGATTGAGCCATTGTATTATTCAGCAACAAAGAGAGTTACAATACAATCTTAGGCTCATAGCCCTTACATGAGTTACATCTTATTCCATTTGGAGACAAACTGGCAGCACACTGTTCAGAATCCTCACACTGTTATAGTGCCCTCACACAACACACAGTGTAGATTCATCTCCTCTAACTAGTCAACTCTATTCCAGTCAGCCGCTCGGCCAGTCTAGCCTCTTCAACCTTCATAGGTTCACATTCTTCACCTCACTCATCATTCTCACTATTACAATGCTTATCAGCATACAGTTCGAACACTCACAGAGAAAATTCCATGTCAAACCCAACCTGTTCAAGAGCCATTGATCTATTCATTCGAACATCCAACCTTCTCTCTATACACCCTACAATGTATATCAAACAACATGGTCGATTTGATGTATGTAAAAATAGTTTGGTTTAGTTCCCTTCAGAGAAACCATTGGTCTCGCTAGTCTTAGAACGATCACCACCAACTCAACACAATCCACCAATGTCCATCATACACCTCAATAGTCCACCAAGTCAACTTCGTTCAACCATGGTCAACCTTTCAGTCCATCTTCTTGATCAACTCTATTGGTGAGTGTCTCAGATGTCAAAATGATAGTTTACGTCTCTACGATGTTCCAAAATATCATCAAGACCAAGCACATCACCAAGAGTCATACCAACCTCAAACATAATAGACCATCAGCAAGAACAACACCATCAAAGAAAGACCAAAAAGTCTCATCAAGTTCATATATCACCCCGATGACCTTCAACTCACTATAGTTTGGAACACTTCATCGAAAGGAGTCACACATAACACACCCATCATCCAGACATCCTAGTTCAAAGCAACCCTAAGAACTCATCGCACTAGACAATATCACAGTGACCAAGCACAGTCGGCCAGACCATCATTGTCAGTAAGATACATTTTGAAGTCTCGTGTCAGCCTAACCATCTATTCATTGGAAATACTCACACTGATCAGACCTACTGGTCAAACTAACACAGTCAATCCAACATTCTCAGGTCTACCCAAAGACCAATGTCATCTTGACGTGCTTCACTTCGACAAGAGTCTCCTCGACAAAACTCTTCGACTAGATCACAAGCACTAGAGTGACATTCATAGGTCATTTTGAAGACCAATGTCACCCTGATTTGATCATTGACCAAAGTCATACTGATACTCATCTAGGCTACTTTGCATCCACTTCTCAGATCAGCAAGAGTCTCTCCAATGAACCTCATCAACCAGATTTCTACTGTCGGTCCAAACTTCCTAGGTCTAACTGAAGACCAACGTTAGCCGGATGAACTGTTCATCGGCCAGAGTCTCCTCGACAGAGCTCTTCGGCCAGAATTCTATCTTTGCCAAGAGTTAGGAAACTTGTGCTGATTTTTTAGGTTACACCAATGGCTCCCATCAGAAAGACCAACCATAGCTCTCACTAATTTGAACACTTCAAGCCTTCAAGACTAAACAACTTGTCGATAGGATATCTCAAGTGTCTCACTGATTTTCTCTTTGAGGAGGTTCAAATCAGTAGGATTGAGGCACATATTTCCAAAAATCTCCCACTTGATGAAGATCTTACTAACTACTCCAGAGCACCAATAAAAAACCATACAGAAGTACAAACAACATCAACTTCCAAGGCCCAAACTAGAACACAACTATGAAGATATTCTCTAGGAACAAGATAGAACATCAGCTAGAACATGAACTAGAAACATGACTACTCCCATCCAACTGATCCACCCACGTGACTTAAAATAGAATCCACAACTCATTCTATCCATCCAAACTCACATTCCTTCAAGGTACCCACATTAGCCAACTCATGCCTCCTTCAAATCCCACCCATTACCTATAGATACAAGCTCCATGTACAAACTAGTATGAAGAAGACAAAGCACAACCAAAAATTCCCACTAAATAGGTAATGCTAAATCTAAAAGATCAAAGGTATAACAAGTCTACCAATGACAACACATAGAAAATGTAACCATGTAGTACCAAGGAAAGATCTGTAATGATATGCACAACCTATAGAACATCCTCCTACATACACCTCTAAAAGCCATTTGTGTCAAGTATGATCTCCTTCACAACCCCAAGAGAAAAGACATAACAACACCCAATCATTTAATCACCAAGATCAAACATATCAAGAATGTAACATGTAATCAATCATGGATGTAAGCCCCTCAAAGAAGATCAAACTACTTCATTTCCCATCTCGGGAAATCAGCCCATATAACTATCTCCTACCAATTCTCATCAATAAAAAATATAACAAAAAAGCTCAAGGAGATAAACCATATGTCCATCTTCCACTATGAATCCTCCAGAGCCAGTAAACAACACTTCAAGATCCATATCATGAAAGAAAGCATAAAATACATCTGAAAGATACAATGGGAAAATACCTCTCAAATTAGACTTTACTGCCAAGAAGACCAAGAGTGGGAATGAGAATGCTCCTGCAAGATATACAAGCCACCATGACTCATCTAAGAGAAATCTCCTCATTGGTCTGTGTTGAACTCACATTCAACCAAGGTGAAGGCTACTCATAATTTCTACTAAAATCAACACCTTTCTCATATCAAGAGAATTTCAACCTCACCTTATTCTCCATGTATCCATGAACACCTACAAACGATCATCCCATGTTGAACTCCAAACTGCATTACTGCACTAACATGAAGTGCTCAAGCATATCACCAATGCACCCAAAACACAGAGAACCACCAGACCACTGTCAAAGCTCCAATCACCTGAACCAGGAACTTATCATGACATCATGATCTCACCTTACCATGCTCCAAGTGACCTCACCATGTTCTCAAGAGCAATGCCTCATGCCAAAACTCTAATGCACAAGCATGACATAAAAAAAACTTAGACCAACGCCACCTGTCAAGCACCACCAACACCTCAACCAAAGACTCCAAATTTCCTCCATGGTTCTAAGATGTTGCACATCCTCAAATAATGTCCATGCATACGCGAAATAACCCTTCTGCAGCAACAGGATCTAAGAGTCCCTCCTAGTAACATCTGCAACACTAAATAAGATCATTCACCACCAAGCGATGAACCCATAGTCACTGCTAAAGCTCCCACTAAACCATGACATCCAATATTTCTAAGCATCATGACCAAACATATGCTGATCTAAAAACCTCTAGATACAGAAGACAGCATGTACATCCGACAACAATGTCAAGCAGTACCAAGATCTCTAAACTATGCAGACCACACCATCACTGTCAAAAGCTTACACTAAAAATGTGTATCAAGATCTTCATGACATCATGATACACATGCTATAGGTCCCCATAATCGAATATTTAGGTACTCAATTCCATCCATCCTCTCATCTAGAAGCAACCATGCCAATGCACAAATGACCATAGATAAGGCCAACTAATAGATCTGCATCAAAACTGAATCAAACCTTATGGATATTGATAGTCCACTTCTGAGTTGTCCCATAGAAAACATGTAGGTAAATACATCCCACAACATGCTCAACCTATAGATTCAATCAATGAAGCTTGCAAATCTATCATCTCACTGGAAACTACAAAACTGAGATCTCAAAGAGAACAACAACGCAGACAATTTGACTCAAACATGAGATCACAACCAAATCCAATTTTCCAATCATTTCCAAACCTCAAGCACCATAGTCTAGGAAACCATCAAGTAGCACTTACATGTAGAATTGCAACTATCTCATCTAGCAACACCCCAAACAGCCAAGATCTAGAAATTATTTTTACCAGCAGCTCCACAAAACCGCAAGTTATTCTTAACCGTGTAAAACCTGCAAAACCATCATTTTTATTAAAACACCCATGCACATCCATATCCATTGCACATCTGGACGACTCAAGATTCTACACACAACCATCATGGTCAATCAAAACAATGAACTAACATGAATATGCATCACCATAGACTTTTTAGGAGAATCTATAAAAAACCTTCAGAACCAAAGAACAAAAATCCGAGATATGCAAGTACAAGGTATCCTTAAAAGGAACAATTAGTACAAGAACTCGAAACCCATTCCATACCAATTCCAAAATCACAAGCATGCACATGCATTCAAGAGATCTAGGCTATTCAAAAGTTTTCAGACCACCCAGAGATCAACTTCATAGCCTTCATGCAATCAGGGTAACAGAGAATAATGCCTTCAATGCTAAGTCAAAACACCCAACACAAGCACAATACTTCATGGTTGAATAACAACCCAAGCATTTCCATACCATTAGGGAGCCTCTCACACAGACACCCAGTATGGACCATGCTCTACTGCAACATAACCATAAGCATAAACTCACACCCCTTGCATCTGGATCATTCACTACCAACTAGGAGGCTTAAAACACATTATTATAATATGATAAACTCCAATTTCTCCATCTTCAATGTCTTTCACGCTGCATGTTGTCTCAAAAGAGCAAGGAATTTTACTCACCAAAGGATCAATCATCAGCCAATTCCTCCAGATTCCTTCAAGCCTAACAAACTAAGAAATTTTCATAGGAGAAATACCTAGAACCAACAACTAGAAGAGGCTCTGATACCACTTGTAAATAAAATTGGGTCATCTTAGAAAGAAACATCTAACAACAGTAGTACCTCCAATGATTTTAATTCCTTCAAATTGCCTCAAAGACACGTACTACTATGCCATAAAGTAAAAATTGGCATAGTTAATTTCCCACATTAACCCTTCTAAGAAAAGCACATGCAAACTTAACCAGATTTAACGCTATGCACAGATTCAAACTTACAAAATCAATAAACATGAAAGACAAAAAATATGGACACATAAATTTTATGTGGGGAAAACCCTTTTAGGTAAAAAACCCCACACTCCAAAAGATTGATCCATTGTATTATTCAGCAACAAAGAGAGTTACAATACAATCTCAGGCTCATAGCCTTTATGGGAGTTACATCTTGTTCCATCTAGAGACAAACTAGAAGCACACTATTCATAATCCTCACACTGTTACAGTACCCTCACACAGCACATAGTGTAGATTCATCTCCTCTAACCAATTGACTCTGATCTAGCCAGCCTCTCGGCCAGTCTAGCCTCTTTGGCCTTCATAGGTTCACATTCTTCACCTCACTCAACACTCTCACTATTACAATGCTTATCAGCATATAGTTTGAACACTCATAGAGAAAATTCAATGTCGAACCCAACATATTTGAGAGCCATCAATCTATTCATTCGAACATCCAACCTTCTCTTTGTACACCCTGCAATGTATATCAAACAGCATGGTCAATTCGATCTTTGTAGAAATAGTTCAATTTAGTTCCCTGCAGAGCAACCGTTGATCTCACCGGTCTTAGAATGGTCACCACCAACTCACCACAGTCCACCAATTTTCATCGTACACCTCAGTAGTCCACCAAGTCAGCTCTATTCAACCATGGTCCACCTTTCATTCCATTGGCATGATCAACTCTATCGACGAGTGTCTTAGATGTCAAAATGATAGTTCAGGTCTCTACAATGTACCAAAAGAATATCAAGACCAAGTGCATCACCAAGATTCATACCAACCTCAAATGGAATAGACCATTAGCAAGAACAACACCATCAAAGAAAGACCAAAAAATATCACCAAGTTCATATATCACCCCGATGACCTTCAGCTCACTGCAGTTTGAAACACTTCATCGGCAGGATTCACATCGAAAACACCCATCGGCCAGACATCCTACTTTGGAGCAGCCCTGGGAACTCATCTCACTAGACCATGTCACAATGACCAAGTACAATCAGCCAAACTCACACCGATCAGATCACATCGGCTAGACCATCACTATCGATAAGATACATTCTAAAGTCCCATGTGAGCCCGACCATTTGTTCATTTACAAGACTCACACCAATCAGACCTACCGGGCAGACTAACACAGTCGATCCAACATTCTTAGGTCTACCTAAAGACCAATGTCATCCCAACGCGCTTCACTTCAGCAAGAGTCTCCCTGACAAAACTCTTCGACCAGACCACAAGCATCAGAGTGACATTCATAGGTCATTGCAAAGACCAATGTCACCCTGATCTGATCATCAGTTGGAGTCATACCAACACTCATCCAAGCTACTTTGCATCCACTTCTCAGATCTGCAAGAGTCTCTCCGACGAACCTCATCGTCCATATTTCTACTATTGATCCAAACTTCCCAGGTCTAACTAAAGACCAAAGTTAGCCTGATGAACTATTCATCGGCTAGAGTCTCTTTGACGGAGCTCTTCGGCTAGAATTCTATCTTCGCCGAGAGTTAGGAAACTTGCACCAACTATTTAGGTTACACTGATGGCTCCCGTTGGCAAGGCCGACCATAGGTCTCACTGATCTGAACACTTCAAGCCTTCAGGACTAAATAGCTTGTCAGTAGGATATCTCAGTTGTCTCACCAATTTTCTCTTTTAGGAGGTTCAAGTTAGTACGATTGAGGCACATATTTCCAACACCCTGTGTGTTTTCCATCATGCAACTTTTTTTTGTGCATCTTGTGTTGTAAACATATTATGATATTGAAATGAATTGTTTCCTGAAAGTAAGGGTTGTTATTAAATATGAAGCTAAACATAAATACATTGTGTTGTTATAGCTTTCATAAAAGTAACTGTTGTCTTTGAACAAGAATTGAGAAGTGAGGGACAACCCTATGTGTTTTCCATCATGCAACTTTTTTGGGCATCTTGTATTCTAAACATATTACAATATTGAAATGGAATGTTTCCTGAAAGTATGGGTTGTTATAAAATATGAAGCTGAACTTCATTACATTATCTTGTTATAGTTTGCATAATAGTAATTGTTGTCTTTGAACGAGAATTGAGAAGTGAGTGACAACCATGTGTGTTTTCCATCATGTAAATTTTTTTGTGCATCTTGTGTTCTAAGAGTATTACGATATTGAAATGGAATGTTTCTTGAAAGTAAGGGTTCTTATAAAATATGAACCTAAACATCAATACATTGTTTTATTACACTCTCCAAAACATAAAGTGCTCATTGTATGTGCTTACATTTGTAAGTAGGTTCACATACATAACTAAGTTTTCATAATGAACTAACTGACATAGGACAGTGTGTTTTCTAACACTGCAAATAATGCAAGCATTCTATTTGTTCCAATGACATGAAAAAAGGAAAATGTCATTTTTACTCAACCAACTAGTTATAAAATATGAAAGTGGACTTCATTACATTTTTGGAGCATATAAAATAAAATAAAAATCATGAAATATGAAAGTGGACTTAAATTCATTTTTGGAGTGTCGGAAATAAATACTTATCATAAGGAAATAACTCACAGGGGACAGTGTGTTTTCCAACAATGCAATCAATGCAAGAATTTTATGTGTTCCAAGAACATGGAAAAAGGAAATATGTCATTTCCACTCTACCAAATATTCATTCTAAAAATTCAAAGTGGACCATTTCATTTTGGGAGCATACAAAATAAAGACTTTTCATAAGCAAATAACTAACAGCAGACAGTTTGTTTTCTAGCACTACAATCAATACTAAAAAAAAAAATGAGACCATAGCTTGTTGCTTACTATTATGCTTTGACATATTTTTTCCAAGCATCCATAGCCTATTCGAAAGAACCTATTTGAGGATTTTATCCATAGCAGCAAGGCAATGAGCTGTTTGATGAAATGTTCTGGTAGATATGTATGAAAAATTTCATACCATAGACAAGGCAAAAAACTATTTGAAAATATGCCTCAAAGAAATGTGTTCTCATGGTGATGGAATGCCATGATAGTCCATCATCATAGGCATTTATCATGGAATTCAGTCACCATGAAACCACATTTATTTGAGGCATATTTTCAAACAATTCACTGCCTTGTCTATGGCTTGTCATGGCATTCCATCACCATGAGACCACTTTTCTTTGAGGAAATTTTTCAAAATTTCATTGGCTTGTCTATGCTATTGCTTACTATTATGCTTTGATAGATTTTTTTCAAGCATCCATAGCTTGTTCGAAATCATCTGTTTTAGGCTTTTAGCCATAGCTAGAAGGTAATGAACTATTTGATAAAATGCTTTGGTAGACATATATTAAAAATTTCATAGCATAGACAAGGGAATGAACTATTTAAAAAAATGATTCAAAGAAGTATGGTCTCATGGAATGCCATGACAAGCTAAAGCAATTGGCAGCTGCTCCTAGTTATTAGTTATGCAATGTGAAGTAATTGCATAATTGCTAAGGTTGACTTTGTAAAAAAGTATATTGTAATTGAAATTTTGTCATCTATCAACATCTAGTTATTCGTTAAACTCTTTATTTTATTTTCTCTCTATATCTTTATGCTATGGAAATTCCTTTCAATTTCAAAATAGGAGTTTTTGTCTCTTGTTATACAATTTTTTATGTTCTTTTATCTCTTGTTATAAAAAGGAGTAGATATACAATGTTAAAGAAGAGTGAAAGCATGGTGCAAGAGCACCCATATCATGTAATGCCTTCAAAAGGCTAATTTGTCCAATTTGTATGTTCAAGCCAAAATGATGTGTCAAGGCATTGTAATGGCTAATTTGAATGTAATCAAGTCATAAAATAAGTCACTAGAAGGTGAAAATATAAAAAATGGAAATAATACAATGTTGTTAAAAAGTAATCATGATGTAACTATGCAGAAAGAGAGGGCATAAAGCAAGGAAGATTAAGAGTTAAAAGGGTAGTTGCACTGATGAGAATTTATAAAAGGCAGTTTCTAAGAGGGAAAAAGTTATAAAAGGCATTGTAAGGCATGCAAAAAGGAGGCTAGTATTCTTGTAACCAGATTTTGAATGAAAACTCCTATTTTTCTGTTAGCAACACTCTCTCGTTTATTTCCATCTATGTATTGATTGTCAAGAATTCAAAGAGACAAACTTTTGTTGTGATATATGTTAGGAAAAAGTTAAATTCCTTTTCAAAGAATTTGGAGGTCAGTTCTTAAGAAATGAAAGTAGAAAAGACAATTTCCCATGTCTCTAGTAGAGTTCTTTTTACAGTGGTTTTGAGAGTCTAATAGAGAATTTCATCACTAATCCACCAATGTAGGCTAAGTAGACTAGAGGAGTAGGTTAATTTTAGGGTGTTTTGAATTTTTTTATGATTGTAGGTATAGGGGAATGCAAGAATGCTAAGATGAGTTGCTATTACACACTAAAATTGAAGGTTTCCACATAAAATTTGATGCTACAGTCATGCATAATGAAGAAATAGAGTTTTCAATGGCTTGAGAAAGGTATAGATGATGTTTTCAAGTTTATTTAAAGGTTTTGGAAGATATGACACTTTGGTAGAAGATGTGGAAGGTGATATTCCAAAAAACCTTCATTATTTTGCTTGCAAAGCCTATATTCAAGGATTTTGATATTTAAATGTTTTAGTGGATCTAATAACTCTTGAAAATGATGGAATTATGAGTTTGGAGGTATGAAAAAAGACTTTTTAAGGTTGGTTAGTGATTTGGAGACGATTTTTTGGTATTCACCTTGGAAATCTGGCCTAATTTGTGGCTGGGAGCAACGTATCAGACCAATTTTCTGATGTTTCTCTCAAAACAAGTGGAAATTTTTTTGTGATATGTCTAAATAATCTATGATGGGTCTCCAAAACTATATCAAGATTGTGTTGATGCAAATATGGTAGAGTTATATCACCTGATTTAGGGCTTTGCTAACATACAAGGAAATTGATGAAATGAGTGTTAAAACAGAGGCCAATGGTATTTGTGATTAGATTTCTTATGTAGCTGCTTAAATAATTTTTTCAAAGGAATTTCAATGATTTTGGAAAATTTTAAAGGTTAAGGTGTTTGATTCGCTGTTTAGACTAGGGTGGAATCTTGGTGAAGAATGGTGTTATGACTATGAAAATCAGTAAATATGATAACTCAAAGTTATGTGAGTATGTTATTGGTTTGTTTCTATTAGAAGAATGATGATTATGAGGCTCTTGTAAGTATGATAATAGTTTGAAGGTAAGAATTTATGTCTATTATCCTTGGGGAGTGTGAGTTGTATCAAGGAGGTTTTCGTGAATATTGAAGTATTGGTTGGTTCAATGCCTTCGATCAGATTTTTTTGTTAAGATCAATCAATTAGATGTTGATAGTGGTCTAGAATATGATTTGAGTGATTTGGGAAACTGACATGTTATCTTGGAGTGTTATAGAACTAAATAAATCAAGTGAATTTGAAGAGAAATTGATGAAAAGTTTAGTAAACAATTTGTTTGTTTAATTTGATCTTCTCCTGATTCTATTTGGGATTGAAATCCCTTGAAGAAATGATGGTGTTGAGGAGTTTTATAAATTGATATTAAATTGCAAAATTTAAGACAAAGGGAGATGGATATCAAGTCTTATACTGAGGAGTTTTATAAATTGAGTTTAAGATCTGGTCATCATGAGAATGAAGATGAAAATATTTCTAGATATATTGGTGGTTTAAGGTTAAACATACAAGATGGATTGGTTTTGGCTAATCCTAGAATTGTAGAGGACTGCTATCAAATGAAAATCCAGGTGGAGGAGAAAATGAAGAGAAGGCAAGACAAAGAAGCAAGAGGAGAAGAGGCAACACTTCTAGAGGAAGAGGATTAAATCCTAATTTCAAGGCAAACAATGAGACTCAAGGAGATGATAAGAAGGACCAAGATCAATCTGATTCTAGAGGTTAATGGAGAGTTTCAAGGGGTAGATTTAGTGGAGGAAGAGGCTCCTACTAGTTCTCATGAAGATGCTACACTTGTAACTAGCCTAGACATATAGCTTTCAAGTGACTTGAAAATCAAGGCTCAAGTTCCTATGGTGGAGAGAGGAGGAATCAACTAGTGCATGAGGATGAAGAAAGTGCGACCTTACCTATGGTGAACCTTACATCTAAATTTGGAGAGAGTTTGAGGATTAGGAGAAAATTGCTCAAGGCACTAATCTCTGAAGAATCCCCACAAAGGAAATCACTCTTCAAAATCAATTGCAAGGTACAAGGTAAATTATGTTGGATGGTAATGGATTCAGATTCAACTAAAAACATGGTTTCTTGTGAAATGGTGAATAAACTAAATTTGAAAAGAATCCCTCATGGCTTACCTTACAAAGTATCTTGGTTGAGTGATGGTCAATATTTGTTAGTAAATGAGTAAGCTATTGTAGATTTCTAGATTGGTGAGTATAGGGATAGTTTTATTTGTGACATTCTTCCAATGGGATGTTTTCACATACTACTTGTAAGACCATGGTAGTATGATAGGTGTTCCATGCATGATGGGAAAGAAAATAAGTATACCATAAGGAAAGATAGCCATATGTTTGTTTTGACTCCACTTCTAGAGGATGTGAAAGGGAAAGACAAAGTAATCATGTGTGGGAACAAGGAGCTTGTAAGTGTTGTGAGGGAAATCAAAAATTATGGTTAAGGAAACCATTATAGGTCTGGTAATACAAGGGCAGTGGATATAAGGACCGATGTAGCAGCGAAGGAGGTAATGACACTGAGTTTGTGTGAAAGTCTTATGGTGGGCACCAAAGAATGTCCTATTCTTGTAGATAAGAGAGTAGAGAAAGCAAGGTTTGTAACTACAGAGATAGATAACACTAATAAAATAGTGAAGAAGCATGCTGGTAGTGTGTTGGGATTAATGAGAGAGTTACAAGGATAACTTGTTGTTAAATGGGTAAAATGCTGAGTTTTGGAGATTTCAATGAACCTAACTTGGAGATTGTTTTCAAATTTCCATTGTATGAATTTTGAGAGTCTTCGTAGGGCCTTGGTGGAGATTTGTTGTTATTTTGCAAGATTAAAGGTTTGAAAACCTTAAGGGTGAGTTGATGCCTATTAGGATGAATCATTATAAAGAAGAGTTCTTTGACTGAGAATTGACATTTCCATTGTTGTGAGTCTTCTCCACCTTGGCTCTGCATCAAAGCACAACTAAACTTATCATTTCAAATAATTTTTTTGATTTATTTTTTCAAGCAGTTTAATGCCTTGTCTATGATATTGCTTACTATTATGCTTTTGATATTTTTTTTGAATTATCCATAGCTTGTTCGAAATCACTTGTTTTAGGATTTTAGCCATAGCGGCAAGGTAGTGAGTTCTTTGAGAAGATGCTTTGGTAGACGTGTATGAAAAATGTGGCAGCATAGACAAGGAAATGAATTGTTTGAAAAAATGCGTGAAAGAAATGCGGCCTCATGATGATTATTGTCATTACATTCTATCACCATGAGACCATAATTATTTGAGGCATTTTTTCAAATAGTTCACTGCCTTGTCTATGCTATTCCTTACTATTATTCTTTGAATTTTTTTTTCCAAGAATCCATAGCTTGTTCAAAAGCACCTATTTTAGAATTTTAGCCATAGCAGCAAGGCAGTGAGTTGTTTGATGAAATGCTATGGTAGATATGTATGAAAAATGTCATACCATAGACAAGGCAATGAAATGTTTGAAAAGATGCCTAAAAGAAATGTGTTCTCATGGTGATGGAATGCCGTGACAGTCCATCACCATAGGCATTCATCATGGCATTCCATCAACATGAGACTTCATTTATTTGAGGCATATTTTCAAACAATTCACTACCTTGTCTATGGCTTGTCATGGCATTCCATCACCATGAGACCACTTTTCTTTGAGGCATTTTTTCAAAAAGTTCAATGGCTTGTCTATCGTATTGCTGACTATTATGCTTTGATAGATTTTTCCAAGCATCCATAGCTTGTTTGAAAGCATCTTTTTTAGGATTTTAGCCATAGCAAGAAGGCAATAAGCTATTTTATTAAATGCTTTGGTAGACATATATGAAAAATGTCGTAGCATAGACAAGGGAATGAACTATTTGAAAAAATGCCTCAAAGAAATGTGGTCTCATGGAATGCCATGACAAGCTAAAGCAATTGACAGCTGCTCATAGTTATTAGTTATGCAATGTGAAGTAATTGTATTACTACTTAGGTTGACTTTGTAAAAAGCTATATTGTAATTGAAATTTTGTCATCTATCAGCATCTAGTTATTCGTTATGCAATGTGAAGTGATTCTTTGAGTTTGAAAGATGTGCAATGCATGAATATAAAAGGATGGTTATGGTGGTTGATCAGCTCAAGGGGTAGTTGGAAGGTGGTATTAAGAAATATTGTTGTAATACCCAAGTTGAGGGTTGATTTTGTTTAGTTTCTAATAAGAAAATATACTTTGGAAAACGTTGATCATTGGTTTTCTTTGTTTTCCTGAATTTTCTTTGCCTTGCATAGGCCTATACAAGTCTATCATGACTTGAGGCTTTGGATACTTGATTGAATATCTGTTTAGTCTCTTTGCATCTATTCTGAAGGTTTAAATCCAGCGTTGGTGTGTGTGGGATCAACAAACTTGGTTACTTCTTTGTTTTTTGTGTTAGGGGTTTTGAGGGAAACACCATGATACATTAGCCATTCCAACTATTGTTCTGACCCTATGGCTCGGTGGATTGGCCTGTACCATGATTAGTTTGGTGTTTGAATAATTTAGAGGCTGAGAGAATGAATAAACTCAGTGGGGTGTGAAGTTTTAATGTTGTTCAAGGGTGTTTCCACCATGAAAGTAAGGAACTCAAGTACTGAATCTAATAAATACTGAAAGGAATGGCATTTTGAGTGTCTTTTAAGTTAGGGTAGAGGTACTGTGGGGTGTTTGGACCTTTGGAAGGATTGGGGGAAATTAGGCTTGGACCAGGTTTTGAGTTTGCTGCAAGAGCACCTGCACCACATCATCAATTGTTTTTTATTTGAATACATCAATAGGGAAATTTTATTTTCTTTAGGTTTATTTTGTATAATAAGATTAGAGAGATCAAGTATAATTCAAATAAAGGGTGTTTTGTGTCTTAGAAGTCAATTAGAAATTATATAAGTTGTAAAATGCTGACAAAGCAACTTTAACACAAACAAATGTAATTAAGGGACCAACTAATCCCAAGGTGGGTTATGGGAATTGGGGAGAAGATGTTTTTTGTAAAATTATTTAAAAATCCTTACCAAGGCTCGAATGAGTGAGTGGAAGAATATTTTTAATAATTTTACACAATAAACACCACGGTTTTGAGCAATTTTCTGGAAAAATATTGTTTTCTTGATCTTTTTTATTGTTGTACGGGGACATATAGGTTCTTCATGGTCTAATAATTTTAGAGGATGTGTCTATATGTTTTCTAATTCATTTCTTTTTTATTTTTTGTCTTAAATATTTGTTTGTAGAGAGAAGCAACACAAACAGTGACTATCCCAGTGCTGCTGAATCAAGGGTTTGAGGGGAAATTTGTGATGTAACAATAAATCCACCTATTGTTTGATATTGTATCTTGGTGGATTAATTAAAAAAATGTTATAATAAGTGTGTCAACTCATTTTGGAATAAGGAGTCATAATTATGTGGCAATTTTGTGATTGTTCTAAGACTGAACAGGGTTTTTCCAACATGGAAGTGAGGAACCAAAGAGAGGTTTTTAAGAATTAATTCCTATAAGGTTTATGTGAGGGTTTGATGAGTTTGTGCAGAAGTATTTTGAGGTTTTTGGGGCTTTGGAAGTGTTGAGAGAGGTCTGGAGTTTTATGTTTCTTTAAAACCCTTCATTTTGTGAAGGTTTAGGATGGTTTCTTGGGATAGTGAAGGTTTTTTGGCACCATGACCTAAGAATGTCCAAGGCATTTGGTAGATAACTAAAGTTTGAAGGGTGGTCCCTTTGGACAAAAAGGGCTAATTGTGAAGCCAAAATTGAAGTAGGTGTGATGAAAGTCTATGTCAGTCCAAAAGAGTGACCACTGATTCTTTGGTATGTTCTATAGCCCTAATAATGGTATCTAAATCCATCTTGTAATTGTCTAGTGTTTTGGAAAGGTTGGGAGAAATCTGGATAAAACTGAGTTTTGAGTACTACAAGTATAACCAGTAAAAAATGTGAGTTTTGGAAACCTTCATGAATCTAGCTTAGGGATTGTTCTCAATTGATTCAATTGTCATTGTATGAATGTTGATGGTATTTTTAGGGCCTTGGTGGAGTCTTGTTGTTCATTTGCAAGGTTGAGGAGTTGAGACCCTTAAGGGTGGGTTGATGCCTATTAGGCTAAATCATTATGAAGAAGAGTTCTTGATTGAGAATTGGCATTTCCATTGTTGTGAGTCTTCTCCACCTTGGATCTGCATCAGAGTGCTACAAGGGTGGATTGTTGGGTAAGGTGTTGAATAATGAGTTTGGTTTGATGGGGCTTTGAGGTTTTGTAGATTGCTCAAAATAGGTTGTATTAAACTTGTTAGGATCCCCTTGAAGGCAGGTTGTCAGACTAATTGTGTTTGAGCCTCCTTGCCACTGCATCGATGAGGCGCAAGTGATTGAAGAATTCCAAAGGATACAAACCACCACGAATGGAGATTATTTATACAATATGCTTTAGATCTAGGGCTTATTGAGCATTCAAAATTAATTAATTAAGAATTAAATGTAAACAAAATCCATGCCTAAAAAATTCAAGCATACAACTTACATGATATGCATTATAACATCATTCAAGAATGGTAGTAGCAAAATAAGAGTTTCTTTAATCAAAAATCCGAAAGGCTATACAATGATATATATTGATAAAATTATATAAATATATCCAAAAAAAACCATATAGGCTTAGTACAAAGGAGCCATATGGATGTAAAATATCATGTATATATATCAATAGTACAAGAAAGTATGTTTCAAAATGCCACATAAGTATACAACAAAAAACATTAATACATAGTCATTTTCCTCTAGGGGAAGGATATAGATCTTGTGCTACCTTCAAAATTCAACTAGATGGAGTGATTGTTGCTTCTCTTGTCTTTCGAACACGCACACTAATCCTCCTCTCTTTACTTTGGACCTTCAACTGATACAATTAAAAATAAATCTGTTAAAAAATAGAAATTGAATTGTGGAATGGAATATAACAAAATATATAATCACTTACCACATATATATAGTCAACATGCACATTTACAACATCACCACGTCCACGATCTGGAGAGACAATCACCTATAGAAACCATGAAGATAGAAATTAAACTACATTAAATTATTATGAATTTTTTTTATAATAGACCATAAAAGAGAAAATATAATGTCAAATCGACTAATCTATTCCATACCTCTCTTAATGGATCAGAACTGGCTATTGATGCAGCCACTCCATGGTCCATCATACCTCCAACATCAGCAGGGCTATCTCTTATCAACATCTAAAATGAAACAATATCTCAGGTATCATGTTGATATAGGAGAACATAATGTGACATGATCAAGGAATACTTGAATGCAATGTTTGTGTTTCTCATCAAATTTTTAGATTTGTATATACGCAAAATTATGAAAACTAGCTAACATAGATTTACAACACCATTAATGAATAAAGGCTACCTCAGTGTACTTTGTTTGAGGATATGAATCACAAGGTGTAGAGGAAGAAGGTGCATCAAGAAATTGTTTGAAATTTGAAGCATGTTATGAGACAAACATTCAAATATAACATTCAATTGTTTAAATGCAATAATAATATCTTTAATACTAGTTGCATACCCATGGACTCATTATCGAGAATGTATAAGGGTCTGTAGGAATAGAGCATGCCTCATGAATAGTGCGACCCTGAAATTTCATCATATCAAAATTATATTAATTTAATTATTCTTAAATTTCAAAATATATTTTAATAAACAACATTAAAATAACTTTCTAAATTTTACCTGAGTGTCAATGTTGAATGTATCATTCAAAATGTAATCTGTGAAATCCATTGCCTCTGCAACTGATGTAGGCTATGTAGAAGCATCACGAGGACCTTGATAATTGTACGTGCAAACAACACCACAAGTGCCACAATTGTGGGATGGAGCTCGGGGCCTACACGTCTCCTCCACACCAGGCTCTACTAGAGGACTCACACACTGTAAAATGGTCTGGGTGAGTGAGCCAATCAACTTCATCATGTCCACCTCTATACTATCCTTAACAATGGAAGGAACAATGACATGCTCCACAATGGGTCTGCCCAAGGCTCTTGATGCCTATTGTGGATTACTTTGTACAACAGGTCTATTGTGTGTGGAGCCCCCACCCCTACCCTGAAATTCTAAGATGTCAAAATAGTTTGGCATTTTATTGAGGACAAACTTGCAATAGAGTTTCCTCAAAAATTATTGCGGCACCTCATGGTTATTGCATGGAGGTTGGTCAAATACCATCCACCACCGCTCCCAAAATTTGATTTTAATTAAATCATGGTGGCACCAATGGATGGGAAACCTCTTGCATGCATGGGACAAAGGTTCATTGGTTTTTGAGTCTTTAAATAGGGCACACAACTCGGATTTGCTAATTTTTAGTTTTTTGACATTTACATATGACAAACCATTAGCATAAAATTGCCTCATCTCATCTCTCTTAGTTGACCAAAAATTCATTTTCTCGCTCATTTCTCCTACATGAGTTAAAATTGACTTCAATGATTCAGCAATCCCTCTTCTATAAGGGTGGGTTTTGGCATGCTTGGTTAATCTTGCAATTAATTGTTGAAGGTCTTTTTTATTGTTTTCAATTTGATTTTGGATATTTTCTTGTGTTCCTTGAGGATACCTATGAATTGATGGAGGGGTTTCGGGTTGTTCTTGTATAGGAGGCTCTTCATGAGGGAGTGATTGTGCATTCTCAATGTTTTGAGGTGGAGATTCATTCCCTGAGAATTAGAACAAAGTCTTATTATAAAAATCTATTTAACATTGCATTCCAAATCAAATTCAAAATAAATAGAATAGAAATACACACCTCTTTGCAATCTTCGACCTCTCCAACGTGTTGGCGACATCCTCATGGAAAATGGCATGCTAAGGATGCAAAGAATGAAAGAGTTTTGGTGAGCACGAGTTGCAGACCTCAATTCCTCCTCCTCAAGCTACGGGTTGAACAAAAAATGAGGGTTCGAAACCTATTTTTTGTTTTTATGTGTAGAAACACATTTGGCACATGCCAAATTTCGCATGCACCAAATTTTTTTTTTCATTTGGTGTGCACCAAAGGCCTTGTTTCAGGTTTTTTGAATCATTTTTTCAATTTGGCACCTAAATTGTGTCACAGATTGGTGCACTTACCCAAATATATAATAATAGATATTAATATTAATATTTAATACATAAAAAAAAACTAAGTAAAAATAACACATACTGCCCTTGGGTTGCGCACACACCCTAACCACTATGGGCGGCTGTGTTTACAAACAACCGACCCCCATTAATGGGGGTGACTGTGTGTAAACACAATCATCCATATGGGTGGCGATGACATAGATGGGAGTGGGGAGCATGCTAGGCACGACTCCCTCCACTCGCCTCCCATGGGGGGCGCGGTGGGGGTGAGCCCCCAATGACCTCCCCCAATTTTTTTTTATTATTTAAAACCCTAACAAAAAAACGTGAATCCATTTTTTTGACTACGGATTTTTAAAAGAAATCTACCATTTTTCATTCTGGTTTTCTTCACTAACAATATTTTCAACAACATGTATATATGTATATATGTATATATATATTTCTCAATTTATATATATATATACATATATACACATATCTACATATAATATATATGTTTTCTTTTGCAAAAATAACCAAATCAGAAGCTTGATTGGGCATTAGGGAAGAATTATAATAGTCCTATTTCCATTTCTTTGAAGAAATTCATTTCTAAACACGGTTTTTTGCAAATAAAATTCATATTCAACATGGTTTTTTCCCTTGCAATCCACAAACAAAATTTAAATAATTTCCAACAGCATAATCAAACTATGTAACCTTTCAAAATGAAACTACTAATTGAATGAACCTAATTTCAGAAGCTTGATAGTCTATAATGAAGCAAAGCCTTCTCCTCTATTGCAAATCCTTTCAAAAATTCCAGTTCAGCTTCTCCAAATCCAAAATCAAATCCAGCAAATTCCTTTTCCTTACTTGTTTTTCCAATTTTTCAAGCTCCCACAAAAACTCATAAAAAAATTCCCCATAATAGCCAAAAAAATGAAATATCTATTCAATCACCATAATAAATTTTCAAAAAACAGAAAACATAAAATATCTTCAATTTCAATTTTTGAATTCAAAACTTTTCTTAAAAATGAAATTTAAATCTTTTTTTCTTATTTTTCGATTTCAAACAATATACTCATAACTAACTTAAC
This sequence comes from Sequoiadendron giganteum, assembly GCA_007115665.2. NCBI lineage: Eukaryota > Viridiplantae > Streptophyta > Pinopsida > Cupressales > Cupressaceae > Sequoiadendron > Sequoiadendron giganteum. The sequence continues at coordinate 279,038,689 of CM021101.1, forward strand.
TTATTTCAACATCATAAATTTAATTAATTAATAAAATAGATTTAATCCATGATTAAATTATTTATTAATTAAATTAAATTAATAATAAAATAAATTATATTACTAACATAATTCCAGATCAAATTAATCAACAACTTATATGCATAAAGCTGTTCAATTACCCTTTCAACTTGCAATTAAATAATCTAAGAGAGGGAACAATATTCAAAGCAGAACAACCTGACTAAGACCCAATGACACACTAGGACTAGGGTGATGATTTGGCATGGAAAACCTAGTTACTATCTCTCAATCGAATACCGTTGGCAAATGGACATGCTCAAACCTATGAAAACAGGTGGAGTCAATGTCTTGTACCTATCAACCTACGAATAAAGAGTATACCCACATGCATCAATATGTCATAAATAAGGCACACTGTGAAGAGAAAATCATGGAATCGTAGGGCACTCACAAGCGAGTGATGTGATACCGTCCCTTTCACCAATACAGTGTAACTAACTGAAAAATCTAACATACTAATATAATCCAAAGCATAAAACATCATTGATTCAAACATCCATAATACTAATCCAAAACCTATCATAATGATAACATCATAATAAAATACCATCACATCAAAATATAACATTAACGTTGCTTTATAGATAGCAATCAAATAGTAGCCAAGTACCATAGTCAAGGTACTAATAGAAAACACACATAATAAGGTATCTAAATATCCAAAAACACATGAAAGAAACATAACAACACAAGGACACACTGTCCAACTAGAAGACAAAATAAAGAGGTATTACATCCTCCCTACTAGGGTTAGGTTTACTCTTGGAAGGCTACAAACACGTAGGGATATAACTCCCTCAAATAAACTACATACAAATCAAAACCTTGACCCCTGCGGATGAGCATACTACACTGGAAAATCAACTCTAGAAGTCTCAATGATAGCTCCCTTATACCTAGGCTGACGGTCATCAACCACGGCATAAGCTCGATGAGATCTACCCGCATTCCCTACTATCAACTCTGAAACTGCTAGGCCTTGAACAAAACCAGAACTATTCTGATGCGGATAGTTCCTAGAAAGGTGGCCTTATTGGACACAATAGTAACACTCCATGTTACAACCAAACCCTCTATCTCCTATAGGTGCAACAGACTGCTGCATACTACCCTAATCAGCCACAAACTATGAACTCTAGGTTGGCTGCTCCTGCCGATTATGCTTATTGTGCCACCAGTTCTGGTTCCTCCTAGGTGAAGAACCACCATCATCTTGAGATGGCTGAGAGTCCTTACACTTCCCAAGCGCAATCTATTGCTTCTGACCACTCTAAGATGGTCCCTACTGAGATCAAGAAGGTGCACCTCCCTAAGGCTTCCCTCCTCAAACACTAGATCCTCCTACTAAATTGCTATCAATCTATACCCCCATGTGACCTCCTAGTGCCATGGTCAGATTCTCCTTAATAAAACATGCTTTCTCCATTACCATATCAATGGTCTTGGGTTTGAAAAGCCTCACACCACCACTAAGATGAGAATTTAAGCCCTTGAAAAAATGGTGTACTAACAAACTCTCATCGTCACCAATCCCTGCAAACTATTTGAGCTCATAAAAGTGTCACTCAGATTTCTCAATAGATAAGGCCATCTGGCGCAAGGCATGAAACTCGTTGCCTCGACGCTAACACGAATGCTCAGATAGGAAATGAGCTATGAATCACTCTAGGAAGATCTCCCAAGATATTGAGTGAATGTCAATATGGAGCTTCTGCTCCTCTATCCTCCACCATGTGGATGCAAACCCTCTCAATTGCATGATGGCGTAACGAGCTTTGGTGTTACTACCATACAGATGCATGGAAAAACACCTATCCAGGTCTATAAGCCAAGTCTCAGCCTCTAGAATAGTACCACATCCATCATCTAATGGAGGATGTGCCCTAAGTAGGTCCCTCATTTGTGACTCAAACTGGGGTGGAACTTCCCTCACAACCAGATTAACCTAAACCTCTACCTGCCTCAGACCAAGGAGTGCCAAAGCCTCCTCAAGTGCTCTACGCGCAGCCCCAATCCCTGCTAGATCCTACTGATGATCACCGACCCCTGGTGCATACTGAGATGCCTGATGTTCTTCCTAATTTGGAACAAATGATACATGAGGAGGAGAGTCATGCTGACACTCATCATGATCACCTATACGGCCACGACCACATCCTCTACCTCTTTCGCGTATGGGAGGCATAATCTTGCACATACACGTCAAGGTATTAGGCAAGGTACACAACTTAAAAGCCTACACAACTAAAAGCTTAATGTATCCATCATAATCCCAGAGTACCTTGTGTTTAACCCTAGGCTCTGATACCATGTGTAATGCCCTGCCACACAACCCTAGAGGAAGTTGCAATTAACTACTTAAACGCACTATTTTTTGTTTTGTTTAAGTAAAATTAATAAGAAAGTTCACTAACTAATTCCAACAACCTCTAAGGTTACGAGATGGGGTTATATAGAACCTCAACAAAAAAAATGAATCTAACCATGCCATTTATTTAATTAAGAAATAGAACACATACATTCCAATTAAGATAATTTACAACAAGCATAAGAGATAACCTTCAATTTAATTTTTCATAATTAAAAAATATGGTTACAACTCTCATTCCCAAAATGAGGCAAGTTCAAAGAATAAGATTAAAATTACAACTTTCCACCTCAATAATAAATGAGGGGTAATAAATCACAAGATCAACTAAAATGAATAAAGCAAGAACTGAAATTGAATCCCACAAGCTCTCCAACTATAAATCTCATCCACACAAACATGAAGAAAGCCCAATGGAAAGGTGCATGCCACCTAGTCAAGTGGTACACGAAGGCCCACCCTCCGTGCTAGGAGATAGTAACAAGGAATCCTAGCCAAGGCCATCTAGCTCTAGACACACACTAATATATAATTGATCCAACTAACACAACCAAACACATGTACCACACAAGTACAACTCAAGTATAACTCTAACATGGTCACATTGCTTCTAGATATAAAGAAGATCAAGTATGTTACGAGAACCATACACATAGAACCAAATACCAATTGTTTTCCTAGACAAAGTGCCATCACACAACTCGTCATGAGTTACTCAATGCAGATCTTCATAGGCTCCAGCTAACTTGGTGGCCTCAACTGCTCCTCTGGCCCTAATACTTACTAATGAAGAATCAAATACCTTTTGTAAGGACAAGATAGATGACCTTGCCAATCCAGGCCTTCCCACCCATCCCAAGTATAAACAAGCACTTGCGGATATGAGTGAGGCTAGAACTTATCTTGATTAGGGAGAATTTAGTCCTAGTCTTCTAAGTATTGCTTTAGTTAACACTTTTTATAACTACTTCCGAAGGTTACCCAATCTTACTTCTCATGGGCTTTGGCCCCTAATGAATATCTCACTAATGCATAGAGTATTGGTTGGTAAATTTATGGGGCCTAGAGTTAATATTGAGGTTTTCAAGATGTTTGTTAAGAAAAAATGGAGAACTAATGGCCAAGTTCTTGTCTCTTCCCTACCTAATGGTTATTTTTCTTTTGAGTTCTATAAGGAGGACATTCGGGCTATGAGGAGTGGAGGTCCTTAGATCATTGGCAAGTCCTCCTTATCCCTAAAGAAATAGTTCAGTAATTTAGATCTTTCAGACTGTATTTTTGAAACTGTCCCTTGTATGGGTGAGACTTCCTGGGCTTCCTATAGAATATTGGAATGATGATTTTTTTAGTGGTCTATCTAGCTCTTTTGGTGAGCTCTTGTCCATTGAATCGGTGATGATAGCCAAGAGACAATTGGTGTTTTCTAGAATATGTGTGGGTGTTTCCCAGAATGTAGATCTGTCATCAACTATTGAATTCCAATCTAATTTGGGTACTTGGGTTTAAGTTATTGAGTTTGAAACAATCCCTTTTGCATGTTTCAAGTGTAGGAAATTGGTTCATTGGGCTACTAATTGCCTGCTTAATGCCAACAAGCCAAAGGATAAACCCCAACCTAAGTCGAAGTTGGTATGACAAAAGAAGAGTGAAGAGGAAGAGAAACAAAATAGAGAAAAAAGTTTGAAGAGAATGAAAGAAGCAAGAGGGTGGTGGTCAAGGTAATCTCCAAGAGCAAAGAGGTGGAAGGGACTCATGCTGATCTGGAATATAATATGGCAGAAACCCACCAACGAGAAGCAAAAGATGAAGAGAAGAAAAATATTGATGGATTCCTATACAATGGAGAGGGAGACCTAGAATGTTTGATGCCTTAGGACAATAATCATGAGAAAATTGACTTGGTGAAGGACATTGTTAAGTTTGGTCTTGATGAAATCCCTTCACAAGGTTTTAATATGCCGATCAAGGATGGAGATTTTAGGCTAGAGATTGGGATCCCTATTTTATCTTTGGCCTCCGGTGGAAGGGAAGAGTTAGCCCTGATTCCTGAGTTTGTTGATTCTTTGGAGAAGGGGATTGAATCTTTTATGGATTCAATCCATAATGTAGAGTGTATAAATATTCATGAACTTGTATAAAAATAGTAATGGTATGATGGATACTCTTCCCTTGGACCAGAAATGGTATTACATGAAAGATTGGGAATCTAGGAAGGAGGAGGAGAGTCAGGAAGAGACTAATAGAGGTTTAAGATCTAATAATAAGAGGAGGAATAAGAAAAATCAACATCTGAGTACTTTGAAAGGGATCTCAATAAGAAATAGAGAAAAGGAAGATTGTGGAGCCATAAAGAATAGTCAAGGGAGAAGATATGCTCATTGGCATAGGGAGAATGATAGCATGCAAGATATTTTAGATGGTTATCAGAAGACCATTCCTGAAATTCACAATCTGACTCCAGATAAGAAATGAAGATCATGTCATGGAAGCTAGGGGGATTGGGCCTCAGAAAAATCAGAACTATGAATAAAGCTCTCCTTGCTAAACATCTTTGAATAATTTTCTCCTCAATTGGAGAACGGAAGAAAATATTTGGCTAACATTGGCTCTTTAAATTATTTGCTAGAATCTCAGAGTCTACCCCGTGGATCAAATCTTTGGAATGATATCTTAAAAGGGAGTAAAATCCTTCACTTTGGAATGGGATGGAGCATAAGAAATGAGAATCTTGTGAGGTTCTGGGAGGATAGATGGATCTTGAAGGAACCTTTGGTTTCTTTGGAAAGTTTCAAACAATGGGTAGACATTTGTAAGGCTACTTTTGGAATCCTAGTTAAAGACTACTGGAGGAATGGGTGTTGGGTGAATCTTTTTCAGATCAGTATGGATCTTGCCCCTCTCTAGTCTTCCCTTATGGATTTCAGAATGGATTTGAACTATCAGGAGGAAATCATGGTTTGGATGACTAGTTCGTCGGGCAACTACTCTATTTCTTCTATTGTCTCTTTGTTGTAGTTTTCTCTTGTCCCTCCCCCATTTTAGGCCAAATCTTGGTGGACAACCTTTGTAAGAGGGGATTTTCAGATCCCCAACCATTGCTACCTCTATAAGAGTGCATTGAAGATGGCTAATCATTTTTTTATTCACTGACCTTTTGTGAATTCTATCTGGGAAAGGTTCTACTCTCTATGGAGTATCTCCTAGGTGTCACCTAGTACTATTAAGGGTCAATTTACTTACTGGGTGGTGCCTTCCTCTAATCTGCATATTCGCAAGTTGTGGTCTTTAAATTTCCCTTATATTTCTTGGGGAGTTTGGAAGGAGAGAAACAATAGAGTTTTCAAGGATAAGGAAACTACGAAGAAACTAGTGTTTGAAAAAAAATTAGACTCATTGGGGAAAATTTTAATTTGACTCCTTATCATGAGGTGGTGATGGAATCTATGGTTTTTTTGGCTTATGACTCTGAAATGGCCAAAGTTTGGGAGATTAAACCTGAGATATGCTCTTGGCTTCTAAACCTGCTAAAAAATAATCGTGATAGTGTCTTGTTGTATCATCCTCCCAAGGGTTGGATTAAAGCCAATTTTGATGGGTTGACAAAAGGGAATATAGGAAAGGTTAGGAGTGGAGGTATATTACATGATGATAAATGCATGTTCATTGTTGCAGTTGCTATCTCTTTGGGGAAACAAACCAATCATTTAGTTGAAGCTATACGAGCCTACTAGGTCATTAATTTTCCTAAAAGTTTGAACTTTAAAAATATTTGGATAGAGGGCAACTCCAAGAATATCATTTATTGCCTCCTTGGATTTTTCCCCATCTTGGACTATTAAGTACTGGATTGATGATGCTAGGGCCACTTTATCTAAGTTTGAGAAAGTTAAAATTTCCCATATCTATAGGGAAGGGAATGGTGTGGCAAACTTCTTTGCCAACGAGGGAATAAGACATAATAGAAAGATGACATCATAGAATTACAAATATTTTCCCACTAACGTCAGAGCCTTAATAAATTATGATTACACTCATGGGAGATAAGTCGTATATAAATATGATTAAAGAGAAAGGTGCCAATACCAAGATATCATAAGATTTGGTGGCATAATCATAATGAATATGATTGATGGGTTGAGCTTGCATGTTTTGTGAGTTCTTTGGATTTTTTGAAATCTCATAAGTCTATATTTTCTTGGTGTGGGCTTTCAGAGCAAAAGATTGATGACAATGGGAGGAAGTAGGAAAAAATTTGAGCCTATTGCATGTATAAAGAATAAAGACAATTCAAAGGTTTGGAAGAAAATTGAGAAGGGAGGGCTACAACCATTCATTGAAAGACTTCATGGGCCAGACCTTAGATCTACTGATTATTTTGTGAAACACTGGAATAAAGGAGAGATCATCATCTTTGGAAGGAAAGTGTTGGTGGATGAGGCGCTTATTGGAGAAGTTACTGGTCTCTTTGTTGATGGTGTGAAATTTTACCGTGATAGGAAATATTCAAACAAAGTTGTTATTAGTTTTATGAAGACGAAGGAGGAGAAAAAAAGACTTGTGAAAGTCTCTAATGGGTATGTGCAGGATCATCATGGAAAATATAGGCCCTTAAGTGGCAAAAAATTCAAAAAAATCTGAGTTAGGCAACTTGACATAAAAAAATGAATAAGTTATCTATATTATTTCAAAAATATGTAACAAAAGAATTTGTAGCAAATTGAATTTAGTTTCTAAACTATGATTTTTATTTACAAAAAAATCAAATCTGTTTGGTGAAAATTTGAAATTTCAATACAATAGTACTTAAATTTCAAGTTAAAAATAAGAAGTAGGTGTATGTTTAACCACACTAACCACATTAAAATGATAATATTTTTTTATAAGATTTTAGATATAAGTAGAGGACTCATGTCCCGATGCGATGATTTTTTTTTTTAATTTTTGTCCAAGTATATAATTAATTATAATTTTTTTATGAATTTTTTAAAAAAATATAGAGACTCATATGTTTGACAACCTTAACTTGGTCAAAACTTCTTGAAATTCAATTTTAAATTATTTTTTAATATTATAGTATGTGAAGCATAGAATGTGACGCATGTTTTGGATTCAAAAAATATGATAGCGTTTGAAAGCTATAGATTTTTTTCAATTAGCCAAAAAATCAGGACTTTAGTTGTAATTCAATAGAAAATGAATAATAATTAGTTATTAAATTCAAAGTAAAGCATAATTTATATTGGTTGAAATATGAGAATCTACTTTAAAATCTCTTTTAATTTCATCAATTTTGGGTGAAAACACTGTTGTCAGCCACATACCCATCATATTGCCACTTTTTGGCCCATCATGATCCTACACATACCCTAATAGCTATTTTGAGTCAAGCAAGATCAATAAAATTTTGAGGGAGGTGCTCAAAGTCCTAATGAAATAAATTACATTGGATGAGAGATTTACTAGAGTATATGAGTATCATTTCATTTTACTCAACCACTTCAGATATAAGGTTAGGGTTTCTTTCCCCTATTACCTATTGTGCTCTTTGAATAATAGCATTGAGGAGAATAGGAAAAATCTTGATAAGAATCTGGTCCTGCATGCTAGCCTTATTCGGATTATTTATGGGCACTTCAAAAATATGTTGGTTGTCTCTAACCCCATCTTTGCCTCAGCCTTAGAGGGTTATGACACTGAGTCTATCTTGCCTAAGGACATCAAGAGTTTGAACCCAGACTGGGTGGAAGAGATTACTCCTCCTCCTAGTAAAAAAGGAAGACTATCCCTTCTTCTAAGCCTTGAAACAGAAAATATTGTCCTTGGAAAATTCCCTTAGAAGCGTTTGTGTAGAAGGACAAGATAAGGGATGAAACCCCAGTGGATAAGCTGGTGGCCTACTTAGAGGATTCTTTGGATGATGATATTGGCTATGTGTAGGATCATGATGGGCCAAAGAGTGGCGATATGTAAGCCAAATGATGGTCCATGTGGCTGATGACTTTTTTTTTACCCAAAATTGATGAAATGAAAAGGGTTTTTAGAGGATATTCTCATCTTTCCACCAATATAAATAATTCTTTATTTTTATTTTAATAAATAATTATTATTCATTTTCTATTAGAATTATGAATAAAGTCCTAATTGATAAGTTGATTGAAAAACATCTATATCTTTCAAATGGTATCACATTTTTTGAATCCAAAACATGTGTAACATTATATGCTTCACATACTATAGGATTACAAAATAAAAAATTGAATTTCATGAATTTTTGACCAAGTTAAGGTGGTTAGACAGACGAGATTTTATATTTTTTAAAAGTTGTAATAAAAAAATCATAATTAATTATTTACTTGGAAAAAAATTATAAAAAATTATGCATCACATCGGGACATGAGTCCTATACTTATATCTAAAATATTATAAGAAAATATTATCATTTTATTGTGGTTAAAGTGGTCAGACAAACACCTACTTCTTATTTTTACCCTGAAATTTAAATACTATTGCATTGAAATTTCAAATTTTCACTAAATAGATTTAAAAATAAAAAATAAAGGTCTAGTAGTTAGAAACTTAATTCAATTTTCTACAAATTCTACTTTTACATTTTTTTGAAATAATATAGAGAACGTATTCAAATTTTTATGTGAATTTGTCTAACTCTGATTTTTTGTCTTTTTATTGCCACTTAAGGGCCTATTTTTTCCATGATGATCCTGCACATACCCTATTGCAAAACCGTCTAGAAAGGAGATCTCCTCTACCTCTTTCCACTTTGTTGATAGAGAGCATATACCCAACCCTCATGTGGACCTAAATCATGATGACCCTGCTTTTGAACCTAATAGGGAATTTTATGGCGATATTCTTTCTCTGGCCAAAAATGGAGTGATTGATAATTTCAAAATTTTGAAGTGGGCCTTTTATGAAATTAAGGACCTAAATCTTAAAAACAGAGCTATCACAAGTAAAGTGGAAATTCTGGAAGCCAAAGTGGTGGAGAAAAAATTGACTTAGGCTTTGTGGATGGCGGACAAGAAGATGGCCATGGCAGACTACTTCCAGAAAGAAGTAGATTTCACTAAAATCTTCAAGAAGGATGGGGAGAACCTTGTAAAAGAGATTGAGAAGATCAAGGAAGGTCTGAAAGCCATGATATAACACAACCACAAAATTGTTAAAAATAACTCTACTATCTTGAGAGCTTTGGCGGAAAGAATGGACAACACTCAGCATGGAATTTTGATTGTGGATCTGGATACTGAGAAGAACAGAAACAAAGTTGAGGAATTGGGCCCTTCAAAGAGAATTAGAGCCAACATGAAGAAAAGAAAAGATATAATGCCTCTGGAGACCCAAGATCTGAAGATGGTGGCCCAGGATTTGGACATCTTGGAAACAGAAGTGGTAGAGACCTTAAAGTGTCTGGGTTAGGTCTGGTTCTATTTCTGCCATCGTTGGTTTTTTGCTTTCCTTTTGTTGGGTTTTGCTGGTGGTTGCGGTTATTTTTTGTTTATATTTAGTGTGCAATCTGTCTTTTCCTGGAATTTCTTATGATCTATCTTTTATTGGTATGTAAATTTTTTGGTTTCGGTTCCTTGTAAAACCCATTTTTTCCTCAATCAAAAAATTCATAGGAGTATATGTTTGGATTAGAAGGGCCTTCTTATTTTTCTTAGCTATTCTCTCTCCTTTTTCCTTATTTTTAGATGATCCTTCTTCTTCTCCTGACCTAGAACTCTTTTATCTTCTTTGAAAAATGAGAGCTTTCTTTTCCTTTTCTACTTCCTCTTCACTTTCTATATGCACCACATTAATATTCTTTCTTTTTGTACCGATCTCTTCCTGATAGGTCCACTTGAATTCATTTTTTTGAGCAATTGGGTCCTTCTTGTTCTTCTTCATCATCATCATCATCATCATCATCTTCACAACTGATATTATTTTCTCTGATTTCTTTTTCTTTCCTTCTTCTCTTGGAAGACTTCTATTATATCTTCTTTGAACCACTTGTAGACTTTGTTCTAGAAGGCTTTGTAACAATAGGTGGTGTATAAACTAAGATCCTATATAACCTTCTTGAATTTTGTGGAGTAGTCTATAGAGGAAAATATGTGCCTTTGGATTTCTCTGTAGGGTCCTGAGGGTCATAAAACTTTCTCTCTAAGTCAACCTTCACATTTTCAACTTTTTCCTCAATTTCCTTTTCTAGGCTCACTTGAATCCTCTTCTCTTCATAGGTACCATAAATTTCCACTATTATATCCCTAGGTTTTCTCAACACTATCTCTATAAGGTTGAGTTATACATAACCATCTACATCATAATGTAGCTTCAGAACCCAAACAGTTCTAGGTTTAACTACTTCCATATAGTAGTAATCTTTGCTAACCATAAAATTTAAGTCATTCTTGTATTTTTCCACAACTTTTCTAGGAGTCATTTCTGTCTCTTGCATTTGGGATTGAAAAGGCTTAAAGAATCTCATAAAATAGAGTCACAAAACTCTTTACTAGGAAATCTTCTCAAATGATCTCTAATTAGAGAGGTTGTAGGAACATTATCTAGCCTTACAACATTATTTGGTCTTGGTAACTCATTTAAAAAGTAAAAAAATAAAGAAAATGATAAGATTGCCATACTGAAAAGGGTATTTTGACTCCTTTGTATTTTGTATATTCTCCAACAATTATAATATCAAGAGCTCACAAAGATCAAAATATTTGTCCTCTTTCATCACTTGATGGGCTATGTGTATTGTGATGGCACAAATTTAATTCTCTTTTTTTGTGAAAATATATTGTAACCAATAATCATAGAAGCATACTTGACTGTAGAATATTCAATGTCATTCATTGTTAGGGAATGATTGTCAAAATTTGTATTGGTAAGCTTCATTACTACTTCATTCTTCACAACCTTCAATATATCGGGACTGGATCAGTGGATCACAAATCGATAACAACCCTAATTCCCTCTTTGTTTATCATGTGTGATGTATCCAAACACATGAATTTTTGATGTATTTTTTTGAGCACATACTTTTTCCACTCATTATCGTAGCAAAAATTAGGAAATTCATTCCACACATCTAGATTTTTCTCCATGAAACTAGCATACTCTAATTTTAGCTCAAAACCATTGATAGTTATTACTTTATCCCTAAACTCTTCCATCTTCGAGTGATCATATTCATCCAAATTTGAGTGAATGTAAATGCACACATCCTCTATGTGCAACACATTCAAAGGAACCCTAGAAAATGCACCTTCATTATCCATCTATATGGGTTTGTACAAATGCTTCTTAAATTTAGATCTCCACCTCTCAAGCACATCAATAACTTGTGGAGTAAACATCTTGCACTTCTCTAAAACTAGAGTTTTGCAAGAAAAAGTAAATACCTTAAATTAATCTTCACTGATAGGGTTTCACACAACACTTCACAAATTCTCCAAATCACTTTTTCTCTATTCTCCTCTTCAAATTCTTGAAAACAAGTAACTTGTGAATATGCATAATGAAATATAAACCCTTTCCTAGTGATCTAATATGTGCATTAACTGTAGCAGAGAAAGTTAGGTTGAAACACGATCAAACCCTTGTTGTATCATCATAAACACCTTAAAAAAAATGTAATCTCTAAAATAAGAGATTCCTCACAAGATATTTACCAACATATTAAGCATATCATCCTACATATGCACCGGTATGCTGAAGAAATCAACATCTCACCTTTGGTAGAGGGATGAAAAGTTTTCTGCTAAAACTCACCCTAAGCCAATGCTCTCTATCTAGCTTCTGAATGGAACATCTATACTAGGATTTGGAATAGACTCATTCTTCATCTCATTCTCTTCATTTTTCTTCCATATATATTTTTAATCTCTTTCTTCATCTCAATTGGATCAACCTTCTTTATCAGATCAATCTTCTTTTGTGAACTAGAGGGTTTCACATTCTTACTTTTGTAAAACTTAGCTATCTGTCCTATATTATTGCATTTATGACATATGACACCTTTTTTCTGAAAAAACTTACTTCTTTCCATTTTAGATCTACATTCAAAAGCCTTAAGCCCAAACACATTGCATGTATAATAGTAACAGTGACATAATTGAGGCATCAAACCATTATTATAACCATTCATCACCTAACTTCTACAATCACTATCCTTATGACTGAATCTATTGCATGTATAGCACTAACCAAAAAATGATTAAATTTTTTGATTCATTCTACTTCTACACTCTACAACTCTATGTCCAAATCTTTTGAAAGAATAACAATAACCATTAAAATATGAATACCTTTTTGCAGCCGGTTGTCTAATAGGAGCCCTCTTGAAACATTTATTTTCATTCCAAACATTCTTGGTGTTTCTTTATCTCTAACATTCCTTTTTTCATCATTCTTCTTTTTAGCATTTTTTGGAGTCTGATTTTCCTTTGAGACTTGTCCTTTTTCAAATTCTAATCCTTCTTTTTCTTTTGAATGTTTTTTACTAGAAAGCATATCATCAAGCAAGGTGGAGCTCTTCTTGAAATTGTCCTCTTTAATTTTTTCTTTCTCCAAATCTTTCCTTAGAGAAACAATAACTAGTTACAATGGATTACAAAATGGAGGACTCACTGTCTAAAAAGAAAGGTTCATTGCTAAGGGATCACTTCCCAAATGACTCACTGTATAGAATAGAAAAGAGAATAAAAGAATGGCTCACTACCAGATTTTGATGTACTAAAAATACATCTTTAACATGTTGAAGATATAGTTTCAATTAAGCTTAGAAAATTGACTTTACACACTTCATAATTTACTATTATCACCTTTCACACTTCACTCTACATCACTATTTACATTCCTCATATCACCCACATTTAATTGAACTTTTATATATACATAAATCTTTCACAAATGAACATATCATCAGCTAGGTTAGCCTAATTAGATGAAACATATAACACCATAACCTGTTGGCACAAAATTCCAACCTACATACCTTGTAGAAGAAACCAAAACATGTTCTTCACCAAAATAGGTCGACATGACCTATAATTACTCCCATGAATCTACTCCTTTCATAATTCAACTTCGCATGACCCCAAAACCCTTAGGTTGGCACTGCACAACAAAACTGGTGAAGCAACAACTAAATGAACCAACTAGTCATTCACAACTTGACATGTGGACCATCAAATCACTTGCCACTTGTTGTAAATACACTTCTAACATCCTCAAACACTTCCTCAAAACTACACAACATAATAATTATCCATAGTGGAATGCAAATCATTCCAACATGCACTTTGCACTTGTAACTCTTCTTCTACTAAGCTCAATGCTCTATTATTAATATCTTTAGCTACAAAAGACAACTAACTCAAAAAATTTGGATATAGATACCTTCAATACATATCATTATTACTTTAGAACTACATAATAAGATTCTGCAAAGTGAAGCAATGCAGACCACAAAACCATTGCTTTGTTACTTACTATTCCAATCTGGGACTTAGGCAATTTTCACCAAAACACTTGGTTAGACTATGTGCATACAGATGCACCATCACTTCTACAATGGGTTTCCATCAATGACAACACCATATACCATCATGCTCATGTTTCCAACAAAACATAACTAACATATATTTACAGAAAAATATTTATAACTATAAATTAACACTCAAATAAATAAAATAAAATTATACTAAAAAAATAACTCTAGATACAATTTTCATAAATGTTTTATAAATAATAGATTAAGTGAAATTGAATAAATATAATAAACACCATATAAAAACATATCTCTTAATAAAACCAATATTTAATAGAGATAATTTGCAATCTAGAATTCATAAAATAAATATATATAATTAACTTCCTATCAAATTTCAAAAATCATTTAATGTGAGATATGAGCATGATTTTAGATTATTGATGATTAATTCATCGAAATTTTTTAAGATCATGTAAAAACTTAATATGATTGATTTTAATTGCTCTATATTATTACGTATCTTCATTATGATGTATTAATAAAAGTAAAAAGAAAAAAAATACTTCCAAATTTTTACCTATCTTAATTTTTTTTAAAAATGTATGGACTCTATTTGTTATATACTTTTTAATTTTAATTTTACTTAGATCAATGTAACAATACATAGTCACAAGATTTTCTAAAAAAAAATATTGGTATTAATATAACCACATTGAATCCTACTTTTAAAAAGAATTGTATTTGCATAAAAAATAAATATTTTTATTCAAATAAATTAAGATAAATTAACTGATTAATAAGAACATGTAATTAATTTTATAAATAATAATTATATGCCTGTATACATATTTCACATATATATGAATGTGTAAACATATGGTTTTATAGTGGGTGTTTACAAGGGCACTTACAACACATTGGTTATTACTCAAAATGGTCCAATCTTTCCTACTTTATCTCTTGTTATATTGAAAGGCAGAAGGACATATTTCTTATAGAAGACCATCTGCTTCATAAAGTGGTTGCTAAAGGCATCTGTGAAATGTAATCCATCCTAGCTTATATACTTGTTTGGTCTGCTGCATGATTTTTCTGTTGCTTTCTCGAAACATGACGATTGTGTCTTTGTCTTGTCAAACCCTACACACAGTAACACATTTGTCATTGGCCAAGGCTGGTAAAAGAATTAACTCATCACTATTTCTCAAGATTGGAAAACAAATTCTAGAAAAAAATTGCAAAGAACATCAACAGTTGAGACCACTCATCATCAGGATAGAAGATGATCGAAAGTTGTTTGAATGAGAAAGAATTATGATCAAAGAGAAAACTGCAATACTACCATAATCCTCAGGGTGGGTGATTGCATCGATAGTATATCTAGAGTAATGGCACCTAAAGTCAAACTTTGACTTTTTGAACTAAAGTGACTTGGCCGCCCTATAATGGTGTAGTTTTTGAACTCAACTTAAAAAAAAAAATCAGGAATTGTCCTTCGATTGCATTGAATGAAACAATAGTGAGTGTAAGTTTCATCTTTGAAATCATAGGTTGGGCATAAGGCTAAAATCCATATATTCAACTTTGGGATGATTAGTCTCTCTCGTAAGATCTATAAGCTCCAGTACACAGCTGGTAAATCATATATTATTTTAAATTCTTATTGACAGTCTTTTGAAACTAGACATGAATGCAATTGGCATAAAGTGATCTCCTCGCTTATGGATGGACTACGACTTAATTTCCCTATCATCGGATCACTACCAGCTCCTTTCACAATTGCTCTTAATAAAAGAAATAAATGAACATGCCATCGCATTACAAGAGGTTGCTCAACAAACAGATTTCGAGTGGATAATGGACAATGGGCGGAAATAAAATTACGAGTGTGAGCAGTATTTGGTTCAGCTTTATTCATGGATTAAATACCTATATAACTACAACGTCATTTCAGTAAAAGGTGAGTCCACTCTCCTTATGGTGGTATCTCTGAGATCTTTCTGCAAAGATTGCAAGGTTTCTTTTAGTTTAGCATTGTACTCCTCTATCACTTGATTGTGTATTATTGAGTAGTTCAAACTGTCTTTTGGAATCCCACTACCAGTGACATTTAACAACTCCGGAAAGCAACCTGCAGGAGGAAGATTGAACACCATAAATTCCCGGGCTTCTTCAACATAGAGCTTCTACAATTCATCAGTTAAAATTGGATCAGAGAATGCACGTGCATAATTGTAGATTTAGCATTTTTTTGTGAAATCTTAAGATCAAAGTTTGGTCAAAATTTGAAACTTAGAGTTTTAAGCTTGTCTATTATTAGACTGTAGTGTTGTGGAGACTTTTAAGAAATATTTTAAAGTAGCTGAACCCATCAATTTTTTTAATGCACTTAAGCTTCAAAATTCAGGGAAATTGGTGGTCTCATGAAATTTAGAATTTTTCATATTAAATTTAAGAGTATAAATATAAAATGATAAAAAATTAACTGATGGAAATCTAAAAATCTAATGACTGAAACGAGGCAAAAAATTTTCAAAGTAGACTCAGAAATATTTGTTGGAAATAATTCCAACTTCATCATTTACTACTATACCACGGATTATTTGTTTGCCCCGTGTGATACCATGGTTAGCCGTCAACTGTTCGCTCTTTGACCGTCCATGCTTTTACCGCATTACCGCAGTCTGATAGTTTGCTCCTCGCGGTATTGCGGTGCCAGTTTTTGTTGACCGTTGACCGGGTCCTGGTGGTTACCACGGCCACCGTGGTTTGGCTGGCCTTCCCTCGCGGTAGCACGGTGTCAAAGATTGTCGGTGCCTGGCGGTTAGTTAACCATCACTTGGTGGTTACCGCAGCCACCGCAGTCTATTTGTTAACTATGGTGGTAGCGCGGTAAGCCTACCCCTCCGACCGCTAATGGTTACTGCGGCCACCACGGCGGTAGCACGGTAAACTGTCCTCTGAAGTCGTCGCCGCTGACCATAGCTATTTATCACGGCCACCGCGGCTTGTCTTTTAACCGTGGCGGTAGCACAGTAGTCAACCAAAGTTGACCGTTTGACTTCACTGATGGTGATAAGTGCGCTCCACGGTGGATTGAAAGGATAGTTGTTTGATGGTGATTGGACGACTGATTTATTATGAATAGTGCTCGCCAGCTTGGGTATACTTTGTGCCTTCAATTCCTTTGTACATGTGGTGTTTTCGACAGTGAGATATATTTATAAATACACGTTTGTAATAGTTTGAAAGGTGTGGAGATTAGGAAAGAGACAGACAGAGAAATAGAGAAGAGATAGATAGAGAGAGAGAGGATAGAGGATAGAGGATAGTGCAGAAAGGTGATGAAAAATGCTCCCAAGAGCCAAGTGAAACTAAATTGTAATAGAAGATGAAAATTTGAGAGCTGAAGCTCTATAGAGGAAAATATATTTCTGAGAATGAATAAAATACAAAAATCTGGGTTTGATGCAAATGTGTGTTTTAGTTTCATAATTTGAGTGTTTTTAATTAGAAATAAATTTTGTGTCTATGCATGCCTCTCCCATTGTTGAATGTTATTTATTAAAACTCACAAAGTGGTATTAGAGCATTAGTTGCAGAGTTGTTAGTTTTATCTTTTCCCACAATATTTAACCCTTCCTCAAATACACCCGAGCTTAAAATTAGAAGCTAAGAAATAGAGGCTCCTATTTATTATGAAAAAATTAAATTAGAAACTAAGAAATAAAGGCTCCTATTTATTATGAAAAAATTCTAATTGATCCTGTAACTTTTTTCTTACCTTCATAAAATGACTAAGATATTTTATGAAGTCTACTCTTTGAAACCACAACTTAATTAATGATATCAAGTTTCCACAATCCATATTGATTATTGCTGAAACAATTTTTCAATTCAATTGTATAATATATCATTAGAATAGCAGAGAATTCAAAAAATAAAAATAAATTTTTTTAGACTGCAGGAATCGGTCAAGTATCCATTCCCCTATATAAACTGCAGTGTGCCTAGTAAACTTTTTTTTTCATGTGACCAGTGATTTTGGCACGACACACCCTCCACTATGGGGATGGTGTGGAGACTAGACCTTGTGACCTCTTACCTGCAACAGGATGCTTTAGCCAATCGAACTAGAGCTACCACCCTGAGAAAGAAAAAAAATAGTAAATTACAGACAACAACTTAATTTAAAAGTAACACAGACACCAGAGGAAATAAGATAAATCAGAGCAACAAGACAATGGGCTCTCTTCTTCATTCTTCTTCTACTATGGAGATCTAATGTCACTGCCATGAACCATCTAATCTAAAGATCAAGGGATTGTTTCCCTTAATCGAGGTTATTTTTGAACCCAATTCCTTTGCATGAATTCATCTATTAGCTTAATCTCTGCTAGCAGATCTTACATACTGTTCAGTCTGGCCTCTGAAGAAGGCTGGCTGCCATCAAGATCCTTGGTGGAGCCACAGACGAAGTCCTCTTTGTTACAGTGTTGTAGGAGCCTCAAAATATTTTATTAGAGGATGTTCTCTTGTTGTTCCTACCACTTTAGCAGCTGGGTTTTCTCTCAGCTTGCATTACTACCAATTATCCACATACACACGATAATATATTGCTTTACTTTTCCTTGACTTATTTTAACATCAAAACACTAAGAGAATGATTTTTCAATCGTGAAGTTAAAAAGTAAAAACACTTGCAGAGGTAAGTTAACCACTATCTAACAGCATTGAAATCTCATATTCTTACCTTTATTTCCTTTGAAATGGCCCTCAAGATTTCAAGCTTTATACTATCCATAGGAGCAGAAAATTGAATGAATCCACTTAACATATCATTGACACCAATGAAAATAAAATACAGACCACTCCCAAAGACATCTGGAGAAGGAAGCTTGAAATCCAAGCAACCTGCAAGAAAAATGCATATATCATGAAACATCACAATTGGGCACCCATCATGAGAATGGATAAGAACAGTCAAAAAGACTTGAAGTTTGTTTGCTAGTTCTGGCATTCACATTTTGCTTGAACTTCTTGAAATGATCAACTTGGAATCGTAGGGGGAAAAGGAACTACACCGGTTATGTTACAAGTATCACCATCATAGATGTCGCAGGCTGTGGCTCCAGTTACTATGAAATTTACTCCATGTCAATACTATGCTTCAATGTTCTTGAAATATGGATCGAGGAATGGGAGACCCATGTCAAAAGCTATCAAATTAGAATCAAAGTATTAAAACAATAAACAGATAAAATCTTGTTACCTTACCACCATTCTGTAAGAGATCTGATTGTATGGACCCAAATTTGAGACAAAAATTTAAACTTTTTTTTTAAAATAAGCACAGAAGAGATCTTATTATAGTGGTTTCAATTACCAAGAAAATTGACAGTGAGACGACCGCCAGAAAAATGGGTAGCAGGAGCACCAAAGAAGGTAGAGCCAAATGGTAGCTTCTCCGATAGAGATCTGAAAGGAAATGCTTCTTCCACATTTCCAGTGTCACTGTACGAGTCTCCAAACACAAACAATGCCGATGGCCCTGCTGTTGCTCTGCAAGGCAATAATGTTGGAAATAATTCCAACTTCATGTTTTACCGCCATACCACGGTTTATTTGTTTGCCCTGTGCGGTATCAAGGTTACCCATCAACTGTTCATTCTTTGATCATCTATGCTTTTACCACTATACCGTGGTCTCCTCATTTTCTTCCTGCAGTATCACAGTGCCTATGTTGTTGACCGTTGACCAGGTCCTGGCGGTTACCGTGGCCACCGCGGTCTGGTTGGCCTTCCCTCATGGTAGCGCAGTATGTAAGTTTGCTCGTGCCTGGTCAGTTATTTAACCATGGCGGTAGTGTGGTAAGCCTACCCCTCTGATTGCTAACAATTACTGCGGCCACCACGGCTAGATATTTAACCGCAATGATAGCGCGGTAGTCAATCGAATCTTGACTGATTTGACTTTTTTGATGACAGTGAGTGCGCTCCACGATGGATTGATAGTACAGATGGATGAATGCGATTGGACATAATTTCTTGTATAATGTGCTTGACAACTTGGCTAACCTTTGGAGCCTTAACTTCTTTGTACATGTGGTCTTTTCGTCTGATAGAAATATATTATATATATGTGTGTTCGTATTTGTAAGAAGGGACAGAGTTAGAGAAAAGGTGGTGAAGTCTGGAAGAGACGGATAGAGACAAAGAGTAAAGAGGAGGATGATGAAGAGAGAGAGATAGACAGAGAGAGAGAGAAAAATGCTCCCAAGAGCAGAGAGTGAAAATAGATTGAATCAGAGGATGAAAATTTGAAGAGCCGAAGCTCTGGTGTAATGAAATGTATAAATCAGAGAATGAATATAAATATTAAATATGGGTTTGAGCATATGTTTGAGTTTCATAATTTGAGTGTTATTAATTAGATATAAATTGTCTGTCTATGCATGACTCTCCTCCTATTGTTGAATGTTATTAAAACCCACAAAGTGGTATCAAAGCTTTAGCTGTAGCAGAATTTTAGTCTTATCCTTTCCCACAAAGTGGTATCAGAGCCTAGTTGGTTAGGTTGACTGGGAGTAGAAATGTGAGGTGAATTTGTGTGAAGAAATCACTGTCCAGATTGAGAAAGCTATAAGAATGTCTAGGACTTGTTTGTGTGCAAAAATATAAGAAGTTTATCTGGGTTTAGAGATTTGTGAAGAAGGTTAAAAAGGAAATAAGTTTTAGAAGAAAAGAAGCCTCAAGTGCTCTGTCAATAGAAATTGTTGTGTCATTTGTAGTTGTCAAGTAAGTGGGTATTGTTTCCTAGAGAGGAAGATATGAGAAAAGGTTGAAGTCAGTTTAGTTGTCAAGGAGATTTAGAGTGTTTAAAGCCTGAGAAGAATTTTCTAAGTGTACTGCTGAGAAAAGCCAGAAGTGTTGTATCATTGACAGAAGAGAAATTGAGAAGAAGTCGACAAGTAGAAGAAGGAGTTATAAGGAGGTTTATCAATTTGTGAAGATAAGTGTTGACAGAAAGAAGGAACTGAACATAACACCGGTTGTTTGACAAACAAAGTGTTGTAGACCCTGTTGCAGAACAAAAGAAAAATAGAGGTTGAAGAAGATTAGTGTCACACGAAGCTGCTAAATCCCTAAAACGAGTTCAAAAGAGGTAAGTTGAAATTTCATTTACAAATGGGGAAAGTAGGGAAAAGAGTTAAGAAAGAGAATGAAAGTTTGTCATCTGCAAGAGATGTCTTAGAAGAAGAGTTAATATTGCTTAGAGAAGAATTGGGTATTATTAAAAAGAACAATGGGAGTTATTTTGAGAAAATAAAAGAGCAGTCTAAAGAGAAGTGTTTGTTGTTAGAAGAAAATGATGATTTAGAAAAGGAGTCAAGAAGGGTTAAGGCTAGAAATGAAAAGCTAGAAGAAAGGCTGAAGTCCTTTGAAGAGATTAAGAAGAGAAATGAGGAGGTTGAATAGAAAATGAAGTTGTTTGAAGAAATAGAGAAAAAGAATGAAGATTTGGGAAAACTCTTGAAAAGGGTAGAAGAGGAAAATTGTTTACTGTTGAAGGAAATCATAGAATTGAAAGAAGAAAATGTTAAATTAAGAGCATGTAATAAATTGTGGAAACAAAACTTTTTGTATGTGATGTCTCATGTGACACAACAGATTTGTGCTCCTCATTTTAAAAATTTGTTTCTATTGAAAATGCTGATGATATAAAATGTCTAGATGAACATGTGGATGAATTTGCAAATATGGCTAAATGTGATGAAGTGTTAGAATCTGCAAAAGAAGTTGGTTGTTGTGAAGAGAATGCAGGGTTGAAAACCATGAAAAGAATGGGTTATACTGGACAAGGTCCAGGAAAACATGAACAAGGGAGAAGAGAGCCTATTGAGGTAGTAATGAGGCCCAAGAATGAAGGTCTTAGATATGATTCAGGAAAAGGAAATGTTGCTACAAGTGCAAGTAATTTTGTTAAAGAAATGAAATGTAATGAGTGTTCACACTATCATAGAAGAGGTCACATTAAGGAGAAGTGTTGGGATCTAGATCCTTGCATGGTTTGTGGTTCAAAGAATCACTATGAGGAAAAGTGTTGGAGAAACATGTCAAAGTATGAAACTGATTCAAAATGCATGAAGATGGACTGTGGATGGATTTGTGATTCAGGTTGGCAGAAGCTAACTAGTATGTTCAAGAGATTGTACAAGTGTACATAGGTGAAGGTCAATAAAAATTTTGAGAGGTATGAAGGTACACATAAAATGAAAAATGTTTGGAGAGAAAAGAAGTTGCAGTCTGCTGATCCACTTGCAAAGAGTGAAGATGAAAACCTTAGTTTTATGTTTTGAAAATATGAAGATGTTGAAATTGCCATGCAGTAGAAAGGGTAAGATGAATGTGTTGTTTTATTTGTTTTAAAAAATGAGAGATATTGCTGAATAGGAGAAGTGCAGAGGAAGTTACAAGAACTTCTAGGTTTGAGTGAAGGATTTTTGATCATGTGTAAGGTGAAATAAAGAATCAAAAAAGTAAATGAGGCTACCACTACAAAATTTTAAGAGTTTGATAACAGCAAAAGCTGTCAAGGAAGCATGTATATATTTTTTCAGTTGTTTGAGTGCATTGGAGAGAAGACATAAAATGAATGAATAAAAACAGAGGTCACAGCTGCAACTGTTGTTAGTCATCATCAAGAGTTGGAGTTGAAGACAGTCAAAGAATATGGATAGAATCAGAAGTGTATGAGAAAGTGAAATGAGAAGGAAGAAGAGGTTGTAGTAGAGCATGAACGGCAGCAGCCACAGTGAAAAGTTTTTTTTGAAAGAAGATTGATTTTTTTAATGAACTGTTGAAACAAGGGTTTGGATAAAGAGGGAGAAATAACACAATGATTTACAACCAGTTTGTTGTAATTTGAAACCACCTCACTAAAAGAATAAAATTTCTACAGTTAGTTAGTGGTAATCTGAAACCACCACATTGAATTTTTTTTTAGCTAGTTAGTGGTAATTTGAAACCACCTCTTTGAGAGAATGAAGTAAACAGGATGAAGCCTACAGATGAAAAAAATGACAGATCTCCCTAGCACTAGCAACGTGCCACTATGGGAAGAATTAAAATCAATCAATCAAGATCAAGACACAGAAAGGATTCAGAACATCCTTGTGAGTTTCTAGTAATCTGAAACCACCTTTATCAGAGAATGAAATGGAAGAACTCCCAAGCACCTACAGTGTGTTTTCATGGGAAGAGTTGAATGAAATCATAATGACAAAGAAATGATGGAACTATAGAAGTAGTGGCAGTCAGAAGAAGGATGAGATGAGGGAAAAGAATGATAATAAGAATGAGAAAATTGGTGAGAAGACAAACAACTAGTTTATGGTAAACTGAAACCATCTCTATGATAGAAGATAACAGAAGATTTGAAAAACTTGTAGGAAAATTGCAAATGATGAAAAATTGATGAAGAGGCTGCAGACCTCAGAAAAGAATGGAGATACTGATGAGCAGAGCATGAGAATGAGAAGATAGATGCAATGGAGAATATAGATGAGAAAGTTGAAAATAATGATCAGATGGATGAATGAAGAAGATCCAGTCGCAGTTGATGAAAAGAATCAAAGGAGATCCTGAAGAGATCCAGTAGTGAAGAAGATCGAGCTTTTAGAAGTCATGGAAGTGCAGACGCTGAAGTTGAAATTAAGAGGGAGTGTTGGAAATAATTCCAACTTCATGTTTTACCACCATACCGCGGTTTATTTGTTTGCCCCGTGGGGTACCGAGGTTACCCATCAACTGTTCATTCTTTGACCGTTTGTGCTTTTACCACTATACCGCGGTCTCCTCATTTGCTTCCTATGGTATCGTGGTGCCTATGTTGTTAACCGTTGACCGGGTCCTAGTGGTTATCGTGGCCACCGCAGTCTGGCTGGCCTTCCCTCGCAGTAGCACAGTATGTAAGTTTGCTCATGCCTGGCAGTTTCGTAAACGTTGCCTAGCGGTTACCACGGCCACCGTGGTCAGTTATTTAACCACAGTGGTAGTGCGATAAGCCTGCCCCTCCAACCGCTAATGGTTACCACGGCCACCGTGGCTTGTCTCTTAACCGTGGCAGTAGCGCGGTAGTCAACTGAAGCTTGATCGATTTGACTTTTTTGATGGCAGTGAGTGCGCTCCATAGTGGATTGATAGTATAGATGGATGAATGTGATTGGACATAATTTCTTGTATAATGTGCTCGACAACTTGGCTAACCTTTGGAGCCTTAACTTCTTTGTACATGTGGTCTTTTCGTTTGATAGAAATATATTATATATATGTGTTTGTATTTGTAAGAAGGGACAGAGTTAGAGAAAAGGTGGTGAAGTCTGGAAGAGATGGATAGAGACAAAGAGTAAAGAGGAGGATGATGAAGAGAGAGAGATAGACAGAGAGAGAGAAAAATGCTCCCAAGAGAAGAGAGTGAAAATAGATTGAATCAAAGGATGAAAATTTGAAGAGACGAAGCTCTGGTGTAAAGAAATGTATAAATCTGAGAATGAATATAAATATTAAATCTAGGTTTGAGCGTATGTTTGAGTTTCATAATTTGAGTGTTATTAATTAGATATAAATTGTCTGTCTGTGCATGACTCTCCTCCTGTTGTTGAATGTTATTAAAACCCACAAAGTGGTATTAGAGCTTTAGTTGTAGTAGAATTTTAGTCTTATCCTTTCCCACAAATAACAACATTACCATCCATAACATCATTTTTTATGTATTTTCCCACCCAAAATTATATGAGAACATCATTGACAAGCTGATACAAAGTTAGAAGAATATGTTACAATAAATTAATTGTAATTCCTCCACACAGAGCATTTGACAGGGCATTACAATCAGCAATTTACTATCATGATAAATTCATTTCAAGGAAAATGAAAATTTCATCATCAACAATTCATTGTCATAAAAAATTAATCTCAAACTTTTGATGCAATGGTGAATTATTGGTGGTGAATTTATCATGACGGTAAACTTTCTTGCAGTAAATTTTTTGACAATAAATTACTGATAGTAAATATTCCTAGTCTCATTTCACACAGCCCCCTAACACCATTGACTTCATCAAGATTCATCAACCACAGTGCAATGTAGCCTATCAATTAATCATCATTTTACCAATAAATATAAATACAATGTTGAGTGCCAATTAACAGCCATTTGATCTGTCTGTTTCTCGTGAGATTTCTTCTTCAGAATAGGCCCTATAAATTAAGGAGATTGGGAGCTGCTTCTTTGAAATCATAGTAAATTTTTGTTATCAGGGTAAACGTGATGATGCGAGATATCTTTTTCTGCTCACTATAAATAGAATCGGTTGTCAGCTTTGAACAAGACTAGACTCGAATAAGATTTTCTATATTGTGCAATTCAATTCTTCTATCGTTTTAAGAATTTTATGCGTCACTATCGTTATGCATAGGAATTCCCTTATAGGTGTGGTGTTTAACTATGTAGAAAGTGATATAAATTAGGGTTTATATTTTCATAAGGGTAAATTGGAATTTGCTCTTATGAATTCTCAAAATTCTTATGAGAGAAGCTATTTTTTTTTGATAAAGTAGGTTGGTTTTCGAATTTAAAATTGGATAAAAACAAGTTTAAGACTATAATATTGTTCTTATGTTTAGCTTTGAATAAGAGTAGATTTGAATAAGATTTTCTATTTTGTGCAATTTAACTTTTCTATTGTTCTAAAAGATTTTTATGCATCACTATTGTTACGTATAGGCATTCTCTTATAGGTATATGGTGTTTAACTATGCTAGAGAAGGTGAATTTTTGATAAAGTAAGTTGGTCTTTGAATTTAAAATTGGACAAGGACAAGTTTAAGACTATAAGGTTGCTCTTATGTTCAGCTTTGAACAAGACTAGACTTGAATAAGATTTTCTATTTTGCGCAATTTAACTCTTTTGTCATTTTAAAATATTTTTATGCATCGCTATTATTATGCATATGCATTCCCTTATAGGTATGTGGTGTTTAATTGTGCAGAAGGTGATATAAATTAGGGTTTGATATCTTCATTAGGGTAAATCAGTATTTGCCCATATGAATTCTCAGACTCTTATTGCAAAAGGTGATTTTTTGATAAAGTAGGT
Organism: Sequoiadendron giganteum; assembly: GCA_007115665.2. NCBI lineage: Eukaryota > Viridiplantae > Streptophyta > Pinopsida > Cupressales > Cupressaceae > Sequoiadendron > Sequoiadendron giganteum. The sequence goes on from CM021101.1 coordinate 279,064,780, forward strand.
TGGTCTTTGAATTTAAAATTGGACAAGAACAAGTTTAAGACTATAAGGTTGTTCTTATGTTCATGGACTTGTCTTAGAATAAGATAACAATTAATATAGGTGGTAAAGTAATTAAATGTGAATGAATACATAGATATATGCAATAAATAAGTAGATAAGTTCAATGTAGAGGAGTATGCATAAATAAATAGGTAGGGTTAATTTTTAGGAATATCTATAAGTAAATAGGTAAAACAAACATCAAAAGACAATAGGGGTGACCCTTTGGTGAAATGGTGGGGATACTTTCCTGTAGAGCCAACAATCAAGGTTCAAACCTCACGGTGTCGCTCTCTACTATGTCAACAATGGAGTTTTCTTACTTTGATGTTAAGGGGAAGCTCCTTGGTGAAATGGTATGGCTTCTTGCTTATAGTGCCAACAATCAAGGCCCAAACCTTAATATCTTTTATAAAATTGTGGGTGGTTAGGGGGGTGTCTCTCCACATCAAGGATGTGGAGAGATTGCAACTATCAACACTACCACCATGGCAAGAAAATTTGTCTTAGGTGGCAAGATGGACGAACATTCACTCTAAGGATAGTGGTTGTTGTTGCCATGCTAGTGCTCATACCACGTATAAGGCACCAAATTTTGGATGGCATGTATGCAAGATTGAAAGTGTTCTTTGCGGGTGATTCTGTAATGATGTTGCGGGAAGGGTGTGGTGGGATTCAATATGAAAAATCTAGCCTCATCATTAGTGTAATGATGATAAAGAAAGGCATTTTAAAAATCCCACAATATGGATGTTTGTGCCTTCATTTTGATCTCATCCTTGGGAGTTGATGAAATGACAAGTTTGTGTAAATTGGAGGATTTGATGGGTTGGTGGGGCCAGCTCATGGCACGATAAGAATCACACCTAGCACTTCCATTAATAATTGAAGTGACCTCTACCTCCGTCAAATTTCTATAATTGTTTGTCTGGAATTTCATTCCACATCTTTGATCTGTGAGAATTTGGATTGGGTTTTGTTTCTACTAACAATGGGAGAGAGATCTAAGTTCATGGTCTACCTAATATTGGGGTGGACACCCCAATTCAAATGGATAGTTTAGTGAGGGAGATGGTGTTTCATGGGGAAGTGACTGAGCAATAGTTGAAGAGAATTATGAAGAAATATGACCCACTCATCTTGGCCATGGTGAAAATGGTGTTAGGCAAAGGTTTCATCTCAAATAGTGAAATGAAATGGGTGGGGACTCACATAACATCCAGATTCTTGGCAGTATTGGAGATTTAGATGAAAAAGAAGGATGTAGAGGAATTGATTGGATGGCTCTTTGTGGTTGAGTGGTTGGTGGATTTGGAGGAAGTCCTCACTATTGTTATTTTTGAGATAGGTGTGCCACGACCTAGAGATTTCCCAACCTTTTACAAGCATGGGGAGGTGGTGAAATACTACCCCTTTATTCTCGATCTAAAGGGGGTAGCTTTGGTGGAGCATAAGTAGGTAGCTATAGTGGGGGTGGATTATTTACTATAGATTTTCAATATTGAACACTCCTTCAATCAATCTATGGTTCTTGACTTCCAAGTGTTTGCTACTACTAACAGGTTGCTGGAGTGACAGGGTTTGGTACTTTACTATTGTTTCTTGTAATTGTGGCATGGTTGATAGTAAAATCTAGGTGTTAGGTTCCAAATTGGTGGGTTTTTGAATTCTTATGCCCATATTTTGCATATTGTTTCTCGACCCTATGTATTCTATATCAGGGTAGGTTGGTTGGTCAGTCTTGGGTGGTGCTTGGTTCTCATGGTGAAGGCTATGCAATCTTTTTTATATTAATAGAATATACTATCTTACACAAAAAAAATAACATCAAAAGACAACTCACATTTATATAATATAATGTCATTAGTCATTTTGTACATGTATTGGGGAATTCCATCAAAATGTACACATAATTAAATGAGAAATTGAATGGGTGTGAAAATTTCACTATTGCACTTTGACTCCACTTTGAGGTGCAAGTGAATTCTAAATGAACATTATCTTAAAATATGTAACAATCACAAACATGCATTCACAATAAATTAATTTTGTAGACACTCAAACAATATGCCTCATAAGGATTGTGGGGTCTATCTAAAGTAATGGAAGCTACAAGGATATAATCATGATTTTTGCCTCTTGTGTATTTTTTCATCCATAAGATGAGTCCCTATTAGCACATGTGGACCTTTTTTCACATCTAAACATTTAGGAATGTTAGTTGCAAGAAATCACAAGGAAACCAAATATGAAAAAATAAATTAATATGCTAATCATGAAGGGAGTGATGTAAACAAAATTTAAGTCTAATCCAAAGATATTAAAGAAGGTAGAAAAATGCATTCTTAAATAGATACAAAAATCATACCATATCACAATGATTTAGATGGGGAACACCCTTTTAGAGAAAAATGAACTCCAAAACCTACACAATATATTATGAAGTCTTAATAGGATTACAATACACTTGCAATACAAGTCTTTATAAGAATATTCACCCATGTGCTAAACTTGAATGAATTTAACATTCCAATAGAATTTGTGTACCCACAAGTTCACTTGTGAAAATAATTCTTCAAGTATTTATTTATGGACCAATGAGCAAGCTAGGAAACTAAAAATAATTTTAAAATCATATTATAAAACTCACCAAAGGTGGTACCAAACTTGGAAACAATTTTAAATTCTACCCAATAATATTCCTTTTCACTTGCTAAAAATTGTAAATCATTAATTCACCTATAAACTCCAACATGGGCACCCAACTTAGCATAATATTCTATAATAAAATATGCACCAAATGATAAATAATAAATCCTATCATATTCGGCCATGATTTCAAAGTAACTCCCCCTATTTTTAGCTCTATTGTGTCGTAAGATGTCATCATAACTTTTCATAGAATCACACAAAAGAGGGGTGGTTAAAATCTACTATATTTTTCTCCTTATGAGTACTTACAACTCATTAAAAAAATTACTTGGCATTATATTCCTAACACAAGTTCCTACACCTTGTTTGCGTCAAAGTATAAATATTATATTAAATACAATTAAAATATGACATGTAATTATGATAAAAGCACCTAATAATTAAATAATCAAATCGAGTAATCACAAAGGTTAAGACACCTTAACTCTCAACATATGCATGCCCCTTCACAATTACTTGGCATTATATTCCTAACACAAGTTCCTACACCTTGTTTGCGGTAAAGTATAAATATTATATTAAATCATTGACTGAGAAAAATAGTACATAAAATTAAATACAATTTAAGAATGTAATCACATAAGTATGATAATCAGACTATGTTTATACAATATAAGAAATATTGAATTAGATAGATCAATAAGTGTAAAGAACACATCATATAATAACATGAGTTATAACTAGAATTGGTGAATAAGAATGTTGTCCACAAAATGCCTAATAGAATAGTGGTTGGGCCCTTAATATGATAGTAACACCCATCTAGGTATATTGAGTACTAATTTATGGGAATATTCCCCCTAATGTGTCATCCAAAAGCATGAGCACACAAATATCAAAGAGAAATTTAATCCCTAGTGGAAATTGAAATTTTATAAATGAAAAATGCATGCATGGATTCTAAGATAAGGCATAAATCCAAGATAAAAGGCATAAATCCAAAATAAAAGGCCTAAATCAAAAAATAGAAGGCCTAAAGATATAGAATAATGATCATGTAAGAGGAGAAAAGACATAACATCCCTAACATAAAATATTGAAAATAAACCTCAATATGAAATTGTGATTGTTCCATTTAGTATAGGTGACTCTAAGAGTAGAATATATTAATGTAGGACCAAGAGTTATTTATATCTAGAAGAATTATATGATAATATAAATGTAACAAGTGAATATAAGAAGTAATATGTTTCAAAATATGAAGTTAAATATGTGGATCTCTAAGAACCAATATGTAACAATATAAAGACCACATTGGAGGATCTAATAAGTATAATCCATCAATGACTAATATGTAAGCTCTAGTTCTAGCATGATATAGTAGTATAAAATTAGTAAGAAAGCTATAGGAAGTATGCGATAAAAATATAATTCTAATGACTAAGCTCAAAGAAACATGGTGTAGAAATGTCATGGTAATGAGTTGTGAGCATAAGAAAGGAAAAATACAATGTGAAAATGTATAAAAGTGATAAAGGATAAGAAAAAGTAAAATAGGAAACCTAAGAGAAGAAACATGAATAAAGGTATCAGAACAATGTAAAAAGGACATCCCAAAAATAGCCTCCAAGTTGGGGAAGGAAAAAAGAGAAGGTGAAATGAGTGTAAGAATTATAATAAAGTACATACAAATTAAAGGGTTAAAGCACAAAATTGAAAATTGAAAAAGGAACTAGGGTATAACATGTAAATAGGGAAAAGTAAAATAAAGTCTAATATATAGGTATATATGAATATTTTCTATAATAGTACTCATAAGTCATTGAACGTTTTATTTTTAAGGTGAAAAAGGTTAGTGCAAGATAATGGATCAATTTTTGGTCAAAAAGTGGTAATTTTTTTCTTGAAAACCAAAGCTTATCATAGTTAGGGTAAAAGTTTGAAGCACTTATACATATAATATTAACATGATGTGGAAATATTTAAAGTTATGAAATATAATATTTTGTTTACTGTTTTGAAATATTTAATTTATTTTAATATCTATATGATAAGATTTAGTTTATATATGGATGTACAAAAGTGATATTTTTTTAAAATTATGCTAGAGGAAGAATATGTGTATGTAAAACCCACTTTGAATAAGTACCAAATGAAATTATTTTGGTGAAAAATGTATATGATGACAAATTATTGGTCAATATATATTTTTATTTTTAATAATTTTTAATTTTATTTTTATTATAATTAAGATGTTTGGATAATAACTTCATTTATGGTCCACATAGTTTGATCTAAAATAATTATAACACAGTTTTTTTAAATGTTTAGATAATGACATGTAAATGGGTTGAACACAAAAAAAATAAAATTAAAAGTTACTAAAAAAGTGATGTATGCAATTTCAAATTTATGATGTTTTTAGTTTCAAAATTTGTTAATTAATTATTAAAATGTTTAAACACTAAACAATTACACATTTAAAAACTAGACATTGTCATGTATAATGGGTTTGAATTTTTTCCAATCTCTTTTAAAAGTTGCCAGCTGTATTGTCAAAGTTTGTTTTTATGCTTGTCACTACCATGAAATTCTACTTCAATATCAAGATTCCATCCATGTGGAACACCCTTTTTCATGTGGGAAAACTATTTACAATATTAATAAATATTAAATAAATATAACTAGACCTAGAACTTGCAAGGTGTACAACACCTATTTCCCTAGTCCTAACAATATCCCACTTGTATTCATCGTAAGAATCATAAGGGATACTCAACATAGTGAGATAAATGATATGGTTTGATCTCCATAGCCATCTTGTAGAATATTAACTTATTTATATTCACAAGTTTTATCAAAACATATGTAACATCAATCAATGTACTTTTTTTTTCAACCTTGACTCTTGTATCCTCTATGCCATAAATATAGTGATAATATGCATCAATGTGATTTGATTTAGCATGAAAGATAGTTTCATTTACCAAGATGGTGGCACTAATTATCACACTAAATCACCACTATATCCTACTTCAATACGATGTCTAAATATAGTACTTGAAGCCAAACTACATCCCTACAAGTATGAGTAGTTGCTATTTTATTTTTCTTTGTGTTGTTCAAAGTATAACCTAATACTAGATCATTTTATCATTCAATTGAATGTACCACAAAATAATATAAACAAAAAATGAATAATAGACCTCATGTTATCCACATCACCAACCCAATCAAAATATTTGAATCTCTTTATATCCATTATCATGCAAAAATAATAATTTCTTTGGTATAAAATAATATATTGTAATGTTTCCCTAAGATACTTGAAGACCCTCTTTTCTATAGTTTAACGCTCTTTTTCCCATATATAAACTTATGTAGAAGCGTCTAGGTCCACAAGAAATCCTACATCAACCAAAAATATTTCATTTTAATTATGTTTCTTTTCCTTTCTAGTAGTGTTGGTTTTAGTTAGTTTCTTCAAGAGGATTTACAAGAATAATTTGGGAAAACTAATACTATCAACTTCTAGAGGAACCTAATGGGTATTTGGAAGTCAAATTTGATGAATATTGGATAAAATTTGGATAATTTAAAGCTTTGTGGGTGTTTGGTAAATTATTAGTTTGCGAAATTTTGGGTTGCTATTAAATTTTCCTTATATAGATGTTTTGACTAATATCATCCTTACAAAATTTTGTTGTTGAACTGGCCTTTTACAATTGATTCCAATCTTTCTAACCAGTTCCAATGTATTTTTCTACACAAACCTATATTGATGGGTCCTTCCACTCTTGCAAGAAATTTTGAGTCATCTTGCTTGTGGGAATTCCTTGTCTATATACGAGTAAGTGCACCAAGATGGTTCCCAAAAAGGGGATTTAAGTGGACAAATTTTTTCTGAAATCAAGAAATACTGACCTTGGATGTGAAATTGAGGATACTTAGACTCAAAATTTTGAGATGGAAAAAAAGGAAGGATTCAAGTGCTCCAAGCCTACTTTCTAAACTACTAATTTATTTTGAAAATGGTTGAGATTAATGGGTTCAAATGAGGGACATACACAAATTGGTGTTGTTTTTGTTAGAAAAACATAACATAGCAACTCTTGTACAACCCTCGTATGGTGAACTTATTTTTAGTATTTTTAAAATCACAATAGTTAGAAGTTAGCTAACAATTTGTAGTTGATGCACGATTTTTCTGATACTTTTTTAATGAATATTTGATTTTTTACTAATTTGCAAAGTGGACATATCCTGAAAATAGAATTGTGGCTGTGCTACCCCTACAAATTTTGGAAACTAATTGATTTATTTATTTTTTTAATTTTTTAATTTTGTAGAATGGAGTCTAGTTTCTAAAAATGTAATTTATTTGAAAAATTGATGAACAGTTAATTTATAACAAAAAAAATACCGAGCACTGCTTTTTGGAAAAAAAAAGACATACAGATAAAATAAATTATGGATGAAAGACTTAACATTTTCATAAAGTGAAAAAAATTACATCGTTGAATAGCTAAGAGATAACCCAACATTACCCATGTGCTCAATTTTTTTGATATTGAACCACATGCAATCCTGACGGTGAGCACGAACTCGATTATGAGAAATATGGTGGATTTTTTAAAAACACATCTCTGGTCATTGGGAATGCCCTCCAAGCCTTTGGGTTGGTATTCCAAGGAAAATACCAAGCCTAAGGCTAATAAATTCCCAAAGCAAGATATAACATGAGCATGTTATAACATGCTCATGTTATATCTCACTTTTGACATGGTTTTTTATTCTGCGAGGAACATGTCTACTAGCACATAATGCGAGCATGCTATAACGCACTCGTGTTATGTCTTACTTTATGTTAAATTCCAATATATTAATGTATACTGATATATTTTTATGTACATGTATGTCATGTATGTTGGTATGCTTGTATGGATGTAATATTATATGTACATATGTATTATGCTTTTATGTATGCATTTATGTATGTCTTTAGACAAAGGGAGAATTTAGAGAGAGTCTAGAGAGATGGAGAGGGGGTCGAAGTGAGAGTTTAAGAGAGAGGGAGTGGGAGAGAAGGGGTTGGATTGAGGGGGACTTAGCTAGGTAGGGTGGGAGGGATAGAGGGAGGGAGAAAGAGAGGGGGGGGTGGGAGAGAGAATTGAGGGAGAGGGAGAGAGAGAGAGGGGGGTGGGAGAGAGAGAATTGAGGGAGAGGGAGAGGGAGAGAGAGACAAAGAGAAAGAGAGAGTTATGTAGGTAGGGTGCGAAAGGGAGAGACTTGAGAGTGTGAGAGGGAGAGAGAGAGTAGGGAGTGAGAGAGGGGAGTGTGAGTGAGAGACCTGAGAGAGGGAGAGGGTGTGAGAGGGAGTGAGAGAGGTAGAGAAAGAGCGGGGGTGGAGTGAGAGGGACTTATCTAGGTAGGGTTGGAGGGATAGATAAAGAGAGGGGAGAGAGACAAAGAGAGAGTTACCTAGGTAGGTTGCCAGAGGGAGAGACCTTAGAGAGAGAGGGGGTGGGAGGAAGAGACATGAGAGAGAGGGAGAGAGAGGTAGTGGGAGAGAGTGGGATGGAGTGGGAGGGACATAAAGAGAGATGGATAGAGGGAGCGAGAGAGGGTGGTAGGGATTGATTGAACAAGAGGTACGCAGAAAGAGGGAGATGATAGATAGAGACAATTAGAGAAGGTGGGAGGGAGGGAAGGAGGGAGAGGTGAGATGTATAGATAGAGAGAAAGTGATAGGGCTTGAGGGATTATGGTGGAGGACCTATAGGGTTGATGGTTTATAGGGTATTAGGGTTTAAGGTTTGAAGGTTGAGGTAATAGGTTTGATGATAGAGGGTATTTGGTTGAGGATATAGGGTAGAAGGTTTAAGGTTTAAGAGTTTAGGGTTGAAGGGTTGAAGGGTTAAGGGTTAAGGGTTAAGGGTTTACTTGGTTGAGGGTAGAGGGTTTAGGGTATAGGTTTGAGGGTATATGGCTCAAGGATTAGGTTCAGGGTCCAATGTAAGGGGTAGAGGGTTTAGGGTTTAAGCATTAAGGGTTGAGGGATTAAGGGTTGAGGGTTGAGAATTGAGGGTTGAGTGTTAAATGTATAGGGTAAAGGGTAGAGGGTTTAAGGGTTGAGGGTTGAAGATTGAGCATTTAAGGTATAGGGTCAAGGGATTAGGGTTGAGGGTCCAATATATAGGGTAGAGGTTATAGGGGCTGAGAGATTAATGATTGAGGAATTAGGGTTTAGGGTAGAGAGTATTGGGTTTAGGGTAGAGAGTATTGGGTTGAGGGTAGAGGGTAGAGGGTTTAATAGTTTAGGGTTTAAGGGGTTAGGGTTGAGGGTTGAGGGTTCAGATTTGAGTGTTTAAGGGTTTAAGGGTTGAGGGTTTAAGGGTCAAGAGGATTGAGGGATTAGGGTAGAGAGTTTACTAGGTGGCTTTAAGGGTTGGGGGATTAGGGTAGAGGGTAGAGGGTAGAGGATTGGCAGTAGAGGGTTTATGGGTTAGGGTTTAAGGTTTTAGGGTTTAGGGATGAGGGATTAATAGGTTATAGGGTAGAGGTTATAGGATTTGAGGGATTAGGGTTTAAGGGTTGAGGGTTGAGGGATTCAAAGGGTATAGGGGTTGAGAGATTAAATTTTATGGGTTGAGGGTTGAGGGTTGAGGGTTGAGGGTTCAAGGATTAAGAGGGTATGGGGTTGAGGGATTAGGATTTAAGGGTTGAGGGCTGAGGATTGAGGGATTAAGAAGGTATAGGGGTTGAGGGATTAGGGTTGAAGGGTTTAGGGTTGAGGGATTAAGAGGGTATAGGGATTGAGGTATTAGGGTTTTAAGGCTTGATGGTTGGTTGAGGGATTAAGAGGGTATAGGGGTTGAGGGATTACGGTTTAAGGGTTGAGGGTTGACAGATTAAGAGGGTATAGGGGTTGAGGGTTGGGGGTTGAGGGATTAAGAGGGTATAGGGGTTGAAGGTGTGAACCCCTAAACCTACAAATGCACAAAGACGACAAACATTATTAGTGTTAGATCAAAATGCATGCAAAGAGTGAAGGATTCCCCATGAAATCCACCTATTCAAACTAAAATTAGGAAAATGAAGAACATAAAACAAGAAATTAAACTAAATCCTAATTAAGTCAATAGATTGATGATCTTATGGGGGAATTGGTGCCAATGAGGTGTTGCAATTGGCCCTTTCCCAATTCCTATGGTTGTAATGTAGATTGATGAAGAAATGGTCAAATCTCCAAAGAGATTTGAGCATAACCTTGGTGCAAATGTGAAAATGTGAGGTATGCTTGGATGCAATGAGCAAAATTAGTTCTCAATTGAATAGAGTAACTTTTCATGTGAATTGTGGATATAGATTGAGAGGAGAGGTCTCCAATTTATAAATTTCTATTTGGAAGAAGTGAGAAAGATTGAGCAATGTGGGACAAAGGATAATCCAATGGCATTATGCCACTTGTCCATATGTGATTGGATAAGGAATGAGCAGATTTTGGCCAATGTGCATGATAAATGCATAAATTTTAATTTGAAATGGTGAGTTGACATGTTAAAGGAGGAAGATAAATGAATTTAATGTCACTTGGCTCAAGACCAAGGACATGTAAGAGGCATTGAATGCCTTGTTGGAAGGACCAAGTCCACTTGGCTTTTTTGAATTCAAATAAGGGAATATTCCTTTTTGATGCTTTGTGAGGGAAAATAGAAGAATTAATAAATCAAAGTAATTGATTTATTGTGAAACTTGCATTCTCTAGAGGATTTTAGTGAGAAGGATTAACTTAATCAGTGTTTTGATTAATTTAATGAAGAATTAGGTGATGTGACAATTTAGACTTAGATTTATGAATTGATTTAAGTCAAGAATTGAGAGGAAATGATTTATTAAATAAATGATTTGATTTATTTAATCAAGAAGGAATATGTTAGATTAAATCAAATAAGGTTTAATTTATTCAATTTAATAAGAGGACTTTAGAGATTTTAATTAAATAAAATGATTCATTTAATTGAATAGAGATGTAAGGTTAATTAAATTAAATTGATTTAATTTAATGACTAATAGGGAAAGACTTAATCCAATAAATAGTGATTTATTGAGTTAAAAGATAGAAGGTGATGAAATGCTGAGAATGTGATTTAAGAGGAAACACTATTAGTAATCAAGATCAGGTGTGCCAAAAGGAACTTGTACATTTTCCATGTCTACATTTTTCCCCTCTTTGAAGCAATGTAATTGTTCCATTGATTTAAAGATTAAATTGTTGTGATCAAAGGTCCGGATTTTTTTTTTTTGAAACTTTTTAGATGCCCCATTGCTGCCCCAGTAGAAGGATACTTCTGGATATTGCCCCCTTGAGAGATTGGACAAAAATTTTGAATTTTTGGATGATCTCGCAAAAAAAATGACAAGGTGTTCGACAAGCCAGCAATGTCACATAATGCCCAAAAAATGTATTAAACTACCAGAAGGGATGAAGAATGACCTTCAGTTAGGTGAAAACGGGATGAGGGAAAGAAACCCCCTCTAGAATGTCAAATTAGGTTAAAAAAACCCTAATTTTTGAGCTTAAATAGACCTCAAGGGGTCATTTTCAAAACATTTGCACTCTTACCTTTGAAGAAATTGACATTTGAGCTCTGAGTCCTAGACAAAATGGCACAATGAGAGCTTCCCCTGCACGTTTCGAAGTGGGTACGGGTATTTCAGCAGCTAGTCATCACAGGACCCATGGTATGTACCCCTATCCCACTTTTAATTTTCTCATTTTACGTGCATTTATTAGGGTTTAAGTACGGTTGATTCGGCATGGTGCGATATTGCACCACGAAAACTCTCCAAATTGGCCCATGCGGTCCCATATAGGGCCGCATGTGCATAAAGCACCGCGCGGTGAAGTTTGCGCTTAGGAATTTTCAATTTTTAAAGTTGACTGCCTACTCAAACAATGCCGCATGACCAATTAGCTATCTAAGTCCGCTGTGTGGTTTACTTTGCAAAATTTTGCTATCTAAATCCGTCGTGCGGTGCAATTTGGAGACTTTCAAACTGCCTTGCTTTTGCAAACAGTGTCGCTTTTGCTGTTTCAAAAGCGAAAGATGATACAAACACCAGAATTTTCCAGGGGAGCTGACGTGTTACTTTCCTTGTGCAGGAGACACCTAAGGTTATTCATTCAAGGGAGCACCAATGGCTAGTACTCGAGCGATTAGCCGATATGCACATATTTCTCTAGGAGCAGCTTGGGATGCTTGGTCTATGGTTCATTGCCTATGTCCCTCCTATGCGAGCACATCTGGGTATGATGCATGCTTTGGTTGAGCAATGGTATAGCGAGACCTCATCCTTTCATCTTCCTACTGGCGAGGCCACTATCACTCTTGAGGATGTTTGGTGTATCATGCAACTACCTATTCATGGAGAGCGAGTGATTTATGATCTAGAGGAGGGGAGGGATGTCTACTTTAGTGTCATAGGTGTGGATGTGGTCATGCTTTGTGACAGTCAGATAGATTTAGAGAGATACCAGGGTATAGCCCCTACTTACAGCCTTATTTTGGCTACCATTATTTTTGGCCTTGTAGCTCCTGATCGACACGGTTGATATTTTAGTCCAGGTTGGGGACTAGCATGGCAACAGATGTGTGCTCACCGAGTCCATTATGCTTAGGGACCAGTGCTGCTGGCCTCCTTATACAAAGATTTGCATGAATTTTCTTATTTGGAGGGTCGAGCTCTCAGGGTTGGATTGACTCTTCTTCACGTTTGGGCTTTTGAGTGGATTCTAGTACTTCGCTTGTTTGTGATACCGGTTGCTTTAGATATTGATGATCCTATGGTGTGGCAGTATGGTGAGGCGACGATTCGCTTCACCCACATGGGTACAGATGACATAGCTCATTGGCGGAGGGTTATGGATGAGTTGACAATATTTGTTTGGAGGTTGTATATGGGTATGGGCTGATGGATGGATGATGCAAAGTAGCTCTTCTTTGCTCGCCAGGACAAATTTATGCAAGGTCGAGAGCATACTTTGATAGAGAGATATCTTCCAAACAGAGTGGCTAGACAGTTTGGGGAGGTGCAGGATATACCCAATGCTCAGTATACAACCATCTTTTCTCGTACAACAAAGGAGACAGCATGGGGACAACCCATTCCAGTAGACGAGGCAGTGACCTCGTTTAGGTAGTTGGTGGCTCAGCCTTGGGCATACGATTAGGGGCCACTAGATGCAGGGGTGACTCCAGCGTATAGGGTATGGTTCAAGCCACCTGTGAGATTGACAGTTTTAGGGACAATGCTTCCATGTCACAGGCCGAGAGGTAGGTCAGTGGGTAGGGGTTGGGGAGGTGTACCACCTCCTCAACAGTCACCTTCGAGGGATCCCACACAGCATGTAGCGGGATAGGATGGTTAGCCCCACGTGGCAGGACAGGATGAACAACCTCATGTGCTAGCATAGTAGCAGCCGGTAGTATAGCCAGCGGGCCAGCTAGATGCTCGTGACATATTGATTCAGCAGTTACAGGGGCAGGTGCAGGTTCTGACAACTGAGCAGGATGAGGCCCGACAGCGGGTTGCTACGTTTATAGTGGAGAGAGACCTAGCATGATCTGAGAGGGATCAGGAGATAGGCCGATGAATATAGTTAGAGAGTGTTGCTTCCACATCTCGGGGCCGATCAGTCGATATCTGAGATTATAGGGATGCTATCAAAGAGGTCGAGTACTATCAGCACCATTACTGATAGGTAGCACCATCAGACCGTAGGGTGCCAAAATTTTCTTAGCAGATAGGGAGGTGACCAATAGAGGCACATGGTGAGAGGCAGGATGGGGAGGGCAGCAGATAGTAGGGCCCACCCCCCTTTTGGTCACAGGACAATTTGCTTCATTTTTGATATACGGGCTGCAGTATTTTGGCCTTATTGTATTATGTATTTGATGTACACCTGAACTGATATGTATCATAACAATATTTTTTGATGGTATATATGAGATGATTCACCCTTTTATGATATGTATGGTGCGCACGTATGATATGTAAATGTATGATGCTTATGAGGTGTTATGATATGTTTCTATTCCTATGTTTATGTGATGTAATGTATATAATGGATGTGTTTTCTTTTGTGTATTTTCCGTGTTTTAATGATGTAATGCATATTAATGATGGTAATGAATGCAAATGGTAATGGTTGTGAATGATTATGTATGATGTAATGTTGTTTAAATGTTGATGATCATGTGGATGTAGGGTGTATGCATGGGCGATGCTTTGATTACTGTTATGTTACTATGTTAGTGTGAAAGAATATAGAAGAAACACAAAATTAATGAATTAGTTAGGATGGAGATGGTGATTTGCATTGCTAGGAATTGAGATTTTGAAAGGGTCAATTGCATTATGTTTGATAACACACATAGGTACGATGCATCAAGGTATAAGGGACCAGGATGGCATTGGTACCTAGTGTGATGAAATTTGACTCGACAATCAAATAGGAGTATTCTTGTTCACACTTATTATACATACTTCATTCAGGATGTATTTAAGACATTCTAAACATCTTGGACCAAAACATAGAAAATAAAGCTTTCCTATGTAGTCAACAAGATACCTAAAATATCCTCCCTACAAACCAAACAAAACATGCACAACTAGGTTATTTTACAAGTGTATCCCACAAGTATAGCAGATAAAAAAAGATAATGATCATTGCCCCATTCCTTTTTCTCTAAACCTGTTTTGTTTAGGCATCATCGAGATGTCCTTGGAATGAGTGCAAATTAAGGTAAGTCTAAACAAGACCAAAATAAAGTAAACAAAAAAGCTAATGTTCTTCGCACTGTTAGCCAAGACTAACTACTATGAGGGGTACTTGATGCTTATGTCAATCGCAGGAAAGCTTCATCTTAGGACATGTAGTGATCAGGGTTTTGATGGGACCGATTGGGTGATAAGCTATTGATACTCCAAGTTGACCAATCTTGTTTTCTTACTGACTTAGACTTCGAAGACTTTTGATGATTAAGCATTCACTTTGGAACCTCCTAGACTTGCTTTGGACTGAGTCACCAAAGGGTGAAAGCGACGATTGATTTATTATGAGTGATGACAACCATGGGTGAAAGTGAGATGAAATGGATGCACCATTTTGGTTTTTAGATATTTTGAGGTTGTTTTTGGTATTTTTGATTTATGACAAACAAACTAACTTAAAGACCTATCCTAGGGGTCTTGGGAGTTGATCCATAGATTAGCCTTGCCTACATTATACACGCAAAGACCACGTAGTTCGACTGACGACAACTGACTTGACGATAAGATGGACAAATGGATTACTATTTTATTGCTTAAAGGACTAACTTAAGATGTAGACTAGATGGGAAAATGGATTTCCAATGTGACGAACGCCTAAAGGACTGACCCTAATTGTCTCAGGGGATGATCAAAGATCAACCTTTCCTACTTTCAAGATCAGAGACGATGTAGTTCGACAAGGTGAAAGACTGACAAGACTCAATGATGAAATTTTTGATGATTTTCTGATTCTTTGACATGTTTTTGAATTTTTGAATGATTTGGATGTTTTCTGATTTTTTGATGATTTTGAAGAAGATCATGAGAATATACATGAATCCAATCCAATGTTTGTGGGAACATACCCCCAGCCTGATGCAATAGACTACTTCGATAAAGGCAAGACAAACTGACCTTAGGAATATGCCAAGTAGTACTATGGTGGAATATGGTATGGACACCAATGCAGGCTATGTTATGGATGATTTGGGATGCAATGTGTGAGTCGTGCAAATCTTGGTAGATGGGGGGGTGTTTTATTTACACTTGGTGCCTGTTTGCTAGGTTTTCACCAAGGTACTTGCCCAAAGTGGCACCGAAGTTGTTTTCACTAGAGGACAAATTTTTTCTCTTTACTATTTTCAATCCTTTTTCTAATTTTTTTGGATTTTCGTAATTTTTTAATTTTTAATTTTTTTACTGTCACCAAGACGCCTATTTGCCAGGTTTTCATCAAGGTAACCATTTTTTCAAGACTTTTTCTGTTTGTTTTTGTATTTTCTGGTTCTGTACCTTGCAAGATTTAGGCATAAATTTTTTTGAGGTGAGAGCTATTCGTGGGCTCCTGCAGGGGCTCACCTTCTGGTGTCGACAACTGATATGCCCCCGATTTGTAACTTGCATTGATGGCAAAAGGCCCTAGCCAGTTAGGCTCAAATTTTCCTTTGCTATCCGAGTTTGGTACATTCTTTTGGTTCTCTTTGGTTCAAATTGTGATGGGAGCTTGATCTCAATAGGGAGGATGGCTTCTGATCCATAGACCAGAGAGAATGGGGTGGTGCCTGTTGGCATGCAGATGCTGGTGCGGTAGGCCCATAAGGTGGGATTTAGCTGTAGATGATAGTCATGACCAGAGTCATTGACTGCTTTCTTAAGGATTTTTAGAATGGTTTTATTTGTAGCTTCTGCTTGGCCATTGTTTTGTGGATAGTATGGAGTGGAAAAACAGTGCTGGATTTTGAAGTTTTCACATAAATCACGCACATCCTGATTTTTGAAGGGTATCCCATTATTAGAGATAATTGATTGGGGAACACCGTATTGGAAAATAAGGTAGTTCAAGATGAACTTGGATATTTTTTTTCCCGTGATGTAGGTCATGGGAATTGCTTCGACCCAATTTTTTGAAATATTTAGTGGTAGTGATAATGAACTTGTGGCCATTGGATGAGGTGTGCAAAATTTTACCAATGAGATCGAGCCCCCACTATGAAAAGGGCCAAGGTGTAATAATGGGATGCAGTTCTTGAGTTGGTGCATGAATGAGGTCTCCATGTTGTTGGCATTGCAAGCATTTTCTGACAAAGTTGTGTGCCTCTCTCTCTATTGTCGGCCAGTAGTACCTAGTTCTCAACAAATTTTTAGCCAAGGTCATACCGCTTGAGTGCGACCCGCACATGCCATTGTGTACCTCGGTTAGAGCAATCATGGCCTCCTTAGGTTTTAAACAATGTAGCAAGGTTCCATTGATACCTCTATGAAAGAGGCTCTCTCCTAGGATGATGAATGGTAAGGCCCTTTTGACAAAGGTTCGCTTTAGGTTTGGGGTGATGTCAGTGGGGAGGACTCCTAACCTTAGGTAGGTGTATATGTCATGATACCAAAGATCACCAAGACCAATAAGTTTACATGCGTATTCTGACTCTAGTACCTCGAATGTGGGTATGAGAAGCTGCTCTATGAGGAATTCGTGTTTCAAAATGTTGCGAGGGATGTCTAGTAAGGATCCAATTGTTGCCATTGCATGGGCTGCTCTATTGTTTGTCCTTGGTATCTGCTCGAAGGTGATGTCAATGAATGACTCTTTTAGGCTTTCTACCACCTTCTTGTATGGTGCGAGCTTATCATCCTTGGTTTGGTATTCTCCATTGACTTGGTTGATGATAAGTTGCGAGTCCCCATAGACCTTTAATGCCATTATTCGCTCCTGTGCTACAATCTTGAGGCCTATGGTCAAAGCCTCATATTCTGCAATATTGTTGGTACACGGGAACTTGAGTTCATATGATCTGGGTATACAGTCTCCTTGCGGGGTGATGAAGAAAACACCGGCTCTTGATCCATGTTGCATGTGGGAGCCATCGAAGTACAATTTCTAGTGGTTGGCTACACCAAGGTTGAAAAGGGACTCATCTAGGAATTCTGATATGAGTGGGTTGTCTGTGTAGGTGGGAGCTTCTACGAGCTGATCTGCAATGACTTGTCCTTTTATGGATTTTTGTTCTACATACTCGATATCATGCTCGGACAATATCATTACCCACTTAGCCATTCTGCTTGTAAGCATTGCTTTTGACAATAGATATTTTAGAGGGTCTATCTTGGCAATCAACTTGATTTGATGAGCTAGCATGTAGTGTCTAAATTTTTGAGCTGCAAATACCACTGCTAGACAAGCCTTTTCTATTGATGTGTAATTGAGCTCGTGCCCCACCATTGTTGTGCTGATGTAGTAGATGGCCCACTCGATTCCCTTTTCATCATGCCAAGCTAAAAGGTCACCAAGGGTGACTGTTGTTGCTAAGATATACAAAATCAATGGTTTTCCTACAATTGGTGGCATCAACATAGGTGGTGTAAGTAGATATTCTTTTTATTTTATTGAATGCTTGCTTGCATTTTTCATCCCATCTGAAAGCTACTCCCTTGTGAAGCAGGTGTGAATAGGCGATATGCTTATCTAGTAGCTATGTATGAATCTCCAGATGGACTGGAGTCTACCTTGTAATCCTCTTAGTTGTTTTAACATTCTTGGTGCTTCCATTTGAAGGATTGCTTTTACCTTTGCAGGGTCTACTTCTATCCCTCTCATTGAAACTATGTATCCCAGCAACTTTCTCAATTGTACCCCAAAGACACACTTCTTCAGGTTGAGTTTGACCTTGTATTGTTCTAGCCTATCAAAGATAGCACTTAGAGTTGTTACATGGTCCTGTCACTTCTTTGATTTAGCCAGTATGTCATCCACATAGTCTTCTACTATTTTATGGATCATGTCGTCGAAGATCAATGTCATGGCTCTTTGGTATGTATCTCTTGCATTTTTCAACTCAAATTGCATTACATTCTAGCAGTAAGTGCCCCAAGGACATGGAAAGGTTGTCTTATGTTGGTCTTCCTTTGCTATCATTATCTGATTATACCCCCTAAGAAGCCATCCATTAGCTATAGCATCTCATGTCTGGCCATCATATCCACTATCATGTCAATGTTGGGTAGTGGAAAATCATCCTTAGGACATGCTTTGTTTAGGTCTCTGACATCAATGAAAATGTGGATGCCCCCTTTTGGTTTTGAGACACGTACAAGATTTGATACCCATTCTGGATAGTCGATCGGACGTATGAAGCCAACATCCAAAAGTTTTTGTAGCTCAATCTTTATGAGCAAGGCTATTTGTGGGTGCATCTTCCATAGAATTTGTCTGACTGGTTTTTCTCTGGGGTAAACAACCAAATGATGAACTACTAATTTAGGGTCTAGACCTGGCATGTCAGCATAGGTCCATGCAAAATTTACCTTTCTTTCTCTTACGAATGTTGCCAATAGTTCTTGTTCTTCTCTTTGAAGTGCTTGAGCATAGAATGTGATTTGTGGCTTTGTTTCTATTCCTAAGTTCACAGGGTTGCACTATTCTGCCAATACTATTGATTTCTCCTGATGTAGAGTAGTAGGGGGAAGATTGAATCCTTCATCCTCTGGCACCTCAAAGAAGTTTTCACCATTGGATGTGTACTTTATTTTTACTGTTTTATGGCTAGAGAGTGCCACAGTGTGGTTTTCACTCAATAACTCCCAGCTTATTCTCGATATTTTTCTTTTGTGACTGAAGGACTCAATTGTCTCCCCATAGTATGCCTATGTGTTCAGTGTGATGTTGAATCCAACCTTGTGATCCCCACATGGAACTATATCCCTTAATCCCAGGAATTCTGAGAGAGCCTCATCATTTTCGAACGAGTCTAGAATCGGTGGTCCCCGTTGGTCATGATCGATGAGTTGGGGGTGTACTAAGGTGATTCGTTCGTTTGGTTGGTTTGACTAAGCTGTGGAGGCACTTATCATTAACAAGTTGGAATCCTCAAAAATCCTAGGTAGACTTGCTATGGTATCCTCATCGTCACTGCTAGCACAAACATCAGTGACGTCAAAGGTGTAATTATCAAGTGGGATCCCTAAGCAAACGGGTGGTCTAGGAGTGATTGTTGTTACTTGAGGAGAGGACCTGACTACTCTTTTGGGAGTACCTCTTCCACGTATGGTTATACTCAGAGGAGTATAGTCGAGGCCAAGGTTTTACATTCTTCTTTCTATAATGATGGGCTCCAACCGTCCATCACTGTTTCTTCCTAGGCTCTCATTCTTGTTATAGCCCATACCAAACATCATTTGTAACCCTCTATTAGCTTCCTCCATGGGTAGGGTGGGAGTGGGTCTTTCATCTTGGTATAGTGTGTTCGAGATGTCTTCTTCATCCATATTCTCCCGACTGAGATCCCCCCAATGGTGGAATCTAGAGGGTTCTACTCTAATAGTGCGGATAGGTGTTTGAACCAGCTGGGGTTGCCCATGTGACCTAGGAGATTGTGGTAACTATCCTACAACAAAAGAATTTCTCCTCATTCTATAATCACCACATCCATTGTCCTGTATCATGTTCTTAATCTCAGATATATCGGGGATGGCAAGTGTCTCTATTGCAGAAGTGGAGGCAAGATTGGATGGGTCTATGTATGAAGTAGATGGTTCTTCATCATTTTTGGGTACTCGAGGGATCTTGTAAAACTTGGCTTCCAAGTTTTTGCAATAGGCAAAAGGTTCAAGATCCCCATGTATAGTAACCTCCTCATTCTGATGTGAGAACTTAATGCATTGGTGATAAGTTGAGGCCACTGCCTTCATTGCATGTATCGATGGGCATCCCAGGAGGATGTTGTATGGTAGATCAAGGTCGAGAACTTGACAGGTGGTTTCCATGGTTGTCAGCCCCACTTGGATGGGGATCTTGATAGTTCCCTGAGACACTCTTTCCTAGTCATCATATGCTCTTATTGTGATGCTTTTGTTCTTATTGATGGAATCCTCAACGAAACCCAATTTATTTATAAGCTTTAGCAAAAAAATATTAAGGACTACACCTCCATCTACCAGGACTCGTTTGGATTTATTTTTATGTATTAGTACTTGGAGGTGGACTGCTCAGTTATGAGATGGCTACAGGGGGAAATCTTGGTTTGAAAATGTAATGAGATTTCGGGTAATGATGTTACCCATCATAGCTTGGAATTGTTTTGTGTCAAGAGTGGCAGCAATGGTAGACGCAATGAATGCTTCATCAAGGATCTTCCTATGGGCAGCAGAGATTTTCAATAATTCCATGATGGAGATTTGGGCGGGTGTTCTTTTCAACTGGTCAATGACATTGTAATCATAGGGGATGGCCTTTCTATTAGAAATGGGGGTCTTAGCAGGGGCCCCGACAATGGTACCTTTCTACCTCGTGTGGTGACTCCAAAGTCATTGTTGGCTCCCTTGATATTTATGACGGTGACTGTAACATTAGAATAAATTTGTGATAAGATCTACAGCTAGAACAAACAATTGTTAATCCTAATCTAATCAGAACTAATCTAAAAATATAACAATAAAGAATGAATATGAAAACATGATAAAAACTAAACAAACTGAATTGATCTCACCGAATATGCATTCATCCTTTCGAATTATCTCCATTGCTCTTCTCCATTTTTCCTTTTATGTATTCTTGCCCTCAGATTTCTTTGTTTGAATGCAAGTATAGTTGTGTTGAATGTTTACACAAAATATCGAAGAGTGGTCTCTTCTCAAAAATGACTAATTTCGGGAGGAGGAATAATGATAATGATAGAACATTTTATAGATTTTGTGTTTTCAAATGATCAGCTCAAATTGAAAGAGAGATCGATGGATGAGATTGATGAATTCCATGCAATGTGAGTTCTACCTCAAATAGAACGTGAGTTAGAACATGAGTCGGGAAAAACTAAAAATAGAAGAAGATCTTAATCTTCAATTAAGAATCTTCAAAAATAGAAGAAATAGACTTTGAATGTCAAAGACAAAGTCAGAACTCGAAGATTAGGAATTTGAATGCATAATTGAATTAATTAATTAAATAAAAGATATTTAATTTATAGATGCGTACATGCATATGAGTTAGAACTAGTTAATCGACTAGTTGTGATGGAGAGTCTTCCTGCAAAGATGATCAGCAGTTGAATTCAGAGATAACTGGAGAACTAAAAATAGATCTCAAGTCAGAAGGTAAGTGGATGATTAGATAACTGAATGATAGAGGAATGTGACATAAATGAATTAAATGTGAATTAAATGTTAATTTAATTCAACATTCAAAGATAGAAGATTTAATTAAATAAATAAAGTAATTTATTTAATTTGACTTTCGAAAAGGGTGGAATTGAATAATTAAATAATAAATATTTAATTATAGTTGAAAAGGGGGTTAAATGAATAATTAAATAAAGATATTTAATGATAGTTGACATATGATAGAAGGGGTAATTAAATAATAAATTATTTAATTAAGAAGGAAGAATTAATTAGTTAGGGACATAATTAAACAAAAATGATTTATTTAATTAATCAAGGTGAATAAAGGTCATTTATGAATTAATGAATTAATTAAAAAGGGATATTTAATTAATAGAGGAAATATGTGTTAGAAAGGTTAATTAAATAATTAATATTATTTAATCATGACCATGGATGAATATAAAATTATGTCAAATGTGGTGTTCGCAGGCCTAGACCAATTTTAGGTATCTATAGTTTGCCCCTCTTTGATACAATGTTGTTACAACACTGTGTCAAAGAAAATATGCCCCGATTGTGCCCCAGCATAAAACAGAGTAGGGTATGCCCCCTTGGGAAAATTGACATTTTTTGAAAAGTTTCAAAAAAATCAGGAAAAATTCTCGATAAGTCAAAATGATAGTCAAAAATGCTATGGAGTTTACGGAATTAAAATCGGAGATGTTTAGGACAAATACGGGTTGTTGGAAGTTGAAAGGCTAAGTAGCCAATAGAGAAGGGCTGAAGAAATGCCATTTTTTAACCCACCTATAAATAGGAATTAGGGCTAAAATGAATTCATTTGCACCCGAAGGAGATAGAAAAACTTGAGTTTTTGCTCTGACTGATTGAGGAAATGGCACCCATTCCATACACCAGGCATCGAGGATATCGGATTCAAACCTTCAGGAGGCCAGCCGACATAGGACCACCAGTATGTACTCGAAAATGAGATCTTTTAATGTATTTCTGGCATGTTTTTCTAGGCGTATAAATTTAATAAGCAAATGCGGTGTGTCGTAAACGATACATATGTCGTCGTATTCGCTGCATCTGACTATGAAACAATGCATCTGCAAAAACACGCTAGGGCTAGTTTAGGCTATTTAGGGAATGACCGCATGTGGAGCATTATGCACCGCATGTGTAGTTGTGAAACACATATGCATTAGGATTAGATGCAAGTGAGGTAGTGAACCGCATATGAATAATTAAATGCATATGTTGCAGTGAGGTAGGCTAATAAAATGCACCACATTTGTAACAAGTGCACCGCATGTGGTTAAGTGAACTGCATGGGTAGTTGGATGATCGGGGAGGGAGAAAAATGTGATGCATATGTAATATGCACCGCATGTGAGGCTCTGTGCAATGCATTTGAAAAGTGCACCGCATCTGATTATGTGAGCCGCATTTGGCTAGTGAAATTTTCGAAAAAAATTTGCTAAGTAACTTGAAAATTTTCTGACATCATGGTTTAAATGCAGGTGGTTTTAGATCCGATATATTCATGGGAGTCATGACCATATACCTTCGATCTGAGGGAGAATCTGATGTGTAGAGATTCGACTGTTATGGGTTCTAGGTCTACGACATTGTTTGTCTATGCCTGCCATTCGGGTGAACAAGGGGATGTTGACGACACTTTGCGAATGATGGCATTCTGAGACATCATCATTTCATTTTCCTACTGGGGAGGCCACTGTCACATTAGAGGATGCGTATATGATTTTGAGACTACCCATTAGAGGAGAGCGGGTTACATATGATACCCAGCGAGGGTTGACTGAGTTGGCACGGTTCTATCAGGTTGATGACATCAGTAGGCTCAACATTGAGCACTACAAGATTAGATGGTCATTGTTAGCAGACAGATACGATAGGATTGATTGTATCCTATGTACATTGATTGGGGGTATTGTGCTTCTGGACAGATGGAGTCATGGCTTTCCAGTGGGATGGGGAACTATGTTGGTTGGTATGTTGGAGAGTGAGACAAGATATGCATGGGGTCCATGTCTACTTGGGATGTTGTATTTTCATTTACATGACATTGCTTATAGAGATGCACAGTCATTGAGTTGTGGGATGACACTATTGATGATATGGGGTTTTGAGAGGATAGCTGTATTTCGTCCTCCAGTGATAGTAGAGCGATAGGAGAGACTTCCATATGTGTTCTGATATATAGGATAGATTACATAGACACATGTTGGGGACATAGGGTACTCGTGACATGCATTGGATATTCTCGACCAATTTATATGGAGACCTTACATGGATTGTGAGGTGTTGGCAGATGATGATATACATTTTCCATTCTATAGATAGACACAGTATCTCATTGGGAGGACTGTCTCTAGTGTGCATATTATTGAGCGACACTTGCCAGATAGAGTTCTGAGACAGTTCGGAGAGATTCAAGATGAGCCTCGAGGTAGAGAAGAGTTTGCTCGGTCATCAAGAGAGGTTCCATGGTGGGGACACATGATTCCAGTGGCTACTGCGGAGATAGAGATATAGGCACTTCAACCAATATAGTGGGGATGGAGAGGTGGATTAGCAGATCCAGGGACCGCGGCTGCTTACGAGGCATGGTGGGCAGTGCATCGCCCGATTCCTTATACAAATCCTATTCAGCCAGCACCAGTCGAGAGACGAGGCACAGGGCCTAGAGGATGTCGAAGAGGTAGAGGTGCTAGAGTTGGTAGAGTTGGTGGAGATGACAGCAGAGGCGGAGGTAGAGGCGGGATATGAGGATGGAGAGGACGTAGAGGGGGTCAGGCAGGTGGAGATACACCTATGCAGGAGGTAGTTGTAGTCGATGTACCAATGATAGATATCGGAGGGAGAGTGGATGTTCCAGTTGGGGGTGAGCACACTGCAGCGGAGGTAGTGGTTGAGGAGCGTGTAGAGGTAGATGTGGGAGTAGAGGATGTTGTAGAGGATTCTGATGTAGACATGGCCTTAGATCCTCTGGGTGTGTTAGTAGGATATGGAGAGGATGATGTAGAGGATGATGTTGAGGAGGATGTTGAAGAGGAGGTACCTATGGAGGAGCAAGAGAGAGAGCTCAGAGATCAGATAGTGGAGGGGAGACGAGATGGGGATTCTCCTAGAGACAGTGATAGGGAGGCTTTGGAGGAGAGACTCAAACTTATGACTGTAGAGTTTGAGGCGATGAGACTAGAGAGAGACAGTGCCTTCTTAGAGAGAGACTATGCCTATTCTGAGAGGGATAGTGCATGTACAGAGTGGGACAGTGCTCTCATGGAGAGAGACCAGGCTATAGCTCAGAGACATGAGATAGAGCAGCAGTTTGCAGAGGTTAAACACCTTTGCAGTGGATCCTCATCTGATGGAATGGTACGAGAGTTAGTCAGATTAGTGGAGAGAGCCACTTATTACAAGGATTTGTATGAGGCCGTAGTGCCAGCAGAGAGACAAGCTCCTACATTTTCAGAGGTGCGTAGTCAGAGCATAGGTCATAGTCAGAGTCAGAGGACACAAAGCACTGAGGGGGTGATAGGACCATCGAGGATAGGTCCATATGATAGGCCTTCCACCTCATAGAAGCCACCTTCGGGTCTCTTCCCACCACCATCACCACGTGACAGCAGGGGTAGCGGGACATGTTGACAGGGCTTCAGATACTTGTAGACATTTTGTATTTTTTATTAGAGAGCCTATGAGCTCATGTTTTATTTATGGTGATATTCGGACATTGTACTGTGACACACTATTTTTTTGAGTGATATATATATATATATGATTTTTTGGTGGTTTCTACATGATATGCAATTCTATGTTATGGATCATGCTTTATTTCTACATGATTATGTTTCCTAAATGATGTATGTACATGTGTTATGAATGAATGTTTCTATATGTTGTTGTGGATGCCTTATTTTACTTATGATAATGAATGTAATGTTCTACATGATGCTTATATATGATGGTAATATGGACATGCAATGTTTAGATGATGTATGTTATGACAATGCAATGCCTACTATGTCATGATGTGAAATGCAAATGAAAATGAAAGGTATTATATGAAATGTTTATTAAATGGATATAAATGCAAATGACCTAATGTTTTTTTTTTTTATTTTATACCGTGTCACAGGACTTTATCTTAATGTCAAAGAAGAGAAATGTTAGGATGAAAATGACTTCAGAATGTTAGTAAGAAAGAATTAAGGTCATGATGTGGAATGTAATGTAATGAGATAATGATGGTTGATCAATTTAAGAAAAAGATATAACCTTTGATATATTGCCAAATATGCTATACTTGCTTTGTTATCATCATTGGGTGGGACATGACATAGATGGATAGTACACACTATGATATGAGATAGACCATACTATACAAAGCTATCCACCTATGAAAAACAGACAGTCGTAGACAAGGAGTGTCTTAACCCAAACTAAGGACAAGATGCCCCAATCATTTGCTCAAGACAAACCACAGACAACAGACAAATAAAAGATGGGTCATGAGACATCATTGCTCCTCTAAATCCTTGACAGGACATCCTTGAGGAAACTAGTAACATGGCTCAAAAACCAATGTTAAAAAGACAGTTGATAGACAGTAGCCAAAGAGAAAGAATCCTAAGACATCATTGCTTCTCTAAATCCTTCAAGGGACATCATCGAGAAGGCTAGTAACAGGATCTTGCACAAATCAATAAAAAGATAAGACAAAATAAGATATAAAGTCATAAAGCCAAATAAATGTATTCGCCAAAACTTGATCTTGTGGGATTGTTTGATGTTGATGTTTGACATAGCGTAATGTGAGAGAATGACACATACCGCATAAGACGTTGAGTCTAGTTTCGACTTGATGACTTTTGTATAAGGCATGACAAAGCCTAGTTTCAATAAGACACGTGTCATATAAGACATTGGAGTCTGATGACATTGAAGTGACAAGCCACATGAGACTATGAAAATTTGATGATGTTTGTTGACAAGAAAGACATATCTTGTTTAAGATATAGGTTGATCATTTTTGACAATGTGTTCGATATTGACTTGATGACTATTGAAATGTTTTTCCTTGTTAATGCATGACTTGCTTTGATTCCTTGACTGATAAATTGTGTGTGTGTACATGGTGTATGACATGAGATGATACGCTAAAGTACTCACCTAAAGTGGCTAAAGACATGCATCTAATGGATGGTATACAATGTATGTGATAGTGAATTGAATGTGAACCCTATTGGACTGACCTAGTATGGTCTCAGGAGCTCGTCAATTGATTAGCCTTTCCTACATTGTACACATAGAGACCTCATATTTTGACATGACCAATGACTTTGAATGTACAAAGCAATGTGATTTTATGTATGTGATACATGATAAACCTAGACTGACTGACCTAATGCCTCGGGGGCACATCGATTGATGGCCTTGCCTACATCCCAGTCGTAGAGGCAACGTAGTTCGAATATGTCTATGACTGACTTAACATGACTGACTTGACATGACTAACTTGACATGATTGACTTGACATGATTGACTTGACACTGTTTTTGGAATTTTCTGACTATTTTGAATTTTTTTATATTTTTGATGTTTTCCAATGTTTTTGGGATTTTTCAGGACATTTTCGATGATATGATGTTATCTACAAAGTGTTAGGGCACAAAACAAGGATTTTCCCCCAGTCGGGATTATGATTTGGAAGATGGAGTGGGTAATGTGATGGAATGGACGTTTAGATGTCAATCGTTCCAAATGATGGATTGGACAACCATTTATTATGAGTGATGGTGAAAAAGTTTGATTAGAATTATGGTAGACGGAAGAGCAAGCTTGACTACACATGGCACCTATTTGCCAGGTTTTCACCATGGTACTTATCCATAACACCACCGAAGTGGATTTCACTAGTGGATGGATTTAATTCCCTTTAGTCTTTTGATTTTCCCAAATTTTATTTTTTTTGGTGTTACAAAGACACCTGTTTGCCAGGTTTTCATCAAGGTAACCATTTTTTTGTTATTTCATTTTTATTTTTTTTCAGATTAAGACACAAATTCTCAGAGACTTAAGCGTAGAACCTCTATAGATGTAGACTGTTGATAGGGGACAAAATTGGTTCTCCTTTAGGAGTAGAGAGCTGGTACGCTCGTGATCCAAAGGCTTCTATGACAATGTACGGTCCCAACTAGTTAGGTTCAAACTTTCTTGGTTTCTCGCGTTCAGCTTGGTTCTTAGGATTCTCCATTAATACCAGGTCACCAATGTCAAAGTGTCTATTAAGAACCTTCCTATTGTAACTATGACGAAGACGATTCTGATATGTTTGTAAATGATCTAATGCTTTCTATCTTCATTCATCCAGCAATTCTAGCTCTTGTAACCTAGAGACACGGTATTATTCATCGTCAATATGACCCTTCAAGGATACCCGTAGAGAAGGTATTTCAACCTCAATAGGTAAGATAGCTTTAGACCCAAATACGAGGGAATATGGAGTGGTGCCAGTGGGAGTACAGATGCTTGTGCGATAAGCCCACAAGGCAGGATTAAGCTGTAGGTGCCAATCACAACCAGCGTCATTGACAGTCTTCTTAAGGATTCTAACAATAGTTTAATTAGATGCCTTAGCTTGTCCATTACCTTGTGGGTAATATGGGGTGGAAAAATGGTGTTTGATGTGGAATTCTTCATATAAATGGCATACTTCTTGGTTCTTGAATGGGCGGCCATTATCTGTGATTATGGATTGAGGCACACCATACCAAAAAATGATATAGTTTAGGATAAACTTAGATATTTGTGTGCTGGTTATGTATGTCATGGGAATAGCTTCGATCCATTTGGTGAAGTATTCGGTAGTGGTGATGATGAATTTGTGGCCATTAGATGATGAAGGGTGTATCTTACCTATGAGGTCAAGTCCCCATTGGGTGAAGGGCCATGGTGAAGTAATTGGCTGAGGCTCCTGCACTGGCACTCTTATCAAGTCTCCATGTATTTGACATTGTCTACACTTCTTCACAAAGATGTATGAATCTTTCTCCATAGTAGGCCAATAGTAACCTAATCTCATAATCTTATGGGCTAGAGTGGGACCACTCGAATGAGATCTGCATATATCCTCGTGTACCACTCACAAAGTTGTTTGTGCTTCTTCAGCATCGAGACATCTCATTAGGGCTTTATCTAAGGTACGTCTATATAGGGTTTCTCTAATTATGGTGTACTTAGCTGACTTTCGGATGAAGGTTCGATGTTGGTTATTGGACAAGTCTTGAGGTAAGGTTTGGTCAATGAGGTAATTGAATATGTCTTTATACCAAGGAGACATAGGACCAATAATGGTATACACTATCGCAGTCTCAGGGACATCATAAGCGGGGATCAAAAGCTATTCAACTAGAAAATTGAACTTAGGGACATTACTTGGAATATCCAACAAAAAACCCACGGTTGCCATTGCATCTGCAACTCTATTCTGGATACGTGGTATTTGTTGAAAAGTTATGTCATTGAAATACTATTTGAAACTATCAGCCATCCTCTTATAAGGTGCAAGCTTCTCATCCTTAGTCTCGTAATCATCATTCACCTATCGGATTACTAGTTGAGAGTCGCCAAAGACATGTAGGCTCTTAATGTTCCATTGAGCTGCCATTTTTAAACCTGTCACTAAGGCTTCGTATTCTGCTATATTGTTTGTACAAGGGAGTGCAATCCTGAATGATTTAGGAATGGTATCACCTTGAGGTGTGACAAATAAAATACCAGCCCTTGAACCACAATTTGTGTGTGATCCATCAAAGTACAGTTTCCACTCAGTTTTAACGTCAAGGTTGAAGAGAAATTCATCTAGAAAATCTGCTACTAATGGATGATCTGCCTTTATAGGTGCATCTTCCAGTTGATTTGCAATGACCTATCCTTTTATTGCCTTCCTTTTGACATACTGAATCTCATACTCGCTAAGTATCATAACCCATTTAGCCAATCAGCCTATTAAAGCTGCTTTACTTATGAGGTATTTAAGTGGATCAATTTTTGCAATCAACATGGTTTGTCGATTGAGCATATAGTGCCGAAGTTTTTGGGTAGCAAAGACTACCACAAGACAAGCACGTTCTATGTTTCTGTAATTCAATTCATAGCCCACTAAGGTTTGATTGATATAATAAATGGCTCTCTCATGACCTTGATCATCATGTTGTGTGAGAAGAGCCCATAATCCCAACTGAGTTGTTGAGATGTAAAGTATCAATGGTTTCCCTTCCGTAGGTGGCATTAGGACTAGTGGAGTAAGAAAATAGTCCTTGATTTGTTGGAAGGCCTCTTGAAATTTAGGTGTCCACACAAATGGCACTCCTTTTTTGAGTAAATGCTGAAATGGATGTATTTTATCCGCCAGTTGTACTATGAAACGCCTAATGGACTGTAATCTTCCCTATAAGGTTCTGAGTTGACCAATGCTGGCTGGAGGAGGCATTTCTATGATTGCTCTTACCTTTTCTAGATCTACTTCAATGCCTCTATGAGAGATGATATACCCTAACAACTTCCCTGATTTGACTCCAAAGACACACTTCTTCGAATTTAGCCTGACATTGTAATTTTCTAACCTCTGGAATATCTTGTCTAACACTTTCAAATGATCTTCCCTTGTTTCTGACTTGGCTATTATATCATCTACATAATCTTCCATGAATGTATGTACAAAGTCATGAAAAATCATGGTCATTGCTTGTTGGTAAATGGAAACTACATTCTTAAGGCCAAATGGCATAAAATTCCAACAGTATGTGCCCCATGGACATGTGAAAGCTATCTTATGTTGATCTTCAGGTGCTATCTTTATCTGGTTGTATCTAGAGAAACCATTCATGAGGGATAGCATCTCATATATTGTAGTAAGGTCTACTATCATGTCGATATTTGGCAACGGGAAGTCATCTTTAGGACATGCCTTGTTGATGTCTCTAAATTCACTGCAAATTCGAATGCCCCCAGTTGGTTTAGTCACTGGTACAAGATTCGATATCCAATCTGCATAGTCTATTGTCCTTATGAATCCTACATCCATAAGTTTCTTAAGTTCTACCTTGACCAATAGAGCAATTTGCGGATGCATCTTCCTCAACTTCTATTTGACTGGTTTGATACCTGGCTGTAATGGTAAATGATGCAATATTAGGTCTGGAGCTAGCCCAGGCATGTTAGCATATGACCATGCAAAGTTTATTTATCTCTTTTTGAAGAAGTCCTTGAATTCATGTTGTTCTATTTCTGTCAAAGAAGCTGCAAAATATACTATTTGAGGATTCTCTTCTGTACCTATGTTGATTGCAACAACTTCTTCCACTAGCATGGGTGACTTTTCTTGTGCAACAGAGAGAATATTTAAACCTCTATCCTTGGGTGCCTCAGAGAGGTTTTTGCCCTTGGATACATCCTTTATTTTGACTTTTTCTTCGTCCAAAGGTGCCTTTCGGTTTTCACCTAGGGACTCATCATGTTTCTTTTCATTTTCATTTTTGTGACTAGAGGTGTAAATAGACTCCCCGAAATATGCTTTATCATCCAAGTCTATGGTAAAACCTTCCTTATGATCCCCTCTAGGCATGCCTTCTCTGAGTCCCATGAACTCAACAATTGCTTCATCATTCTTCAATGTATCTATGATAGGTGTACCTTGTTGATCCCAGTCAATAAGTTTGGGATATACAAGGGGTATATCATCATCGGAGTTTGTAAGGGTAGCTGCTAAAAAGGTGAATATGGAATGGTTGACATGGTCGCAGAATTTTTGGACTAACTCCTTCTTGTTCTTCCTCCTAGGGGTAGGTATATTTTGTTGTGGGACAATGGTGAGGGCAGGTTCATCAGAAGATGGCTTTTCAGGTGCCCAAGATGCAAGTTCAAGGGTTTCCCAATAATAGTTCTCTTGCCATTCTGCTTTGGACAAGTGTTTCTTAGGACGAGGACTAGACTATTTCGGTACAGGTTTCACATTGAGGTCCAACTCTCCAAATAAGGCATCTATGTTCATAGTACTAGTAGATGAGAGGGACTCCCATTCACCATCACTTGAGTAAGGGGATTCATCATATACTAGAGGTTTGTCGTAGACTAGAGGTGTATCGGAAACTAGGGGTTTGTTGTAAACTAGGGGAAATGGTTCATGAGATGTCTCAATGTCTGGGTAATCATTCACTTCCTCTTGAAATGTTGACGAGGTACCAGGAAACCCAATTCGAAGCGGTTGACACCCTAGCCCTAGATATTTTGGTCGTGGGTAAATAGTAATTGGTTCTATCCTTCCATTTTGATATAGCCCTAACCCACTATGCCTGTCATATCCTTCCTTTTGCATTATCTTGAATCCTATTCCATATTGGTCCTTGGCTATTTGAATAGATGGGGAGGGGTATTCATGTTTTTCTTGATACAACCAGGAATCAGCTTGATCCACTATTTCTTCACTTAACTCTCCCCATTTTGTCAATGTTGTTGTAGGGGGAACATGAAATGTGACCATAGACTGTCTTCTATCCACCATGGGTAGGCCATATGCCTTAGGTGGAATTAGTTTAGTAACACAGTATGATGCCTTTATATTATATTCACCATAGCCTTTGTCTTGGATCTCTAGTTTTGGAGTGGATGATGGTGGTTTGAATGAAATGGACTTAGTGAGACATGATGGGTCAACGTATTGGGATAAAGTGGATGATGATGCCTCTTGATTAATAGGCACTTGTCATTGTGGAAGGTCCCTTAGGCTTGTACAATACTGGAATGAATTTGGGTCACCATCAATGGTGATCTCTGTGCCATTATAGGGGAACTTGAGACATTGGTGGTATGTGGAAGGTACAACTTTCATTGCGTGTATCCAAGGTCTACCTAACAACAAGTTATACGGAAGGGTGAGATCCAAGACTTGGAAGTCGGTGTTCATGATTGCTGGGCCAATTCAAATAGGGAGTGTGACAACTCCTTTGGATGATCTTTCCTCATCATCGTAAGACTTGATGACTAAACTCTTAGAGGTATCTACACAGTCTTCCAAGAATCCTAATGCCTTAACCAATTTAAGGGTACACAGGTTCAAACCTACTCCTCCATCTACCAAGACTCGTCGGACTTTATTTTGATGGACTAAGACTTCAAGATGTAAGGGGTCATTGTGATTTGACTTTTCAGTTGAGTAGTCTTGTTGTGAAAATGTAGCATGATGTGAGTTGGTCAAATATCCCACCATTTCTTCAAAACGATTGACATCTAAATCTGTAGGAACAGTTGTATTCTATAGAGCTTTGTCAAGGATGAACCAATGTTGAGGTGATAAGGTCAACAATTCCAAGATAGATATTTGCACGGGGGTTTTACTCAACTCATCAAGAAGGTTGTACTTGAACTTGGAACTTTGCATAGGTGGCTCAGAAGAAGGACCAAGAATAGTAATCTTACTTCTGCGTGTGGTTATATTACATTTTGGATGCTTCTTGATGATGAAAGTATTGACATTCTCATTTTCAGCTCGAAGGTGATTTATGATCTTTCCTTTACCATAGTCATACTTGGTATTGTCATAGTTGGCCGATGGATTATTCTGGGGTCCCAAACTAGAGGCTTTTACTTTTGTGTGGTCATGTAATGGGTTCATGAAGATCTTATGATCACTGTTCTTAGTGTTTTTCTACCCACCAACCTCTATGGTTCCATTTTCAACAAAGTCTTGTATGACATTCTTTAATTGGCAACATTGTTGAAGGTTGTGCCCTTTCATTCGATGATAGTCACAAAAAGCATTATCGACCCACCATGAAGGTTTGAACTATCCAGGATCATACTCTCTTGGTTCTAAAGGTTTGATAAGATTGTGTTTGACCAATTCTTTGAAGACTACCTCGATTGGATGGCCTAAAGGTGTAAATTCTTGCGTTGGAAATCTCCGTTGTTGTGGCCTTTGTTGTTGTGAATTCTGGACATAGTTAGCCGTTTGATCAGGACTATTCATCATGTCTGCTTGTTGATTGTGTCCTTGAATGGAGATCACCGGTCTAGTGTGTATGTGTATAGCACCAACTATGTCGTCATTCGTGACATTTTTGTTCCTAGACCAGAACTTGTTCTATCATTCGACACATTTTGATGTTGGACAATTGGGCTCTTGCCTGGTACTTTGATTTCGCCTTTGTTTATAAGACCCTTTTCAAGGATGATTCCCTTTTGTACCAAGTCAATGAATGAAGTGCAACAATGTACCCATAAGTCACCTCTCAATTTGGGGTTGATGTTTTCGAGGAAGATAGTGACCTTTTGTTTTTTAGGTATTTCGACGGGATAATGGCTAGCTAGACTTCTCCATCTCTAGAAGAAAGTGATAAATGTCTTGCCATCTTCTTGTATCATGTGGCACAAGGTTGCTATGGTTACTTCATTGTCTATGTTAAAGGCAAAATGTTCAACAAAATTTTCCGCCAATTCCACCCAAGATCGTATACCATATGGCAATTTGGAAAACCATTCCAACACTATCCCTATGAGGGTTCATGGAAATAGGCGCATCAAGTAAGTGGGGTCATATGATATGTCCATGCATGCCATTGAGAATTCTCTAATATGTTCTAAAGGATTCTTCCTCCCATTATACTTAGGCAAATTTGGTATGATGTATCCATGGGGGAAAGGTGTCATATAGAGTGCTTTGTCAAATGGACATGGACATAGATCTTGCACTAATATAGTTCATTTGCCTGCCATAGACATGTCATCCATCTTTTGTTGTAGAGTCTGCATTTAGTTTTGAAGGATGTCAACTTGTGTCAAGGACATGGTGTTCATGTTATTTGGATCAATGTAGATGTTCTGATACGCCATGTTTTGTGATGGGTTATGATTGGGCAAGGGAATATATCCTAGCAAAATATTCTGATTCAAGATAGGGATATTTCCTGTCTAAATGGTTTGAGTCGGTATAGGAATGCTTCCTATCTGAATTGTCTGATTTGGAATAGGAATGGTTCCTGTTTGGATTATTTGACTTGGTATAGGTATATTTCCGCCAACTTTTGTTCTATTACTAGTCGTGTTGGTGCCAAAGGGGTTGGAGGAAGTTGCTCCCGTAGTGAATTGTAAACCTTGTGTTATGTTAAAAGGGGTTGTGTTTACAATTGATGATGTTTGTGTTGGTATACTTTGGTATCGCTGCTATTATTTGGGGAATAGAGACAGTAGATGTCACGGTTTGTGTTGGTTGAGTTGACTGTGATGTCAAAGAATGAACATCAAATCCTGGAGGTAGTGTGGCACCTTCTACTAGCAATTTTTCCAAGTAGTGTTGTTGATCGTTTAGCAAACACTCATCCATGAAGGATGCAAACCCAGGATCCTCAACTGCTGCATCTATGTCTTCTATGTAAATCTGCCCATGTGTGTCTCTGGTGACATGTTTTTCAAGTAAAGACTTATGTGAATGTTTGTTGCCTAACGGTTGGTTTCCGAATGGATTGATGAATTCGTTGGTGTCTATCATTGCTTTTTGTTTCTTTTTGGACCTTGTTTTGACCATGAAATTTTTTTCTCAACTGGGTTATGCAGACTATGTCTAAAATTGATATGACCTATGTCTATGTTTTTGGATTTTTTTGACAATAAGGATGTTGCTAAAGATCTAAAATGACGTATGACTAGACGGACAATATGCAAAACTCTGAGTTGAATAATGATGAAAAATGAGTCTAAGACGGGTATAACCTACCACCTAATGGAATAAATGCATGAAAAAGTTTTTTTTTGATGAAGGAACCTAAACGTATGACAAGGACAGTATGACAATGTGAATTTTCCAAAGAAAAGGAAAGTTATCTATTTCGTGATTTGCAATTTCCTAGGGATTACCTATATGCATGCAAATTAGGATGACTATGACTAAGACATTTTACTATGACCAAGATGTATATGACACCTAATGACGGTAGCTAAGACGTATATGACTCCTAATGATGGTAAACTAAGATGTATATGACGCCTAATGATGCAATGTTTTTGAGCAAATTTAACTAGTTTCTAATCCAAGGTTGATCCTAAAAACCTAAAGCAAATAGTGACAAAGATGTTTCAGACTCAGCTCACGGTTTTCAAAATTTTTCTGTTGACAGGCAAATGCAGTTCACCTAACAGTTGTGGTTTTTCTTCTGATAGATGCGGGTTTTCTAACAGATGCAGTTTTCTAGCTGACAGATGTGATTTAATAGGACACATGCGAGTGTTTAACTGATAGATGTGGTTTACCATGACATATGTGGTTTTTGAATTGGCAGATGCAGTTTTCATGCACACATGCGACTCATAATGTGACAATTGCGACTCGTAATATGCAGACTATGAAAAATGAATTTTTGATAGACAGATGCGGTGTTTCCCCTAATAGATGTGACTCACTATGACACATGCGGCATTTAAACTGACAATTGCGACTTTGTTTTCTGACTGTTGAATTTTTCTTGAAACTTGTTTGACTGACTTTGTTTGTTTGATCAAGATTTTAACGAATACAACAAAGAGCAAACACAACAATCAATATATCTTCCATTTTTGTGATGTAAGGACTGTTAAGACTCGAAAACATGTACGACCTAGGCTTTTAGGACAATATTTTTTGAATTCTTACTTGGATTTCTCCAGCTACGCACATTCAAGGCGGATGACTAGTAGCTTGACCCCACTGGCTCCCCTCCATGGCACTCACTTATACAGGGTAGCCAAGCTATTGTACCCATGAAAATCCCATGGCATACATGTCACCTCAACACAAGAACCATAAATTTGTAAGATGGCTTCACAGGTTATACACCTATTGCACCAACAAATAGATAGGATTTTGGTAACTCTACAACAATGTGTTTAATAAGGGCATTCCATTCGTGGGACACTATCCAACATCAGTGAGAGTCCATTTCTATCCATCTCATTGGAATAGTGCACATGATTCTTGGGGTTTCCCCAGGAATCCACTTTTATATATTGGCTGGAAGTCGCTTGGCTTTAGCGTGTTACCAATCTGAGTCTTCTTGGGGTGAGTACTTTTTCCCACCAAGATAGGCCCAAGTTCTAGAGTCAGCAACCATTTCTCTTACACCCAAGATCGCATGACTGCACAAGGGGGGAGGATACTTCGGTGTACTGAATCATAAGGGTTTACATATATGTGCAAAGCACCAAACAAAGAAGACAGTGGTTCTTTTTATTCCAAATGATGATTTTCTATCTATCAAACAAAAAATTCATTTTAATCCCACATGACGATTATCTATCTACCAAACAAAAGCTTATTTAAATAAATTAACACAAAGGCATTAGGTCCTGCATGGAATTTATCAGTAGTTCATGGTCTTCAACTTTCGTCCTGCAGAAAAATTGTCTTGGATTTATAAATGTCTTCAAAGCTTCGTCCTGCAAACACTATGTTATTCCCTCTTAACACAATTGAAATCAACCATTAGCGAAAATCAAAAACAACTTCAAAGGCAAAAATGAAAATATGGATGCACGAAAATCAATGAAAAAAATGAAAAAGTTTTACCAGGCAGATGCGGCTTTTTGAGCCACAGATGCGGTTCGACTGTTGACAGGCGGATGCGACTCACAAAAATGTTGACAGGCAGATGCGGTTCGTGACTTTGCGGATGTGGTTCGTGATGACACATGCGTCGCTATTTTTAATAGATGCAGCTCACAAATATAGATGCATCATTTCCCTTAACAAATGCGGTGCGTCGTACGGAAATCTGCAAAAAAATAGAAAACGAAAAATGGAAAAACAAAAAAATGAAAAATAGATGCGCAGATTTTGAAGTGGATTCACGTCGGAATAAATATGTGATAAGATCTACAGCTAGAACAAACAATTATTAATCCTAATCTAATCAAAACTAATCTAAAAATATAACAATAAAGAATGAATATGAAAACATGATAAAAACTAAACAAACTGAATTGATCTCACCGAATATGCATTCATCCTTTCGAAGATCTTAATCTTCAATTAAGAATCTTCAAAAATAGAAGAAATAGACTTTGAATGTCAAAGACAAAGTCAGAACTCGAAGATGAGGAATTTGAATGCATAATTGAATTAGTTAATTAAATAAAAGATATTTAATTAATAGATGCGTACATGCATATGAGTTAGAACTAGTTAATCGACTAGTTGTGATGGAGAGTCTTCCTGCAAAGATGATCAGCAGTTGAATTCAGAGATAACTGGAGAACTAAAAATAGATCTCAAGTCAGAAGGTAAGTGGATGATTAGATAACTGAATGATAGAGGAATGTGACATAAATGAATTAAATGTGAATTAAATGTTAATTTAATTCAACATTCAAAGATAGAAGATTTAATTAAATAAATAAAGTAATTTATTTAATTTGACTTTCGAAAAGGGTGGAATTGAATAATTAAATAATAAATATTTAATTATAGTTGACATATGATAAAAGGGGTAATTAAATAATAAATTATTTAATTAAGAAGGAAGAGTTAATTAGTTAGGGACATAATTAAACAAATATGATTTATTTAATTAATCAAGGTGAATAAAGGTCATTTATGAATTAATGAATTAATTAAAAAGGGATATTTAATTAATAGAGGAAATATGTGTTAGAAAGGTTAATTAAATAATTAACATTATTTAATCATGACCATGGATGAATATAAAATTATGTCAAATGTGGTGTTCGCAGGCCTAGACCAATTTTAGGTATCTACAATGACCATTTCGTCAACGCATCCATCTATCTCCTCGTATATAAGATTAGAACTAGCATACTTTTTCTTGCCCTTATTATTTCCTTGATTATTTCCTTGGTTATGATTCGGCATCAGATTCATGTAAATTTTTCAGGTCTTGGTTTTCAGTCGGCTGCTCGATGTTGATGACCTTGTCCTCAATGAGGTCTTGAATGATGTTTTTGAGTCTCATACGATTGGCGGTGGTGTGTCCTTTGAATTTGTGAAAGTCACAAAGGAGATTCTCATTGTACCATGATGGTTTGGTCATGGGCTCTGTGTATTGCTCAAAGTTAGAGATCTTGATTAGATTTTCTTTGACCAGCTTCTTGATTATGGACTCAATCGGTTCACCAAGAGCTGTGAACTTCCTCTTGGGGGGAAACTTTTTCTGGGGAGGTGATCCTCCTTGATTACCCAAATTGTTGACTTGATTGGTGAAGGTGGTTGTGGCTATGCTACTACCGCATTAGTCTGCACACATTTGTGATTATGATTTTGTGGTTGATGATGGTTTTGGGTATTCTGCTTAGGAGCATTGATGACCACTTTAGCATCGACCACGCCGTCATTTGTGATATTTTTATTCCTCAACCATGTTCAAGGTTTATCATTATAGTTTTTAGATGGGAGGTTGTCCTATGATGGAGTAAATGTTGGTGCGCCTCCTCGTGCAGTAAGGGCTCTTTCGATGTTGAGCGCCTTTGGAATCAATTGATCGTACGATGTGATGCACTGTATTTTTAAGTAAAACGCCAAGTTTTCATCTAGATTGGCTATGATGGTGCAGATTTGTTGTTCCTCTAGAATGTTCCACTTGCTTTGATTGGCCTTGGATCACCATCTTTGCAAGAAGGATGCGAATAGCTCTCCTTTTCCTTGTTTGAGTGTAGATAGTTCTTCCAAACTAACATCCGCACCCATATTGAAAGCATAATTCTTAAGGAAAGCCTCCACTATTTCCTCAAATGTTTTAATGCCTATGAGTAGGCGAGAAAACCATTCCATAGCTGGACTAGTTAGGCTTCGAGGGAAGAGTTGCATTAGATACATTTCATCATATGTGACTTCCATGCAGTGCACCTGAAATTCCTTGACATGGTTTTTAGGGTTGCCCCTTCCATTGTATTTATCAAATTTGGGGATCTCAAATCCCTTTGGGAATGGTACCATGGTGATACTCCTATCGAATGGATAAGGGCACAAATTTCATGGTGTCCTTGTAGGTCCAACACCTACTATGAGAGCAGTTTGATTTGTGTTGCGACATCCTTGCTCGGATCGGGGGGGTGGGATGAATGAGTTGTGAGGTGTTCAAGGTGTTTGAGGGGTGAGGAGAGTACTAGTGTGCTTTTTATGCAAGATTGGTTGTGCATTCAAAGCCTGATGGTATGTCTTCATTTGCATCAACAACACTTGTTGTTGAACTTGCTGTTGTTGTTCTAACAATGCTTATTGTTGGTCCATCTGCTAATGTTCCCATGAGGCCTGCTATTGGTCAATCGGTTGTTGAGCTAGTAAAGTTTGTTGTTAGTCTAACTATTGTTGCGCCAACAAAGATTTTTGTTGGTCGAGTTGCTATTATGCCAACAAAGCTTGTTTTTTAGCTTGTTGTTGTGCTTGAAATTTTTGCAAGGCTTGTTGGTAGGCTTTCAAATGGATTGCTTGCAATTGTGCTTGGTATTGTGCATGGGCTTGGGCTTGTGCTTGCGCTTATGCTTGTGCTTGAGCTTGAGATTGGGCTTGAGCTTGGGCTTGGGCTTGGGCTTGTGCTTGTGCTTGTGCTTGAACTTGAGCTTGGGCATGTGCTTGCACTTGCGCTTGAGCTTGAGCTTGGGCTTGGGCTTGAGCTTGTTCTTGCACTTGTGCTTGAGCTTGGGCTTGTTTCTTTTTTTGGAGTACTCTCTATTGGTTGGACCTTTGTAGGGTTTGGATTAGCGTGGTGAATGAGTTTTTCGTATTGGCTTTTGGTGGGATTGGTGATGGAATAGGAATCGTGCCAGCCATTGTGGCAGGTGGAGGGATTGTGGTGGTGATTGGGATTTGGGTTGTGGGGGGGGGCGGGGGTGGTTGAGATGATTGGTCCTCGATATGGTATGCTTTGGGATAATTAAGAACCAATTGCAGTGGTGGCTTGTATGGTTGCCACTTGTTGTTGTGATGATGTGGGCAAGAGGAGGGAATTGGGTGTGATGTTTTGATTGCTAGGTTCCAAGAAACTATCGATGTTGATAGGAGGAAAACCCAATCCAAGGGGTGATGTGGTGGCAAATGAAAATGGGGGAAGAGGTGGAATGTTACCTTGGAAAAAAG
Organism: Sequoiadendron giganteum; assembly: GCA_007115665.2. Classification (NCBI taxonomy): domain Eukaryota; kingdom Viridiplantae; phylum Streptophyta; class Pinopsida; order Cupressales; family Cupressaceae; genus Sequoiadendron; species Sequoiadendron giganteum. The sequence continues at coordinate 279,105,527 of CM021101.1, forward strand.
GATTCGCAATGTCAATTGTTTCAAACAAGCTTCCTTCTTCAAGTGGTAGAGAAACTTGTATGTTTGATTGACAAGATGGTGTTGCACAGAATGAAGATGAGCCAACGTGGTTATGGAAGGTGAGTGGAACATATTGGTGGGATGGATTTTCTGGAACAGATGTGACCAGAGTGGTGGTGATGACTACTTCTTTGTTAGCCACAAGGTGGTGTTTTTGTAATTCTTGGAACATGGCACTCCCCTTATTCACATTCGGCGAGGTTGGTGTGATGACCGATGTGGTGCAAGGTACTTCTTGATTGATATTTGATATTGGGGATGCATTTGGAATAGGCACCTCTGTACTAGTGCTTGTGCCAAGGTCAGGAGGGGGCAGGACCCCTCCTCTTGCTATCGTATTTAGGTATTTGAACATAGCACTGACAATTTTGTGGTTCTCTGGATTTTGAACCATTTCCATGATTTTGGATTGTGTCATCCCCATTTCTTTATTCGTGATGACCTCTTGATGACTCTCCTCTTGAGGATTTTGTGATGATAAGGGAGAGTTGCTTGGGGGATTGCTTGATCCCGCTAGGTTCACTTCGGTGTTTAAATGAATCATGTCCATAGAAGTTGATATTTCTCTGATATTCTCCATGTTCTTCTTGTGTTGAGATCTTTTTTGGACCATAAAATATAGGGATTTATTCGATCCTAACCCTTTAAGAACTAGGGAAGCTAAAAGATCAAAGATGGTGGTAATGGTGATGGGATAAATGGATCGTGATGAGTGATTGAAAAGCTTTTTGAAGAACTTTTGAAGGTATATGCTAAAATTGTAAGGGCTTTTGAATTGATTGATTGTGATAATTTGACTAGATGCATTAAGTCAAACAAGATTTTTGTGAAGTTGTATTCCCTAGGAAGTTGCGTTATCCTAGGGGAACTTGCACAAATGGATGAATTGGCTAAATGTGATAAGCTAATGTAATTGTGAACTAATAGACTTTTAGGAAGTTGCGTTATCCCAAAGAAAATTTGTCCAATGGTTGAAACTATGTTGGCTAGGTGTGTTAAGCCAAAATATGGTGATGTTGATTTAGCCCTCTAAGTTTAGCGTGATGATTGTTTCTAGAGTTCACAAAAGGTTTGATGATGAAGTAGGATTTGGTTGATGGAGGAAAGAATGAGAATGACGACTTTGATCTTGAACTTTAACCTAGATATGACTCTCTCTACAAAATCTCAGTATTGAAGAATATGCTAGACTTCCTATGGGAGAAAAGCAAACCTTTGAAAAAGTTTGGGTTTTTGTTGACAATAAAATGCATACAATGTAGGATTATTCCTTGAGGTTTTTGTAAAATTTGTATACAAGTCTCTCCCTTACCTCAAGGAGCATCTCAAAGCGTTGCTCATGTATTTTTAGACTTACTTTCTTGAACTTTGGCTTTGGGATTTTGATCTTGTGGGAAATCATTGGAAACAACACATATGTAGTTCAATTTGTTTCTTTTATCTTGGTTTAATGAAATTATTTTTATCCAAGACACTTGCTTGCTTAGGTTTCAAACTATATGTCTAGTGTCCCACTTTCTTTCTCATCCCACAAGGTCCTTTGTGTGGAAATCGAGGAAAATAGGGCAAAAGTTCCTTATGTTTAACCTTATTGAAAACAAATGACAGTAGAATTTGTGCACTTAGAAATCTCTAGGAATATGATCCCTAGGGATAGAAAGAGTGTCCAACTTTGTTAAGAGGTATTTGTTTCCCACAAGGTGTTTGAAATTTGAAGGTCTTTATGTATGTTTGTTTTTCAAATGTTTTCAAGATCAAGCAATGTATTTCTTCCAAGCACTTTTTACACTCCTAGGATGATGAGGCAATATCTTGTTGGGTTCCCACTTGGATAAATCTAGCTACGCATATCTTGTGCAAATGGCTAAATGCTTGACCACACTGGCTCCCCTCCAAGACACTCACTTATTCGGGTCAGCCAAGCATTAGTATCCATGAATCTCCCATGGCATACTTTCCATTTCCACAACAAGACCGCATGTATAACGTGGGGCGGCTTCAAAGGACATGACCTTTTGCACCAACAAGATAGACAAGGTTTTGGCCTTTTTCTAAACAAGGGGTTCTAATTCGGGCATTCTATTCATGGGGGATTATCCAACATCGACAAGAGTCCATTGTTGGCCATCTCGTCAGAATAATCTTCTTGATTCTTGAACTTTCCTCAAGAATCCACACTTATATACCAGTTGGAAGTCGCTTGGCTTTAGCGTGTTCCCAGTTGGGTCATTCCCTTGGGTGATTACTTTTTCCCACAAGGTAGGCCCTCTAAGATAAACAATAGCGAACAAACATTATTTGTAGTTCGATCGACTTTTGTTTAAAAACAAAAGGAGAACACTCGCAATGAGTTTCTTTTTACACTCGCATTTTTTGTTCATTTTAAAGTGCCCAAATTGAAATGTGGAGGCAATCTTTTTAACAACTTAATATTATCAAAAAAAATTTGATTCTCAAGATCGCAATGAAGCGCAAGAGAAGCGCATACACATTTTAGATAATATTAATTTGTAAAAAAGATTGCAAAACATGGAATACATTGGTTCATTTTAAACCTCAAAGTAATGATGACTTAATTTTTAAGCACCAAAATGAAGTGTGAGTTTTCCTTGTTCAATTGTTAGCTTTTAAACCAAATCTAGTGTGTTTGCCTAAAGTTCCTTTTAGCCCCTTGGCAAATTATGAAAATAAAATTTCATTGTTCTTTTTAGAGCCCAAAGTAAAATTAGTGTTCCTAAGGTCAAAGATTTTTCTAAAAAATTTCTTAAGGAGTGTTAAAGAACACTTTTAGTGTTTAAAAACACTTTGTACAAACAAGCTTGGTGTCATGAAAAATTTGATTGTTCTTTTTAAAACCTAAAGTAAAATTAGTGTTCCTAAGGTCAAAGATTTTTCTAACAAATTTCTTAAGGAGTGTTAAAGAAAACTTTTAGTATTTAAAAACACTTTGGTTTGGTGCACATGATATCATGATGACTTCTTCCTTTGCTCCAACCTGCAAAATAATAGAAAAACAGAGAGCAATAAAGACAGGAAATCATATTAGAGGTTAAAAAAAATCCAAATTTATAAAGCGCATGTCAATTTAAAATTTTACTATCTTCCCGTGGTGAAGTTTGCAAAAGCGGTGGAGTTTGGAGAAGCGGTGAAGTTTGGAAGAAAGGTGGCGCTATATGGCACCACGCGGGTGACTTTGGGTGGCGCTCTACAAAGGTAGAGAGCGCAAAAGTGGCATGACAGAAGCCCACGGTGTAGTTTGTAAATGGCCTAGTTTGGGAATTTGAATATTTTTGGCAGGAAAGGTGACGCAATGGAGTTTGGAAAAATTGCAGTGCAAAATAGAGCCACAGTGATGAAGGCAGCAGAGTTAGGACCTGCGCAGTTGACTTAGGAATTTTTAAAAAAATGATAGGCAGGAATCAACAACGGTGTTTGGAGGATTCGACTGTGGGTGAATATGGAGCTGCGGTGTTGGATGGGGCAAAGTATTGCTCTGCGTAGCTGAAAGTGGCACGATATAGTGCCGCGTGGGCTAACTTGCCTGTATCTACAAGAAAACATTAGAAACTGCAGAAATTTAAAAACATGAGTGAATTTTTTGATTGCTGCCCTCCTTCTAGCGCCAAAATGTGAACCCCTAAACCTGCAAATGCACAAAGATGACAAATATTGTTAGTGTTAGATCAAAATGGATGCAAAGAGTGAAGGATTCCCCATGAAATCCACCTATTCAAACTAAAATTAGGAAAATGAAGAACATAAAACAAGAAATTAAACTAAATCCTCATTAAGTCAATAGATTGATGATCTTATGGGCGAATTGGTGCCAATGAGGTGTTGCAATTGGCCCTTTCCCAATTCCTATGGTTGCAATGTAGATTGATGAATAAATGGTCAAATCTCCAAAGAGATTTGAGCATAACCTTCGTGCAAATGTGAAAATGTGAGGTATGCTTGGATGCAATGAGCAAAATTAGTTCTCAATTGAAGAGAGTAAATTTGCATGTGAATTGTGCATATAGATTGAGAGGAGAGGTCTCCAATTTATAGAATTCTATTTGGAAGAAGTGAGAAAGATTGAGCAATGTGGGACAAAGGATAATCCAATGGCATTATGCCACTTGTCCACATGTGATTGGATGAGGAATGAGCACATTTTTGCCAATGTGCATGATAAATGCATAAATTTTAATTTGAAATGGTGAGTTGACATGTTGAAGGGGGAAGAGAAATGAATTTAATGTCACTTGGCTCAAGACCAACGACATGTAAGAGGCATTGAATGACTTGTTGGAAGGACCAAGTCCACTTGGCCTTTTTGAATTCAAATAAGGGAATATTCTTTTTGATGCTTTGTGAGGGAAAATAGAAGAATTAATAAATTAAAGTAATTGATTTATTGTGCAACTTGCATTCTCTAGAGGATTCTAGTGAGAAGGATTAACTTAATCAATGTTTTGATTAATTTAATGAAGAATTAGGTGATGTGACAATTTAGACTTAGATTTATGAATTGATTTAAGTCAAAAATTGAGAGGAAATGATTTATTAAATAAATGATTTGATTTATTTAATCAAGAAGGAATATGTTAGATTAAATCAAATAAGGTTTAATTTATTTAATTTAATAAGAGGACTTTACAGATTTTAATTAAATAAAATGATTCATTTAATTGAATAGAGATGTAAGGTTAATTAAATTAAATTGATTTAATTTAATCACTGACAAAGGAAGACTTAATCCAATAAATAGTGATTTATTGAGTTAAAAGATAAAAAGTGATGAAATTTTGAGAATGTGATTTAAGAGGAAACGTTGTTAGTAATCGGGATCAGGTGTGGCAAAACGAACTTGTACATTTTTCATGTCTACAGAAGGATTAGGGTTTTAAGGGTTGAGGGTTGAGGGTTGAAGGATTAAGAGGGTAGAGGGGTAGAGGGATTAAGGTTGAAGGGTTGAGGGTTGAGGGATTAAGAGGGTATAGGAGTTGAGGGTTGAGGGTTGAGAGTTGAGGGTTGACAGATTAAGAGGGTATAGGGGTTGATGGATTAGGGTTTAAGGGTTGAGAGTTGAGGGTTGAGGGTATACGAAGGTATAAGGGTTCAGGGATTAGGGTTTAAGGGTTGAGGGTTGAGGATTGAGGGATTAAGAGGGTATAAGGGTTGAGGGTGTTGGAACTATAAAATTTTGAGAAATTTATTAACCCTTCATGACTATTAATCTCCCAAAAATGTTGATAATATAGACATAATAACCCTCACATAGCATTTTTACCCAAAACCAGTTTTAATTTTATCATGAAACCCCATGATTTTCATCTAGCATTGAAACATTGACATATGAAAATATTGGCATAAGTTGGCGTAGGTCTCATCGATGTAAATATACATATCTTCAATATATCAGGGAGACATTAGATGGGTCACACCGATAAAGTTGTGGAGGGAGGTAAATGCTACGCCATGGATACAAGCCTCTTACACGATTGAAATAACTGTAATTGACACACCACCCCAGTTTGGGATGCTTTTATCGAGACAGTGGATTGTTGCAATAGGAGATAATGTACAGTTTGACTTGTCATATGCCACCATACTAGTGAATGGAGAAGAGGTAAAATTGTATAAATAACCAATAGTGAATCAAATTGTTGAAAACTCTCCTCAAGAGCCACTAAATTGTTTATGTGATGTTGATCTGGGAAGCTTTAGAGTGGAACTATCTCAACCTAAGTTGGAAAGAAAAGATCCAATTGATCAAAATATTTCTGAAAAATCAACAAGGAATATGGAAAATGTATTTCGATGGAGCTTGCAGCTGAGAAGGTAATGGAGTTGGTATAGTTTTTATATCTCCTAATGGTTCAACTTATAAATATTCATTTTTGTTAGCATTTGAATGTACAAACAATGTAGCGGAATATGAAGCTTTGCTGACTGGTCTAAATTTAGCTGTTAAACACAAAGTCAAAATCTTAGCAGTTTTGGGAGATTCAGAACTAGTTGTATCTCAGATCGGATCAAAATATGTAGCAAAAAATAAAAGACTGAAACAATACAGAAATGCAATATCGGATACAATTAAACTATTTGATGATTCTTCCATTGATTGGGTGGACAGATCAAAGAACATAATGGCAGATTTCTTGGAAAATGTAGCATTAAAACAAGATGATATCACATTAGCAGGAGTTTCCAAAGTGGAATTCAAAATAAGACCTATAGTACCTGACAATGTATATAGTTGGCAGGTTTTCAATAATCACACTAACCTTTTGAAATTCCTTCAGTGTATAGACTAGTATGAGGCTCAAGAAATTGATTCCAATGCCTTTGTGGAAGAAATAAATGGAGAAGAGATAGTGTTTGGAAAGAAAGTCTTGCAACTCAAAACTAATAAACTTCCCTAGGGGTTGGTAGCTTTGGAAAGATTATACGATGGAAGTGATCGATCCCTTATGAAACAAACACCAGTCAAAAGGGAAAATATTGAAGAAGTAAACTTGGGGACCAAACTATCACTAAGAAAGGTATATATTGGAAAAAAGATAAGCCCCAATGTCTGAAGAATGCTGATTTAATTGTTAAGAAAATATAAACATGTGTTTGCATGGTCTTATGAAGACCTCAAGGCATATAGGGAGGATTTATTTCAGCATGAAATTCCATTGAAAGCAGATGCAAAGCCATTTAGATAGAAACAAAGGCCCATTAACCACACTCTGGAACCAAAAATGCCAAAAAGAATTGACCAAGCTCAGAGATGGAGGTATTATCAAACCTATGAGGCACTCAATATGGGTATCAAACCTTGTTCCTGTCAAAAAGAAAAATGGAGATATAAGATTGTCTGTGGATTTCAGAAATTTGAATGTAGCATCTCTTAAAGATAACTACCCACTACCTAACATGGAATCCATATTGCATAAGGTAACTAGATGTGAGCTACTATCTATGATGGATGGTTTTTATGGTTATAACTAGGTTAGGGTCAAGGAATGTGAGAAATATAAAACAACTTTCACAACCCCATGGGGAACATATGTATATGTGAGAATGCCTTTTGGTCTCACCAATGCAGGAGCAACCTTTCAAAGGGCTATGGACTTAGCATTTGTTGATTTGATCAATGCTATAATGGTGGTGTATCAAGATGACCTCATAGATTACTCAACAAATGCTGAAGATCATATAGGGCACCTTAAAAAAATATTCATTAAATATTTAGAATTTGGAATTAGTTTGAACCCTAAGAAATATCAATTTTTTGTTACAGAGGGGAAGCTCTTAGGTGATATTGTATCAAAAGAGGGAGTTAGGATAGATCCTCAGAGAGTTGAGGCTATAGATAAAGTTCCTATTCCTAAAAATGTGAAAGCCATCCAGTCATTCTTTGGACATATTAATTTGTTAAGATATTTGTATCTAACTTTGTTGAGATTGTCAAAACCCATATCAAAAATGTTAAAGAAAGGGAAAAATATTGAATGGACCCCAGAAGCATTAGAAGCCTTTGTAACCATTAAAAGAGCCATTAAAGAAGCCCCTATCCTCAAATATCCCGATTTCACAAAAAAAATTCTGATATTTTCATTTGCCTCCCTGCATACAATAGTTGTTGTCAAGTTACAAAAAATGAGGATGGTCATGAGCAACCTATATCTTTATTTAGTAAATCTTTATAGGGATCAAAATTGAAATATGAGATAATGGAAAAGCAAGCCTTTGCACTGGTAAAGGCCACAAAAGCTTTGAGGTCGTATCTTTTTAGAGCCAAAGTAATTGCATGTGTCCCTCACGCAGCAGTCAAAGACATATTGACACAATCAAAAGTGACAGGGAAAAGGTGCAAATGGATTAACAAAATTCAGGAATTTGATATGGAGATATAGATTACTAAATTGGTAAGAGGCCAAGGATTGGCTAAATTGATGGCAGAAACAAACATTGAGGCAAATCAAATTTGCAATGTACAAGGAGAAGGAAATGCAATTGCAAATATTGAACATACACCCTAGTACACAGACATTATGCATTACCTTAGGAATACAAAATGCCTAGAAGGACTCAGTGATAACCAGAAAAGAACTTTAAAACTTCAGGCTTCTAAAAATGTATTTATAGAAGGAGATCTATTCTACAAAAATAGATATGGAATGTTGTTATTATGTTTGGGTGAATCACAGGTTGATCATGTTCTAAAATAAATGTATGAAGAAGTTTGTGGAGGACATTATTCAAAAAAAACAACAACACATAAAATCCTCAGGGTAGGTTATTACTAGCCAAAAAATTTCAATGATTCATTTTCACATGTCAAAAAATGTGAGGCATGCCAAAAGTTCTCAAGAAAAATGAATTATGAGAGAGCTCTACCACTCAGACCTATGTAGGTTGAAGCCCCTTTTCACCAATGAAGGATTGATTTCATTGGGGAAATACAAGAGAAATCGAGTGGAGGACATAGGTGGATACTAGTGGCCACTAATTACTTCACCAAATGGGTGGGGGCAATCCCAACCAAGCAAGCAACAAGTCAATTTGTGATAAAATTTCTAATAGATAACATTATTACTAGATTTGGTACACCATTGAGGTTGATTAGAGATAATGGCATGTGTTTCAGATCTGATGAATTCAAGGATTTTTTTAAGACATACAGTATCAATGTTTCTTATTCTGCCCCATATTATCCACAAGCTAATGGTCAGGTAGAATCTAGCAACAAGAGTCTTTTAAAAATCATAAAAAGGATGCTCGGTAAGAATAAAAAAGCTTGAGATTCAAATTTATGGTCGGTTGTACGGGCAGATAGAATTACCATAAAAAAGGCAATTGGGAAATCCCCATATGAATTATTCTATGGAATGCAAGCTAGGATGCCTCTATAAAATTTATTGCCAGTGTTCAAATTTATCCTTCAAGAGGATATAGATGTTCTCGAACCAATGGAGGAGAGAATGGAGCAATTTGCAGAACTTGATGAAATAAAGAGAATAGCTCAAAACCAGAACATGAAAATGCAAGCACAAATGAAATATTTGTTTGACAAAAAAGCAAGAAGTAGAAAATTTGAAAAGGATGATCTAGTGTTGATGTGGAACGCTAGATGCCAAGAGAAGGGAAAACATGGAAAATTTGAGGCACTATGGTTAGGAACTTTTGTTATTATTGGCAAGCAAGGAGAGGATTCATATTATTTACAAAATATGAGTGGTGAAGAGTAGGAGTTACCTATACATGGGCAATTTCTAAAGAACTTTTCCTCTTAAAAATCACAAAGGATCAAAGGTTGCCAGTGCATGGAATTTTTTTGAAGAAAAACTTCTCATAAAAACTTTCCATGCATAGTAGTATAAGAAGTAAAGGATATAGGAAATTGCTAGTACATGGATAATCCTGGAAATCCTTATTTGATATTTCTCCATGTACGGTAGTTTAGGATAATTTTTTCCATCTCCACTTGCTCTCATGCATAATGTTTGGTCTACTCTCCTAGAGATTTGGATCCTTGCAATGATCTCACAATAATTCATCCCTAGATGGAGCCACTATTGGAACTGTAAAATTTTGACAAATTTATTAACCCTTCATGACTATTAATCTCCCAAAAAGGCTCATAATATAGACATAATAACCCTCACATAGCATTTTTACCCAAAACCGATTTTAATTTTGTCATAAAACCCCATAATTTTCATCTAGAATTGAAACATTGACATATGAAAATATCAACATAAGTTGATGCAGGTCTCATCGATGATAATATACATATCTTCAATATATCGGCGAGACATTAGATGGGTCACACCGATAAAGTTGTACACTAAGATAATGCGGGTTTGTATTACTTATCAGCAAGACAAAAGGTATCGACGTGATGGTGTAAGGCCATATCGAGCTAAGGTACCTTGGGCTGATTGGAAAAAAGTGAAGCCTATCGGGGAAACTTTGGTCATCGAAGAGAAATTTCAAAACACTGCCCGAAGCGCTATTGGTCTTGTTGATAAAGCAAAAGGAGAACTCAGTCAGTGAGACAAATGATGTCAGGGAGAGTTAAAAAGGTCTTACCGACCCCTTAGGTTACATCGACAAAAACTAAGCTTACGAAGATAAAGGATGTCAGGAAGACAATGAATGTTGTCTTGCTGAAAAGGAGGTGTATTGGAGAGACATGTCATCATGGGGAGATCTAAGAGACATCACAACGAATATTATTTTGTTGGCAGAACGAATTGCTTGGTCTCGAGACATTAATAAGTAAAGCAAACATCTTGGTGAGACGAAGTACTCTCAGAGTAAGGTAAAGAACTGTTGGCCCGATTCACTAAGTCTGAGTGACAGTTTTTTCAGTGAAAATCATGGCGATAAAAAGAGAAAAAGGAAAGAAATTATCAGAGAGACTTGTGAAGTCGGGGAAACTGCAAGATGTCTTAGTGGATGGGTGAATGTTGAACAGGCAAATTGACCAAATATTTTTAAATGTCTTGCCAATATGATCCCTGATGTGACAACAAGAATTTTGAAAAAACTTGCAGCATTCATGTCTCAGTAAAAGCATTAATGGAGCCACGAAGCGTAGCAGATTTTTCATATAAGGGTATGATCAATTGAAATCATTGCCTCGTAGAATTCATATTGAAAAAGAGCAAGGGAACCAATAGAGCAATTGAAGCATTCTCTCGGCTTGAATCTACAAAAAGGTTACAGTAAGTTTCTCTTCCTTTCATAATTCGTAAAAATTTGAATTATGGAAGGCACTGGTTCAGGAAAACTAAAGGGAAGAAAACCCGGAGAGGGGAGCCAATCAAAAGCAAAAAAGAAAAAGACTGAATTGCAACCAGAAGGTACTGAAAGGAAGCTAAATCAAGACCTCATAGACTAGTTACCTAGTTCTAGAGCTAGAGCTAGGAATTCTACATAGGTCAAAGCAGAAGTTGACAAATTGGATGACAAATGCAAATTTATAGGGGATGTTTAGACTTTGGTTAGGGGTTATGAGTTATTCGTTTTCCACTATCATAGGAGAAATCATTTTGAGCTAGTATGCAATCCATGGAGGCTTAATTTAGGGAAATTGGTGTGCCCTAAAATTTTTATTGATGTTGAACTGGTAAAGATGCTAGCTAGACACTATGACCTGAAAAGAAAAGCTATATGTGATTCGTCAGGGAACCTGTTGATACATGTATTTGAGAATGCAATTGCTGAGGTTTTCAGGATGGAGAGAATATATAGTGAGAAAGTAGTAAGCGTGGAGCTCCATAGTGAATTTAGAAGGATGGACACCATTTATAAAGGGTAGAGGTTGCCTCTGCACAAAATTAGGTTTCATGGAAAGCCTATTCCAATGGAAGATAGTGAGGGGCCACCCTTTCATGTCAATCTCTTTGAACCTTACCTCAAATACACTTACTACTCAGTGGGACAGGTATTAGGGATGGAGGTACCTAAGCATATGGCGGTTGTGCCCATGGTAATTGCTGCAGACACTCAGTATCACAATTCCAGATCATTTGATTATGCTACACATATTTTTAAGGAGCTGGATGTAGGTTTGATGGCGATAAAGAGTGGCACTTATGTTCTCACTCTCAGAAATTACTCACTATTGATAGTGCTGTAATTTGGACAAGAGTTTGGTTTATGGCCCTAGGAGTTGAGGATTTCACAATCTAAAAAGAAAATTAGGCCATTGCATGTTCAATTATGGATTTTTGTTTGGGAGAGTAGGTTTGCCAATTGAAATTTCCTGCATTTTGAAGAATTCTTTGTGAAACCCTTGTATAGATTTTTCTTTATCTAAAGAAGTGCAAAGGTTTCTTAGGCCTAGAGATTACAATGGACCAATTAACCATAACTGGGGGGATTGGTACTATTTAGAGAATGCCACAATGATTAGGGTTTATGGCTTTGAGGATGCACCTTTCATTCTGCCCAGAATTGTCCTGGATAGAATTTCATACCTAGAAATTATTAGGCAAATGGATTACTCCAGTGTTATGAACTTAATTTCATATGGGAAACATGCCTTTTATGCCCAAAACATTGTGTTTTAGTGATTTCACTAAATTAGCCAAGGAAGGTTATGATTTGATTTTGGATAAATTGTTGCACTATAACATGAGAAGAGCACCAGTGAGAAAGAACTTTGATCTGGAAGGGTATATCCACTCTACCAAACAAAAAATAAATTTTGTAGCGTACCATCATGTGCCCTATAAATCTAATGACATAATTAGAAACCTAGAGGCAGATGAAGCTAAAATTGTGATAGAAAAACATAATTAGGAGTTGATGGATGTTGAATTGTTATCCTCCATTAAAGTGAAATTAGAAGCGGACATGCCACAAAGCTCATCTAGGAAAGTTTCAAGAATGAAGACTCAAGACTATAGTTATGTTGCCAAAGAAACTGATGTTGAGGAAACCATGGATGTAGATACAAGGCATGAAGACTATAGGTCTTTCATATCTGATGATGAATTTATAAAGACCTCGAAGTTTAAGAAATATTTATATAAGCAAAAGGGAAAAGAGATAAGGGGACAGGTTGACAATGTTAATCCATGATCAGTTGTTGAAAATCTTACAAGATGAAGTAGACAAAGAGATGATTAACATGACCCCTGAAAAGGGAAGGGAGCTACTATAAAAGGCAAGTGTTATGATTTTTCCAAGTTTGGATATGAACTCTGCATTAGTTTTTGATATTTTCTTAAAAGATAGAAATGCCACCCACAAGCTAAGTATAGAAAAGGTGACAAAGGTATACGCAGGATCAAGATACAACCCTGATGATGAGACATTGAGGATTTGGGCCTTGTATCCTCACAAAAAAACAATTTTTATTGATATTGAAAAGGCTGGGGAGGTTGATCCTATAGCAACTACTGATATTGGGATAAATATAGCCAAGTTAAATAAAGCTCAAATCCAAGCATTGATAAGGGAAAGGGAGATGTATAAAACTGGTAATGAGAGGATGTTGAGAGAAAATGAACGCTTGAAAGACTTGGTAGGTGCTATAATAGAACCAACAAGGATACTCACCCAAGGTGAGATTTCATAGAAAAGGGACCATTAGGAAGGATCAACTACATATTCTTAAGAAAAAATAGATGCACTTGCTGCAATAATCAAAAGAAGGCAAGTTGTTCTAACCACTTGGTTAAATAGGCTCTGGTGAAAACATTCACAATTTGTGGATGCAATAAAGGAACACAGGAGAGTGGACAGCAAAATTGAGGAAAATATTGAGGAATTGGAGTAGAGGGACACTCCTAGTAATGAAGAGATTGAAAATGCCAACTATATCATGGACAGACATAGGGATTTATTTGAGGAGTTGCAAGGAGATATGTGGGGATTGATAGAGGCTACTAAAGATAGATTGACCAAGTTATGTGATGATGAAGGGAAAATGAAAGAAGCGACTACACGAAAAAGTGAGTGCGAAATAATACTCCAAGAGATGTTGAAAGCAGCCACTATGGAGGATGTGACATTGGATGAAGCATGTGAGAAAAATGAGTGAGTGATAATGATGGATATTGTGATCCATGATGCGTTGGGGGATGTTGACACTCATGAGCACCAAGATTATACAGAGCATATGTCTGCAGTTCATTTGTGTCTTAACAAAAATTAGTTAAATGGAGAATTTGTTAAAACTTTTTATGCTTTAGAATTTTTGAAAAGGCACATCCTTTTGCAAACTGATGTATAAATATTTGTTATTGGATAAATTAAAAGGGATAGAATTAGAATAGGACATATTGCTGTACGCGTTATATTTTCTAGATGATATTTAAGGAGACTATGTTGCATGTATAAATTTCAAAGAAGATAATGAAAGATAGTTAATTTGGTGATTTCATCCTGGCATCAATTGTTTGTGGGATTCTTATGATTATATGATTGTCTCCAATTTGATGTTTCTTGATTGTTTAAATTGAAGTATCAAGTATATGTTTGATATATCAGTACACATTTGTTGTTTCTGTGTGATTTGGTTCATTGGATTTTTTAAAAAAGAATTAAAATTCCTTTAGATCAATTACAGTAATTTGGGAATGTCATTTAGATCAGTAAGAAGAATTAGATAGTTAGATTTGATATTCTACCTCAAGTAGGGTTTATCAATTACATTCTTGCATGTTTATACCAGTTATAAACTTATAGTTATATTCCAAACAATTAGAGGACTTGCTAGATAAAAACCATTCATTAAAGGATTTCATTTGACTCAGTTACCCAATAAGGCACTAGTCTCCCTTATTTTCATTACATTAGTTTTATCCATTTCAATTTGACATCTCTTAATTAAACATATTAATTAGTATACCTTGATATTGCATATACAATTTATGCCAAAGTAGGATCATATCTTTCCACTATTAGATTGCCATTTGTGGATAGTTAGATCAAGTAGGAAACATAAATTCAAAATCTGTGTTGCTCATATAGGTGCACCTGCCTAAGTTTAGCAGCACCTTAAGAGTAGAGGGTTCAACCATATTGGTTGGCCTTGTAAGTTGACCAAAAACATAGTGAGAGTGTGGAAACCTCATGTGGTACATTCAACCAGCGTTTTTGAGACCCAATAGAGGGATTAGGGTTTAAGGGTTGAGGGTTGAGGGATTAGGGTTTAAGAGTTGAGGGTTGAGGGTTGACGGATTAAGAGGGTATAAGGGTTGAGGTATTAGGGTTTAAGGGTTGAGGGTTGAGGGATTAAGAGGGTATAGGTTTGAGGGATTAGGGTTTAAGGGTTGAAGGTTGAGGGTTCAAGGATTAAGAGGGTATAGGGGTAGAGGGATTAAGGTTGAAGGTTTGAGGGTTGAAATATTAAGACGGTATAGGGGTTGAGGGATTAGGGTTTAAGGGTTGAGGGTTGAGAGTTGAGGGATTAGGCTTTAATGGTAGAGGGTTGAGGGTTCAAGGATTAAGAGGGTATAGGGGTTGAGCGATTAGGGTTAAAGGGGTGAGGGTTGAGGGTATAAGAAGGTATAGGGGTTGATGGATTAGGGTTTAAGGGTTGAGGGTTGAGGGTTGAGGGTTGAGGGATTAATAAGGCATAAGGGTTGAGGGATTAGGGTTTAAGGGTTGAGG